>MNCI01010805.1:115350-131241 GCA_015680685.1 Gnetum montanum | reverse complement strand
AAGCAAGGTATTAATTACATGATGATTCATTTACCCTTGCTAATATAAGACTATGTTGTGCGTGCAGATGGTGATCATATAAACAATGGATTGGATCTGGAGCTGGAGCAAACACTTGGAATGGAGCAGTGCTGGAAGTAGCTATGCAAGGAGCAAGATCAATGGTGTGCTTATGGATGGACAACAAAAGGCACAATCTTGGCATTGGCAGTAGCAACACTTCTTTCTATCTCTCTCTGTCTCAGTTGCCAACAAAGGCCTGATGTCATTGTAATAAGGTGTTTACCCTTGTTGTCATGAACACCAGTTTTGTCAAGTCTTGTAATAATGATCTGTTTACATATCATCCCATTAGTTCCATTTCCCTCAATAATTCCATACCTTCCCGATATTATTGTAAGCAACTCGAGGACAAGTTTTCATTCAGTCATGGGGGTATGATGAGACGCGATATCTCATGGGCTGCGATATCGCGTCTTCCCCTGCGATATCGCGTACGCGATATCATGGTCTGCCACCAAATCTATAAATAAGAGGCGGCACTCCCCTTATTTTTCATCCTAGGCTTAAAGTAGGAAAACTCTGGCAATTTGATCACTCCAGAGATAGAATATTTTCCATGTGCCCATAGTAGGAGTCCCCAAGTGAACGGATCTTTATTCGAGTAGCTTTGTACCTAAACATAAGTTTTGTACAGCAATAAAGATGAGCTTTGTGGATAAACCTTGTAGTGCATGGAATAGGATTTATTACCTGTTATTTATCACATGTTATTTATTACCTACATTAGTGCGGCATGAATACGACTTGATTACGAGCATTGACGAATGTGTACGGCTAATCATGGAATCGGCTACTCATCGCGATTAGTCTATCTCACCCTCAACTCCTAGAATGCGGGATGAGTATGTCTTGATTATGAGCATCTACGGGTGTGTACGGCTAGTCAAGGAATCGACTGCTCATCATGTTTAGGCTAGTTAAGTGCCTCAGTACGACCACTTCGAGCACTTGCGTTATGTGTGGTGATCCCAGTAATGATTAGCGTTTGGTAGCCACAGTTGCATAGTTTAGGGTGTGTACGGTAAGTGGGAAAANGTTAGTTAGTTCTCTCAACTCTTCACCCTTTAGCATAGGAGAAAAACCATAAAAGATCATAAAAATCATATACCTCGGACTTACTTAACCATACACCGTGACAACAATAAGTAAGTCTAGGAAGACAACAAATGATTAACCCCAAGTGTTCCATGGGGCGTTTAGGCATTTAGTCTGCGGAGTTTGACCGGATCATGCGTGCTACGCTCGTTTCGTATGGTTGAGTGTAGAAGTACCTCGCCACTCATCAACCCATAATCAATTCATGAAGGAAGCAATTAAACTAGGTTCATCAAACTCTAATCCTCTTTAATGAAACATATTTATTGTTGGCCCCAATGTCGAGTATGTGATGTTGGGGTCTTGGTGCGATGTTGCGTAAGTGACATCAAAGAATCTACCCTGGGTCTATCAATACTATGCTTGGGCTCTTGTTTTGAGTTAGTCTTTAGTTTAGTTTTCAAGTAGAGTCGCAAAGCTCTTGCCGTTTCTTTTTCTCAGAGTTAGAATATTTTTTGAGTGCCTGTAGAAGGAGTCTAAGGTGTGTATGGTTCTTTATTCAAGCACTAATGTACTTAAGTGCAGCAATGTGATGGGAATAAAATGAGCTCTTTTAACAATCTTTGCAGCACTAAGAATAGATTAATATTTTCTTTAATGCATTTTACTCTCTTGTTATTTCCTTTAATGCATTTGATTAAGCAATTTATTTTCAGTAGTTAATGAGCACGAGCACGACCACTTCAAGCATTCATATAGTACTTAGTAACCCAACAATGCTTAACATTTGGTAGCCCAATAGTGCTATATGTGTTCAAGAAAGTGGGGTGGTTACTTGTGTTAGGCTAGCTAGGCAATAGACATTAGTTTTCAATCTACTCTATCTTTATTCTTGTTATAGGTGATTACATCCATAAAATATAAAATGACAAAAAATCATATACCTCAATTACACTTAAACCATACCCTTGAGCCTTACAAGGGTAGTTAGGAAGACAACAAATTTTCTCAACATCATTTCACTTCCTAGAGAAATTAGTGTATGAGATAACTATAGGTCCATGAAATTCAAACGGATTGCACATAATGCCTTTGTGATTCATATGGTTGGTTGTAGGGGTACCTCGCCGCTCATCATTGGCATTGTTGTTAGGGACCTTTTTTGTGTGTGTGCTATATAGGACCTAGTGAAAGTATTTAAATTGTTGGAATGAACCTAAGAGTCATATCTTATCTTACAATTACTATAATAAATTCTCAAAGCACACTATGATTTTTATTTCACTAACCAAAAATGTCTTCTTCTCATAGGAGTGCTTCTTCGTCCAAGGCTGATAATGTTTGTTTGACAAAGCCTCAACAGTACCGAATTATCTATAATCACCACGACGAGTATGTGCCAAACATTACCTTCATCCTACACCAGGATGAATAACTATAATGGTGTGACATGGAGGGCAACATTGTGTTGCCGCTTAATCATGTTGCTCCTATAATGCTCTATGAAACACTTACACAATGTGGTCTTTAAGACCACCATGGGAAGTATAATGTGAAAGATGTCGACACTAGGGATTATCATTCCATCAAAGCACACAACCTACAAGATTAGTAGCTAGAATAACACTATGAGTTTTTTTAAGGAAAAAGGGCTTAATGATCCTCCATTCTTGTTATACTAACAAGCTAGTGGAGAATCCTTCTCTAGGGGTTTTCCATAAAATGACATTCCTTTCTTTAACTTTGACGATGGAGGTCAAAACCAGAATTTGCACTCCACAGTTCACAATCCTGATTCTGGTAACAAGGGATTCAATGACAAAGAAGGATCTAGAGGGGTAAGTCAAAATAGGGATGCAGACAAGCAGCAAGATTATGACCATGATCACAATCATCAAAGAGGCAGTAGTAGGAACCATGATGATGCTAGTCCTCCTTCCTTTTTCCCTTCATCATCTTCTTCTTCTTTTTCTTCTGGCTCTGATCATGACCATAGAAGGTGAGATCATGATGGAGGTGATCAAAATGAGTGTAATTATCGATAGGACCATAATAATCAGGGGGACCATCAAGATAGGCAAGATCAAGGATGCAGACATTCAAGAGAGGCACATAACCATGAATAAAGGGGTAGTAGAGGGCATCGTAGGCACCATGATAAAGGCCTTGATGAGCCTTTATTTGCTACCCGAAGTATGCTTAACATTGTAAAGGCAATCAAAATTCCAACAAGCCATGTAAAAGATAGTTAGATCAAATGGTTAGACATGAATAATATTCCTCGATTTGAAGGAGGATATAACTCTGATCCACAAAATTATCCTCAAGCTTTCCAAGATGCATGTGTCTTGTAGAACTTGGAGAATGAGTGGAAAAAATTGAATTTTTTCTCTAGGATGCTTATCAAAGAAGAAAAAAACTAGTACTGGTCCTTAGAGTTAGAATCTATCAGATGATGGAGTACCATACTGAAGTTGTTCAATGATAAGTATCAAATGTACTCTAGAGTGTCCAACTTAAGGAAGAAAATTCAAGGGTGAAAATAAGGAACACAAGAACCCTTGGATCCCACCATTGGTCGATACTATGCCTTGATGCAAAAATGCCCTAGCCATGATTATTCTCAATTGGCTCAACTTCACCACATTATAGATGGGCTTCGTAATGAAATGAGGAAAACCCTTGGTGTCTAGGCCCAAGGGCAATTATTAGAACTAATTACTTGTCAAGTACAAAAGGTTAATAGAGTAGGTCACCAAAGAGGAGGATGAAGTAAGAAAAAGAGAAAGTGCAAAGGAGTACAACTGTGATTCTTCCATTTGCAAGAGGGAGGTTCAATTCTATGACAGTGAGGATGAATCCATATTTGTTGAAGGGATGCATAAGAAAGCCTTGCCACTTCAAAAATTCCAATCTAAACTTACGACCAAGGTTGATCAGTTAAGGGACTCTATATATAGTAGATTTCAAGCTATCCTCAAAATCATTGAAGAGTCCAGAGAACAAGGTAGTAACCATGAGTGCAAAAGGCACAAGGAAGCTAAATGTGCATATTACAAGGTAAGGGAAAAATTGTTGCAATCGAAGAGGTTGCAAACATTGAATTAAATGATGGTCATGGATGTGATTTCTGCCAGTATGAACATCCTAAGGGATGTTGCCCAGTTGTGTCACATCTTTAGGAGTCTAAGGTGTATGCCTTACGTCTATGATTTACACAAAGGAAAATGTCTAGAAGGTTACCTTATCCTTGAGATAATCTCAAGCAGTTTCACTAGCAACACTCGTATTATCCAAGTGGAGCTCCAGTACAACTGTATGAATAGTACCAACAATGGCGATAACCACAATCATGAACACTTGCATCACCAAGGCAACAATACCCTTATCGGCAACCTAATCTATATGGTTACCACGTGCAGCAGCCCATGTCTCCACATGACCCTTCCAGTCATGTTTATAATATTCATCTTTACGACCATCCTTCTAATTACTATCAAATCCCTTCTCCACATGAATGAAGGGATGCCACCTCCTATCCTTACCCTCCTCCTATCCCTGCACACACTCCTCCTCTAGTTGCATAGCTACCACCTACTTCTCCTATTCAAGGTAAATTGCTAGCTCAACTACAACAACGCAATGCTATGAGGGTCATTAATCTGCAACCAAATCATCAATTGGAGGGGTCGAATGCCTAATCAAAGAAAATAGCTTTCTTTCAACCTCATAGTCCACCTAAGCCCTCACCTACACTTGTGGTTGACAACCCTACTCTTGCCTCTCGCTCCATATCAAATTCCTTCAGGCCTCCTTCAAACCAAACTCTACCAAGGATCCATACTATAATGCTCACTCATATTGTGTCTGATTAGATTCATGTAGGAAACATTTCTAGGAAATTAGTTGATCCTAGAAGTTCTCTCATCTATTTGCAGATAGTTGGGAATGAACCATCCAAAGCTCTTCTCGATTTAGGTTATGGTGTTAATATGATTGCTCATGAGATGTACACTGCATGGAACCTACCTCCTCTTAAGAAGAGCAACATACAACTAGAATTGGCAAAATAGTCCATCACTATTCCATTAGAACTGGTAGAAGACATTGTGACCACTATCTGTGGGTGGTCTTATCCTATCAACTTCCTAGTAATCAAAGTAGAGAACTACAATGGGGACTTCCCAATCATTATGGAAAGGGCATGGCTAAGCATCATCAATACAAGAATGGGCATTAGAGATCTTTCCCTGGAGATATCTAAAGAAAATGCATTTGGAAAGATTGAGAAGAAGAGAGTTCCATGCATTGCATATAGTGATACAGGGTACAATTGTGTGCAGAAACTTTAGACCATAAAGCAAGCATCTATCTCTACATGCACATAGTGTGCACTAGAAGTAGAAATTCAAAGGTATCTATACACAGTAGCCACAAAACACCTAGTGGTTGACCATTAATTCAGAAAGCAACACACTTTGCATGAAACCAGCTGAGAGCCTAACATGTGAGTATGTTGCGAGCATGGATGAACTTGAGTAAGTTCATCACCAACTCTCTAAAGATACAAATGATGATACCCACTGGGGAGAGTTGAAGATTCCTAAGAAATTTAAGCAAGAGCCCCTTGAACTGAAAATGTTATCAACTAGAATGGAATATGTATTTTTGAAAAATAAGAAGCTAGTTATAATCAATGCAAGACTTACTCTAGAATAGCAAGAGATGCTATTGAAGGTAGTTGAAAGTTGGTCAGCAGCTTTTGCTTAGTCATATCCTAAACTCATAGGGATTGATCCTAGGATATGCTAGCATTGCATTTACACTAACCCAACCATGAAGCCAAAATAACAACCACAGAGGTAGTTGAACCCCAAATTGAAACAAATTGTCAAAGAGGAAATTGAGCAACTCCTCAAGGTGGGGTTCATTTATTCCATTGTGGATAGTGAGTGGGTTAGCCTACTCGTAATTGTGCCAAAGAAAGGTGGAAAGTGGTAGGTATGCATCAATTTTAGGTTGCTAAATATGGAAACATTCAAGGATCACTTTCTATTGCCATTTGTTGACTAGGTGCTCAACACAATATCAAGGCATTACTACTACAACTTCCTAGATGGTTATAGTGGCTATGACCAAATTCAAATTGAACCAAAGGAGCAAGCAAAGAAAATATTCATGAGTTCCTAGGGGACTTTTTCATGTCGTAAGATTTCATTTAATCTATGTAATGATCTTGCCACATTTCAATGCCTAGTCTTAAGCATCTTTCAACAACAGATTGGTAGTGGTATGGAAGTATTCATGGATGACTTCTCCACCTATGAAGTTACATTTGAGTAAGCCCTAGATCACCTTGAGAAAGTGCTAAAATAGTGTGTTCAAACCAACTTGTGACTCAATTGGCAAAAAAGTCACCACATGGTCTAGGAGGGCATTATACTAGGGCCCAAAATCTCACAAGTAGAACTTGAGGTAGACCTTGAGAAAATAAGGATCATCCAAGGAATAACCTACCAACCAAAAATAGTTAAAGATGTTTGGTCATTCCTTAGACATAATGGCTACTACCAATGATTCATAGAGATTTTATCTAAGATCACAAAACCGTTGGTCGAGCTAACAAAGAAAGATGCTTCTTTTGGCTGGACCCCGAATGTGAAAAAGCATTCTAGCAACTGAAAGAGAAGCTTGTAGAAACTCCAATCATACAAGCACTTGACTGGTCTAGACCATTTCATATTATGGTAGATGCATCAAATTATGTCTTGGGAGCAATGTTGATGTAGTTAGATGATAAGAAACGTCCATACTACATTCACTATGCTAGCCGAAGCATTGTGGATGCACAATTGAACTACACCACTACAGAAAAAGAATTGATGACAGTGGTGTTTTCTCTAGATAATTTCAAGCATTATGTGCTTGGATACAAGGTTTTTATGCACACATACCACAATGTCATCCCCCTTCCTAATGAACAAGCCAACGGTGAGCCCCGTGTCATATGGTGATTGGTGATCTTGCAGGAATTCAATCTTACAATGGTAGATCGAAAGGCCACTGAGTATGTGGTTGCTAATCACTTGTCTCAGTTGCAATGGGATAATAAAGAGGAAGAAAGTCCATTATCTAATACATTTCCTAATGAACTCCTCTTTGTTGGGGCTATAACTGAACAAATGCCCAATGAGCCAAAATGGTATGATAACATTCTCACCTATCTTCTCACTCAGGAGATGCCACAAGGGTTGGAACACAAGAAGAAATAGCCATTTCTTCACTAGGTAAAGCACTTCATGGAGATCAATTGATACCTCTACAAGTTGTGCAGCGATGGCTTGGTTCATTGGTGTGTCCCTAATGTTGAACAATTATGTGTTCTCCAAAATGCTCATGAAGGTCCTTGTGGAGGAAATTATGTTGGGAGATGCATGACCATTAAAACCCTAAAGGTAGGGTGCTACTAGCCAACACTCTTTAGGGATGCTTACCATTTCATCCCCTCTTATGAACGATACCAACGAGATGGTGGAATGACTGCTCAAATGGAGGGACATCAATAATGGATTCAACCATTAGAACTATTCGACATTTGGAGCATTGACTTCATGGGTTCCATCATGCCATGTTAAATGGAAAGGCATACATCATAGTTGTTGTTGACTATTGTACAAAATGGGTAGAAGAAGCAACTTTCATCAACTATACATCATCTACTACTGCTTAGTTTGTACAAAAAAATGTGGTAAATAGGTTTGGTATGCCATGTGCATTAAATTTCTAATAATGGAACTTATTTTACAAACACTACTTTTCGAAAGCTCATGTAATGCTTGGGGGTTGAACATAAACTCACAACACCTTACCATCCCCAAGCTAATGATCAAGCTAATGTTACCAATAGGAAAATCACAAGAATACTAACAAGAACTATTATCAAGTATAGGAAGGACTATAGCACAAAACTCAACGATGCCCTTTGGGTCTACCACTCAACTTGGAAATTTCCTATAGGCTACTCTCCTTATGAGCTTGTGTACAGAAAACTACCAACACTTCCTATTCAATTTGAGCTCCGTACACTTTCATCGGCTTGTGACCTTAACCTTCACTTAAGTTTAGCCAAAAAAGAAAGACTAATGAATCTCAACCTGCTATACGAAAATCGATTAGTAGCCTTATCATCTAACAAGTTGCACAAGGCTTATAACAAAAAGCATCATGACTTGAAAATTAGAAAATTCAAATTTCAATTGAGAGACAAGGTTCTTTATTGGAACCTCACACACGTACCTTAACAAACTAAGTTTCAAACATTGTGGGAAGGACCTTATATCATTTATGAAACTTTTTCTTCAAGAGCCATGATGATCTATAAACCTGAGAGCCCAAACAAGAAATAGCTAGTCAAGATCCAACAAATTAAACCTTTTCATGAGCATACACTAGCTAACACAATAAGCACCTCATCTGATGGACAACCATGCTCCATATTTTGAATCTCCTCCTTTCAACTTAGTCGTGGGGGAGATGGCCAACCATGCTAATCATTTAAGCAGCTTCTCAATTTTTCAAACTTTTTTTTGTTTTACAACTTTTTATTTTACACATTCTTTTCATTACATATTTTTTTTATGTTATTGATCTTTTCTAATTTTTTTACACCATCGTTAGTACATTTGACATTTATTGAACATTTTACACTTTCTTTTATATTTTCTTTTATTTGGTGTGATTTTCTAACTTTTTGTTAATAAGTGCCAGGTACATTGGTAATGCATTACTTGATGGTGGTATGTACTATTTTTGCTATTTGATTGTTGGTGTCTAGTTTTTGGCTTTGAATTTTATTACAAATAATTAGGACATGGTTTCTTTTCATGTAACAGACAATGAGTCCACAAAATCCATCCATCCACACACTCTATGGTTTTCCTTGTTTTGGAAACGTGCAGTCCCTTTGTCATTAATACACCTTTAATAAATTTGTGACTTTGGTAGTTTCTGGAATTGGGGAGGATTCAAAGGTTTGAATAGGGTGTGGCTTCAAGGGAATTTGCTATTCTTTGTGATTTTCTATTTGCCTGTGTGCATGTTTGTTTCCCTGAATTTCTTACCATTCCATGCCAATCAATAAAGGAAGTTGAATAAGTCCTTACATGGTGTGGTTCTAAAAAAATGAGATTTCAAAGCACACCCCTTGGACAAAATAAATGCATACGTCCTCACATGGTGTGGTTCTCATCGAAAAGAAAAAGAAGAAGATGAGGATTCAAAGCATACCCCTTAGACAAAATAAATGCATGTGTCTTTGCATGGTGTGGTTTTCATTTTAAAAAACAATGGGAATTCAAAGCACACCACTTAGACCAAATAAACGGGCTACAAGCACTAGTTATGAAACTCATATCCTTTAACTAAGGCCCTTCCTTACTTCCTACTTCTTCTCTAATAAGGAATAGTGGTTGTTCTGTGGGAGCACTCTTGTGTCTTAGGGGGATGGATTGGTCTTAGAATGTTGATGCAAAGTCACTGAAAGTGGTAGGTCTTGGTCTAAACTAAGGATGAATCCTATCAAGCAATTTAACCACAAAATCCATAAGGGACTTCATGTGACTATAATTAGGAACTTCATTTCACTCTTTCTCTCTCATCCAGCTATGCTTTCCATGTCTCACCTCACTACTAGTTTCATGTTTTGGTTCGATGTCCTAGTTTGATGTGTTAGAATTCTTAGTTAGTTACTTCCAAGTTTTTGTATTTAACCTTTTGTAACCATTAATCATCCATGGGGCCCACAGACTCTTTGGTTTGAAGTTATGCAAGGGCATAAAAGGCTTGTGCCTGCTTTGGGAAGGATCCACTTGCATATCTTTTGGTTGGGTTAGTTAAGTTCTTTTCCCTTTGACACTCTTATAATCAAATTCTTTTTGTCTACCCCATCTATAAAATCCAATTATACACATCTTCACAATAGTTTTCAATGCGCTTTTCTTTTTATTGTTGTGAATTCGTATACCCTCTTTAAATATTTCCTTATATTGAAGTTTTTTAAATTTTATGGACCACTTAATTTAATTAACCCTATATGTCAGCCTTCCTACTAACACTACTCAAATAACCAATCAACCACAATCACAACCTAGCCAAGTGTAACCACCAATGAGACAAGGCATTTAATAGTTATTTTTTATGCATTGCATACTAATTCATGATTTTGTTATGATTGCAGTGTGAAGCATGGATTGGAAGTGGGACTATCTACACCAAGGATGATGCAGCAAGATCACACAATGAGGATTGTTCGTGATCATGGGATCTCTTCTCTCTCTCTCATTCTTCTACTACTAAGAGGTGTTGGATGTCAATATTCTCCAGGGTGTTCACTCCTCTTCTCATGAACACCTAATTTTGTAAAAAATTGTAATTTCGTACACTTGGGCACTCAAAGTCTATATGTCTATTTCATCTGAGTTAGTTTGTGTTAGAGTCAATAATTCCATACCTACGCAATATGTTATGTTGTAAAAGCTTGTTCCTCCTCTTCTTCACTTGAGGATAAGTTTTCATTCAATCATGGGGGTATGATGAAACACATTTATTGTTCACATAAGTGATGTCAAAGCATCTACCCTAGGTCTATAAATATTGTGCTTGGGATTCCATTTTGAGTTAGTTTTCAATTTAGTTTTCAATGAAAGTAGCAAAGCTTTTGCCGTTTCTTTTCCTTAGAGTTAGAATATTTTTTGAGTGCTCATAGAAGAAGTCTAAAGTGTGGATGGTTCTTTGTTTGGGCACTAATGTACCTGAGCATAGTAGTATGATGGGAATAAAATGAGCTCAACAATCTTTGCAGCACTAAGAATAGATTACTATTTTCTTTAATGCATTTTACTCTCTTATTCTTTACTTTAATGCATTTGATTAAACAATTTATTTCCAATAGTTAATGAACACGAGCACGACCACTTCGAGCATTCATATAGTACTTGGTAACCCAACAACACTTAATGTTTGGTAGCCCAGTAATGCTATATGTGTTCACGATGTGTTCAGGGAATGATTACTTGTGTTAGGCTAGCTAGGCAATAANTTCTCAAGAATAGTAGGAGTTGTGGAACAAATGACCATGTTTCTAAGGGTTCTCTCAATATCCTTTGAGGTGTCCAAGCTTAACATCATACATTTGAGGTGGAGGGCATTTTGCTCCAGAATGCTCTTAAAACCTTTAAATGAGAAATGATAGTAATAGGCTAGATTCGAATCATAGGTTGAATGTAGTTGAGCACCAACCTCATGATCCATTAATGATCTCAAATTGTGATGAACGCTAGTAAGATATGAGAGTTGTGAACTCTTTCCAATGGACTCATAAGGGTCTAATCACCTTAGCACAAGCTAGTGGATCTGGTAATTAGCAAGGTAATGAATGCCAANAAATGCCCTCCACCTCAAATGTATGATGTTAAGCTTGGACACCTCAAAGGATATTGAGAGAGCCCTTAGAAACATGGTCATTTGTTCCACAACTCCTACTATTCTTGAGAAGCCTAATGTTTCTCATGCCCCTGGGATGCGTTTTGTTTACTTGGAGTTGGCTCAACATAATAGCCTTGGAATTCACCCACACTTACTTATCCATTACGCCTCTAAGATTTATTACTATCTTTCTTGCTTTCAAGTGGTTGTTTGACTGCACACTTATCCTTTTACACATTGTAATTAGACAAAGTGGTAGCAACTTGGATGGCCTCTCTAAATCTTGTGATTCTATGATTTTTGAGCCCATGTTGGACCTAGGTTTTGAGGCCATTGAGGAATAATTTATACATGGTATTCTTATCTATTTTCGAAATCTGCATGATGATGGTTTGGTATTTCTAGATATAACTTTGAAGATCTTCTATATACCGAATCTCCTTTAGCCTTGTTAAGGCTTTATCAGTAGAATTTCTTGGATGAAATTTCTCAATCAAAGCCTTCTTAAACTAGTTTCATGTTCTAATGGGTCTACTTGTCCCAACCTTTTTTTTTTTTTGGAGCATGCTAAGCCACCAAGTTTTTGCTATTCCATCTAAGAATTGGGTAGTAACACGAGCTTGTACTTCAGTGGTACATTCATACATCTTCAAAAATTCCTTTGTTTCAAATAAAAAAGTATTTATCGCAGCATCATCCTGTTGAGGCCAACCTCACCCATGCTAGGCATAGGGCCTTGATCAACAGTGACCACCATTAACATAAATTAAAAGATAAATTTTAAAGAAAAATAAATTAATCATGAGCAACAGGACATCACCCACCCCTAGAAATTAAAAATAAAAATCAAAGGAATGAGGATCGACCAATGCGCCTTTTAAAAATAAAATAAAACATAAATTTAAGGCTTAATCTTTTATGTTTTATTTTTAGGTGGTTTACGTGGAAAAGGTGGCCAGCAATTTAGGGTTAGGTTTTCTCCTTCTCTTCTTCCTCCGCCGCTATAAAAAGGAAGGGGGAGCACGTTGAACAAGGGGGGAGATTTTCTTCGGAGGCTTCTCCGGCAACTAGATCCGACTCTGCTCATACCAGTTTCGGCCTGCAGAGCAGATCTGGCCCTGCCGATTTTCAGCAGAGACGGCAGATTCGGGTGGCAGTTTTCCTATTTTTACGAGGTTCCAGTTCTCTGCCAGTTGCAGGTTTCAGGGTTTCGTTCGGCCACCGCCCATGTAGCCATCTGTTCGCCGCCGCTGGTTCCCCCACCGCTGCCACTGGTTTCCCCACCTTCTCCTCCCTCGCACGCGCATTTTCTTCCTCCGCCATCGCCACAGCCCACGCCTGCACAATCTGCTCCACGCGTAGTGGGATTTGCGCATCCTCTGTTTCTTTTCTGTGGCTGCGGCCATAGCTGCAACAGCAACGATAGAGTCGCCGATTTTCTGCCTCGATTCTGACCTCGGCTGCCCCTCATTCCCTGTGCTCCACAGATCGGGCCCTTTTCCGCCTGCACCTGCGCCGACTCCACGTAGATCCTTCATCTGCAGCACCGACAGCAAAAGACAACGCGTGTTGCAGAAGACGGCGGCGCGTTGCAGAGACAGCGGCGTGCGTTCTTTCTGCAGCTTGCGTCCACGGTCCAGTGATCCAGTCCTGTCCCGGCTAGATCCCGCCCTCCTTCTGAAGTTAAGCGTCGTGCGCTGTTTCACCGCAAAAGCAGAGGAACTCATCCGTGGCCCTGGCCGCATGTGAAACTACGACGTCTCTCTTTCTTCCTCCGCAGCCACTATTCTTCCCCCGCTGCAGCCCATCTGCCTTCCTACCTCCTTTCTCTCCTGCTTCGACAACAACGGCAAGCTTGCTCGGGTGGTTGGCGGTCTCTCCTGCGTCGGCAACGACACTCAGTCTTCTTCCCGCGGCTGTGCATAGGTTTTGCCCAGCTGCTGCGCGCAGGGCAACGTCAACACCACGCACGATACGTCTCACGGGCAGATTCTTTTTTTATTTACCCCGTTTTTTTTGGTCTCCCATCAGTTGCAGGTTCTCTGGGGTTCGGCGGCGAGCAGTCCTCGTATCTCCCAAGTAGTTGTTACATGTGCCACGAAGGCAGCAACAATTGGACATGAAATTTGAGTTTAACTGCACAAATTATTTTAAGTTCCAAATATTAAATTAAATTGAAGTATTTAAATATTATATCAAATCTAAGCTTTTGTTTTGATATTTTGTTTAAAATATTATTATTATTGTTCTGTCACATAGCCCTTTCCAGCTGAGACTACTCCCGGGTTTCCGTACCCATACGGGAGGCGCCCTAGGCTATAGTCTCCTTAAACGAGTTTTCACAGGTGTCGGCGGCGTGTCCAAAATTTACGCATCAACACATCCTTATTGCCCTCATATAATTTTGGTTCCTTAGCTTGGATCTTGAAAACTGATTAACTCGTTCACAATGCCAGTGCCATTGCTTGCATAGTCAACTGATCTCTCATAGCCCTAATATCATCATCAAATTTCTTTTTGAAGGTCTCAATCTTATTTTGTTAGCTTTCATGCAAAACCTATTAAGTTTCTAACAATGATTGTAGCTGCTTAATTTCATCTTGAAGCTCTTGGTTAGCAAGCTAGAGATCATTAACAATATACCCAAGTCATTTCACTTAGTTCCTGATCATAAAATTTTTAGTTAGGTTATGTTTGTGTTTTGTAGTAGAGCCCAACTTTGGAAGAAAAGAAACTTCCATTGGATCCACTAGCTTTTGGATCATACAAGCTTTCTTAGTTGCAGGTAGACTTGACATGATGTATCTACTTGTAATAAATTGCTTCATAATTCTTGCATCTTTTCAAGGGATTCATCAATATCTCTCTCACCAACTATCTTAACATCCTCATTTTCATGTATATCCTCGTATACATTTGCATCATCATGCATCTTCTCATGTACATGACTACCTCGATTGTAATCTACATGTGACTACAATTGAAGCATTTGAAGTTCAAAACAACCAATCATGATAACCTCCTCAACCTCATCTTTGAGGTCATGATTAGGAAAATAAGCAAGGCAACTTTAACATTACATGATTTGAATGATTTGAGGCTAGGAGGGCCAAAACTAGGGGTTGCATCAAAGTTGGAAGATCCTACAAAGTCTCAATGAGGATACCTAAAAAACCCTCATGAGGGATCATGGATAAGCATGAGGTCACTAATTGCATCGGCTCCTACTAGAGCTTAGCAGCCAAGAACAAGGGAAGGCATAGTATATCATCCATGGTGCCTGGTATGAATTTATAGAGGAACTTGAAATAAGGTTATACAACCAGGTAACCTAGGTGTCCAAGGCAAAATAACTCATGAGTTGTTGGGTGAACTCTGTTCACGACACTAGCATGCTTGACCACAAGTATGTCCCCCTTTTTTGTCCTTGACATAGGCTCATCCTTGAAAATTCGCTTCACCTTTGTGAGCCCAAAATGGTCCACCCTCAAAATGTTAACACTATTGCATAGAACACCAATGGTGGGAGCACTTTCATTTTAAAGTTGTTTATGTAACAAAGTGCCTGAATGGTTGAACTAAAATATTTTATAGATTGTTTGATCAGATGAATTTCAATTGGAGGATTAATCCTAGGTAGCGAAACTATTTGCAATGAAGGACTTGTTTTCCTTGAATTGTGACTTCTATTTCATCACTATTTATGCTATTATTAAAATTGCAATTTGTATCTTTTGTTTTACTTCTACTCATTTTTAACCTTTTTGATTTTAAAGCATGTCTCCACTTCTCCATTTTAGAAAGATTTTCTTGAACTGTAACCACCAATGCAATATCATCTCCAAATAGCATACATGAAGGGATTTTATTTTACATTTCCTTAATTCATCCATAATGGAGTGATGGTAAGATGCTTGTTTCTCAAGTTGAAGACTTGAGTTCAAGCATAAGTGTGTAGCTACTTAAAGAGGTTAGCCTTTTGCTCATCTACCAACCTTCCTAGGCTAGAACCTCCTTAGCAAGATCAACATTGTGGGGATGCAACAACTTGAAGAGGTTAGGCTTTCACTTATTAAAGCATTGTGTGAATGCAACCACTTGAAGAAGTTAGGTTTTCACTTCTTAGCCCTTGACTTCCTTAGCAACATTAGCATTGTGGTTATGCAATCACTTATAGAGGTTAAGCTTTCACTTATTAACCTGCCTTGTGAAAATGCAACCACTTGAAGAGGTTAAACCCCACCCTTCTTAGACCACTTAGCAAGATAAAAGCCTTGCAACTCTGAGGCTCTTTGAACTATTATTCCTAAC
>MNCI01010805.1:88720-106860 GCA_015680685.1 Gnetum montanum | reverse complement strand
CCGATTTTCTGCCTCGATTCTGACCTCGGCTGCCCCTCATTCCCTGTGCTCCACAGATCGGGCCCTTTTCCGCCTGCACCTGCGCCGACTCCACGTAGATCCTTCATCTGCAGCACCGACAGCAAAAGACAACGCGGGTTGCAGAAGACGGCGGCGTGCGTTCTTTCTGCAGCTTGCGTCCACGGTCCAGTGATCCAGTCCTATCCCGGCCAGATCCCGCCCTCCTTCTGAAGTTAAGCGTCGTGCGCTGTTTCACCGCAAAAGCAGAGGAACTCATCCGTGGCCCTGGCCGCACGTGAAACTACGACGTCTCTCTTTCTTCCTCCGCAACCACTATTCTTCCCCCGCTGCAGCCCATCCGCCTTCCTACCTCCTTTCTCTCCTGCTTCGGCAACAACGGCAAGCTTGCTCGGGTGGTTGGCGGTCTCTCCTGCGTCGGCAACGACACTCAGTCTTCTTCCCGCGGCTGTGCATAGGTTTTGCCCAGCTGCTGCGCGCAGGGCAACGTCAACACCACGCACGATACGTCTCACGGGCAGATTCTTTTTTTATTTACCCCGTTTTTTTTGGTCTCCCATCAGTTGCAGGTTCTCTGGGGTTCGGCGGCGAGCAGTCCTCGTATCTCCCAAGTAGTTGTTACATGTGCCACGAAGGCAGCAACAATTGGACATGAAATTTGAGTTTAACTGCACAAATTATTTTAAGTTCCAAATATTAAATTAAATTGAAGTATTTAAATATTATATCAAATCTAAGCTTTTGTTTTGATATTTTGTTTAAAATATTATTATTATTGTTCTGTCACATAGCCCTTTCCAGCTGAGACTACTCCCGGGTTTCCGTACCCATACGGGAGGCGCCCTAGGCTATAGTCTCCTTAAACGAGTTTTCACAGGTGTCGGCGGCGTGTCCAAAATTTACGCATCAACACATCCTTATTGCCCTCATATAATTTTGGTTCCTTAGCTTGGATCTTGAAAACTGATTAACTCGTTCACAATGCCAGTGCCATTGCTTGCATAGTCAACTGATCTCTCATAGCCCTAATATCATCATCAAATTTCTTTTTGAAGGTCTCAATCTTATTTTGTTAGCTTTCATGCAAAACCTATTAAGTTTCTAACAATGATTGTAGCTGCTTAATTTCATCTTGAAGCTCTTGGTTAGCAAGCTAGAGATCATTAACAATATACCCAAGTCATTTCACTTAGTTCCTGATCATAAAATTTTTAGTTAGGTTATGTTTGTGTTTTGTAGTAGAGCCCAACTTTGGAAGAAAAGAAACTTCCATTGGATCCACTAGCTTTTGGATCATACAAGCTTTCTTAGTTGCAGGTAGACTTGACATGATGTATCTACTTGTAATAAATTGCTTCATAATTCTTGCATCTTTTCAAGGGATTCATCAATATCTCTCTCACCAACTATCTTAACATCCTCATTTTCATGTATATCCTCGTATACATTTGCATCATCATGCATCTTCTCATGTACATGACTACCTCGATTGTCA
This sequence comes from Gnetum montanum, assembly GCA_015680685.1. NCBI lineage: Eukaryota > Viridiplantae > Streptophyta > Gnetopsida > Gnetales > Gnetaceae > Gnetum > Gnetum montanum. The sequence goes on along the minus strand of MNCI01010805.1, from coordinate 105,347 downwards.
TCTACATGTGACTACAATTGAAGCATTTGAAGTTCAAAACAACCAATCATGATAACCTCCTCAACCTCATCTTTGAGGTCATGATTAGGAAAATAAGCAAGGCAACTTTAACATTACATGATTTGAATGATTTGAGGCTAGGAGGGCCAAAACTAGGGGTTGCATCAAAGTTGGAAGATCCTACAAAGTCTCAATGAGGATACCTAAAAAACCCTCATGAGGGATCATGGATAAGCATGAGGTCACTAATTGCATCGGCTCCTACTAGAGCTTAGCAGCCAAGAACAAGGGAAGGCATAGTATATCATCCATGGTGCCTGGTATGAATTTATAGAGGAACTTGAAATAAGGTTATACAACCAGGTAACCTAGGTGTCCAAGGCAAAATAACTCATGAGTTGTTGGGTGAACTCTGTTCACGACACTAGCATGCTTGACCACAAGTATGTCCCCCTTTTTTGTCCTTGACATAGGCTCATCCTTGAAAATTCGCTTCACCTTTGTGAGCCCAAAATGGTCCACCCTCAAAATGTTAACACTATTGCATAGAACACCAATGGTGGGAGCACTTTCATTTTAAAGTTGTTTATGTAACAAAGTGCCTGAATGGTTGAACTAAAATATTTTATAGATTGTTTGATCAGATGAATTTCAATTGGAGGATTAATCCTAGGTAGCGAAACTATTTGCAATGAAGGACTTGTTTTCCTTGAATTGTGACTTCTATTTCATCACTATTTATGCTATTATTAAAATTGCAATTTGTATCTTTTGTTTTACTTCTACTCATTTTTAACCTTTTTGATTTTAAAGCATGTCTCCACTTCTCCATTTTAGAAAGATTTTCTTGAACTGTAACCACCAATGCAATATCATCTCCAAATAGCATACATGAAGGGATTTTATTTTACATTTCCTTAATTCATCCATAATGGAGTGATGGTAAGATGCTTGTTTCTCAAGTTGAAGACTTGAGTTCAAGCATAAGTGTGTAGCTACTTAAAGAGGTTAGCCTTTTGCTCATCTACCAACCTTCCTAGGCTAGAACCTCCTTAGCAAGATCAACATTGTGGGGATGCAACAACTTGAAGAGGTTAGGCTTTCACTTATTAAAGCATTGTGTGAATGCAACCACTTGAAGAAGTTAGGTTTTCACTTCTTAGCCCTTGACTTCCTTAGCAACATTAGCATTGTGGTTATGCAATCACTTATAGAGGTTAAGCTTTCACTTATTAACCTGCCTTGTGAAAATGCAACCACTTGAAGAGGTTAAACCCCACCCTTCTTAGACCACTTAGCAAGATAAAAGCCTTGCAACTCTGAGGCTCTTTGAACTATTATTCCTAACATGTCATTGCATTGAAACTCCAGAAGGGGAAGTTTCTCCACACCTATGTGTCGGAGATTCACCATTCCAGATAAATTTTGACTAATTGTTTGTGTTGGATTCACGAGAGAAGCCCATTAAATTCGCAATAGGTACGTATTTCATAATTTCCAATAAAATTTTGTCTAGATTGGTACATATACATTGAAATGGTGGGCTTGCCTTGCCTCTTTAGTTCTTGCGATGTCTGCTTGTATTAAAATCTTACGGATCTTCTCCTGTTCTGAATCATACCAAAAATTTCATTTCATTGTTAAGTGGCAATCAAGCAGTCAAAATTCATGGCATCGGCATGAGACGGACCACAGAAAACAAGGGAGTACGAATGAATAAACAAACACACAGAAATCACGAAAGGGCTACTATGGTAACTGAAGGCCGAAGGGGCAAGTATGGGGTCATACCGAAATCAAGTTTTGGACGGGGCGTGCGAGGAAAACATTGCATTTGCATGGATTCGCCTGCCTTTGGGAGCGTCAAAGGTTCCGCCATGACTCACATTCACGCGTGTTTATTGTTCATTGCTGGATTTTGCTCTTTTTCTCATATCTCTGCTGAAAAAAGAAAAAACAAAACAGGGTCATCGTCATGGGTCATTAGTCATGAACATGATGACGGATGGATGCTTGTTCAACTTTTTTAAAAATCTGTTTGCTTATAAAGCAATGAATCCCACCAGCACATGGCCAGTGGCCATACCTTCATCATGACTAGTGTCGATTTTCTAGCGTCTAAAAGGTTTTCAATCATTGTAGGTGAGGTGAGTTACTGGGTTGTGCCTAGTTTAGTTAAGTTGTGTCTTCTTATAATGCAGTCTTCTTCAATGTGGCCCTACGGCCCTACTCACCGGTAGTCCCTAGGGTGGTATTCACAGGTAGTCGTTGAACAAAAGTATTAGTAGACCTGATTTGTCATAAATTTGGTTGAGGCTTGAGGCTTAATTTCATTTTTGAAAATATTGGATTGAATAACAAAAAGTTTCATTTTATTGCCGTCATTTTGGTTGTTGCAAAAATTATGTCCGGCAAATTTCCATACCTTTGCAAATTTCCATGCTTCAGTTTAATGGTGATATTGCAATCTTCTGTGCAATTTTTAAGCATTAACAATATTTTGGATTTACATTGTACTTGTTCTATATTTTAGAATGTATATGATACATGAGATTTAATTTTTAAAAAAATTAATATATTTAAATTTTCTCTATCACGGTCCGCTACGAACCTGTCCCACTTTTTCTTGATGCACATGTACCCAAACACGTTCAGAATCACTAATGCCGGATTCCTTGCTTTCACGAATGGGATTTTTTTTATGCAAAGCTTCACACTGACCTCGCCACACTCTGACCTGACCTGACGATGCTGCAAATTTGCTCGCAAAAGCTTCAACTCAAAATTTTTGGTTTGTTCTGTTTTTTTTTTCGAAGTTACAGCATTCATAGTTGGTGTGAACGTGGTTGGAAAGGAATCTAGTTTCTTAACAACGAAGCATACCGTTTCAATTTCCATCAGTGTATGATACCTGCCCTNTAGAAGATCTATCATTTTGTTTTCTCTTCAACTTCAATAAAACATTAATTTTTAGATTTTCCTCATTGCAACTAATTCTAATGTATTTTGTTATATTTTTCTATAATTCTTTTAATGCAATACTGGAGTCTCCAAATTCCGCGGCCGTACGAATTCCTAAATTCGCAGCTCGCAGCTCGTCACAAACGGTATTCAAGTTCAGGGCCAGCAAGGTTCCTGAAGATAATATATCGGCGAGGGAGCCCGGGCAGCGCAACTCTGGAAGTTTGAACCGAACAGAGATAAATCAGGAATGGAGAGGCGCAACTCTTCTGTTGCATACATGTATCGACGCCAGATGCGAGTGCCGCATGATCTAAAAGGACTGATTATAGGAAAATCAGGCAGCAACATTCGAAGGTACCAACTCACGCCCGGAATCAGCTCCGTGAAATTGCTTTCTGATTGCACACTCGTAATCGTTGGCGTCTCCAAAGAGGCGGTTGCAAGTGTTGAGAGAGCTGTGAGTCTGCTCATCAGCCGTAGCCAAGGCTACATTTCCCAGTTTCAGGTCTTCTGCTTTTGCCGCTCCCTCCAGAACGAGCTGTTGCAGGCAGGAAACCTGAGCTTTGAAACCATGTTCGAAGAAAATGGCGCTGCGTTCGTGTGCTTGAAAGACGCGCACGAGGCGAACCCAAATGATGATGTTACTGTGTCGCTCGCAGCGCAGTTTGCGCAGAGGTTGGAAACCACCACTACTGATACCACATTCGTTCCGCACTGGCACTTCAGCGGATACAGGCAGGCCCTGCTGAAGTGCTTGCAGAATCTCAATCCGGCAGATTCGCAGGTGAAGCTTATCGTCCGATTCGGGAAACAGATGTTCCATGGCGCCTGCTGCTCCAGCGAGTTTCTCAGGAACGGCTCATCTGTTGATGGTCTTGCGGATTTGCGGAGAAGACGGCGGCTTTCCACCCGATTCAATTTGGGTTGCTGCGAAGAAGCTGTGGATGCTCTGAGAAGCCGCCTGCAGACGCAGCTCGGTTTCGTGATGGTGTCCCAGCAGCAGAAAATCAGCATCTGCGCTCTGCACCAGTCGCAGAAGTTCAACGTTTCTCTGCGATTTGTTGACGCCCAGGGTAAGCAGATCGGCGGAGACGGTGTTGAGCAGCAGGAGGAAGCCTTCCGGATCCTGGGAGCTCGAGACTATCTTGAGGTAAGATAAACGACGGCTTTGCTATTTTAAGATTGTGCCGCTGCATGATTTTGTTACGGATGTTGAATTGTTTGATTCTGGGAAGACATGGTAATTTTCTTATTTTATGTTGGTTTTCTCGTTCTAAGCAAAAACTAAAGCGGTCGATAAAAGAACTTTAACAGAGCTTAATAAAGCATAAGGAACGATTTGCTTTACCAAAATAGTTCTCGCACTGGATCCTTATCCTTAAGCAATCATAGTGAAAAAGTTAAAAGCACTCCTGTAACACTGCTGAACTTACCATCTAAATAATGGAACATTTTATTCCAAATCTGAGATTTACAGAAGTTGCATTGTTAACTTACCGTCTAAGGCTCCACTGCACACAACAACAGAAGTCTTTAACCGCAAGGTGTAGACCATGATGAAGCACAAAGACCTTCTCTTAAAGGCTCCAACCCATCTGTGCTCATCCCAATGCACATCCCAATGCACGTTCTATCTGTTCTTTATCGCAATGTACGTTCTATGGACAAAATTTTATTAATGATGTTTTCAAAACTCACAGAAGCTATATTGGCTAATAGATCCAGAGGGTCTATGTACTTCATAAAATTTCAATTTCAATTTTAGGTTCTTAAAATTTATTTAGGTTGATATACGTTTATTCAATTGTATGATTTTGGTAGGCAATAGGCACGGCAATTTTCTGAGGGCTTCTTATTCGGAACTTTCTTTGGATTGAATTACTTGGCATATGATGATTTTGTGCAGTATTAAGTGCTTGATTTAGTTGTATATTTTTCCAATATAAAAACCAAAAATATGAACAGGTTTTGGGAATTAAGGAAGGGGCTTCAGAGGATGAGATAAAGGAAGGTTACAGGAAATGTTTGGTGAGACTCCATTTCAGACCTTCAGACTGGAAATTAACTGAAAAAGCTCAGAATTTGGTCACTGCTGCGTACAATTCCCTCAAGCGGGGAGGTGGAGCCGGCTTCGGCTGCTCTGCAGGTGGCGTTGCTTCAGGCTCAGACTCAGGCTTAGGCTCAGGCGAGGCAAGGCAACATCACAATGTTGTGGTAACAAGGGTGAGAAAGAAGAGTGCTAGACACGGATTTGTCATATTCACGAGACCCGGTGGCAGCAGCATCACAGATTTCAGATTGGGAGTTTCATCACACCACGATGACAACAATAGTGAATACCCAACACACCATTTCAGCAAGTGGGTCGAATCTGCGTGGAACAATCGAACATCCGACAATAAATTAGTGTTTCAGGTGGACAATGCCATGGGCAGCACCAGCAGTAGCCGTATCAGAACTGCAAATGCTGACCCTGAACCTGAACCTGTGGCCTTCAATGTCCGTTATAAACAAACAGAGACGTACGCAACGGAGGATTTCAAACTCAGAATTGGGTGTGTGGAAGCGCAGAATTTCCACGGCGAGAATGATCAAGAAGAAAAAAGATTGGAATGCAGCCTGAGTAGCAGATGGTTCAAGTGGGACACCAACATGCTCTGTTCCTCAAATTCTCTTTTGGAGAAGGAGGTTGTTCGATTGGTAAAGCAAGCTTCCATCATCAGTCAGGCAATGCAGTTTTAAAATGACACTGTTCATGCAAATTAAAAATGCGGTCATCTTCAATTCCTATTCCCATTCTCCTTCGTCCCTACATAATAAGGGATGCATATATCACTTGCAGCCTCCTGCAAAGGGATCGAGAGGGAGGGTTGGGTAGGTCAACCAAAGTTTAACGAGTGGGTGCACTCAGGTTCAAACTCATATCTTTTGACTTAAAAAAACAGGTACTCTTCTAGTAATGATGGTTTGTATTAAGTTTGAATTCACGTCATGCTTGTTTGGGAAAGTGATTCATGTTTACTTATGTATTAATTATATAGAAAGTTGGAACTTGGAACTTACACCAATGAGTTACCGCAAGTAGTAAAATGAAACTGACAACAGGCGAGTAATGTATACCCAAACACTAACAATATAGCGTTGTAACACTCTCCAATGAATGAGAAAATGAATAATATATCTTCACTAATGTTAAAACATTTAGAATACTTTTCTGAAGTACCGATCATTTGATAATATTTGAAATAATAAATGCAACCATTACAAAGTATGAAAAGAGTTTAGAGGTGACCACCAGAGCCAGAAGCGATTGCATATTGGCATCGTGCATTTTGCTAAAGCAGTTCTGCCCCTGTTTCTAAAGAATTCCACCAGCTTGAATAATATTCAACTTAAATTCCCATATCTACATTGCTAATATTTATACAATTTGGTTTTAGTCATTTCTTCTATCCAATTGCAGGATATCTGACTGTAGACTGTTGGGATTGAACCTTCATATTCGTAATTGTAAACACTAAGCTGTGCAAAGGCTGTACGGTTGGTGGCATGGCTAATAAACTTGAGGACTGCTCAGATGTAGCAACAAGCCGCTCGCCGATTTCAACGAAGAATTATGTATAGTGAAAGGTAGTAACATTTTAGCTTAGATGCCTTTATCCCATCAGTATAAACTAACCAACGTTAAGATAAGATAAGTGAACGTTAAGATAAGATAAGTGAGTTTACAAGAAAAGGGAATTTTGGAAATGATTTTCTATGATCAGTTATTTGCCTCAGCCCATGTATAGTTGCAACAGGTTAAAACTGAGATTAATTTTCTTATATTTACATTGAAAGTTCCTAACATTTTAGGTTTAAAGATATGATACCATCCTATGTAACCTGAGATTAATTTTCTTATATTTACATTGAAAGTTCCTAACATTTTAGGTTTAAAGATATAATACCATCCTATGTCTTATTCCATTTATATAGGCTAGCTTATTGAGGTATAGGCTAGCTTATTGAGGTAGAATGATTTACTGGGGCTTACTATTTGTGTAATACCTGAGAATTAAACCTATGCTTTCAAATTTCAAACAACTTAGTTGAACCCATTAAACCATGTAAAATGAGGACTTATGATTTGTAGACCAAATTTAAATCTGTAGAATTCGATGATTATTATCATGAGGACGCACTCATGCATGTTGCGAAAGAGATGGAAAACAGGCACGGAGGGAATGCGTTCGCAGAGTGCCTTTGGTGGTATAGATTGCTGACATCAGCAAACCACTATGATGACATCATCCAATCACAAAATTTGAGCGACGGTTGGGACTTGGGAATTTCAAGTTAAACTAAGACTGACCTGTGATGAGACAATAGAATAGAAAGGGATGGAATGATTTTAAATGGTAGTTGAATTCATAAAAGTGAAAATGATTCATGCAATTAAAGTACAGAATCATTGGAAAGAAAACGTAAATCTCAATTTATGCTTGTTTAAAATATGCAAAATTTAGAAAATTTATTCGGAGGGTAGTGAATGAGTGAAACATTAACCTCTTTTTTATATATTTTTTTATGAAATTGACACAGGTTTTATTATATTTGAGACCTAAAAGATCTAGACAATACACTTGTATTATAAAAATTAAACATTGACTTAACAAAGTAGCTAACCCACATTAGATATAATAAGAAAAGATCATATAAACCTTTTGCTGCAATATTATATTTTTGTCTCAAGTGTTTAGTCTAAGGACAACGAAGAAAAACATGTTGCTCATCCTCAAGGTCTCTTGAACTATATAATATATATATATATATATCTAGGAATTTGCATCTATCTTCCACTTTCTATTCTAAGATGATGTGAACTCAAACCAAGCCTCCTAATGAAAATGTGACATCTCATTGAGAGGATAGTTGATAGGCATTGAACTTCTAAGTTTACTTGAGTACCTCTTATGCATTCTAAATAAAGTTTTTTCTTGCCTTTTGCATTTGAACATAACTTTGTTAGAATTTGCTTTCAAACCAACTTACAAATGTGCTTTAGATTAATTTGTATATTGTCAAATGAGATATCCCAAGTCTTCAACCATTGTATCCCTTGAAAATGCCATCCTTACTCATTTGTATTTTCAAGAACTACTTTAGAAAATTTGATCTATTATGTTTTTGCCAGTTTTTGAGTATAAGCAATAAATTAACAAATAGCTTCTGCTTAGGGAAAAAGTAAACTATATTCTAATAAAAGCATCAAATAGGGTGTTTGTAATTTCACCTTTAACACAATAAGTAAAAATATCTTCTATACTCTTTCAATGGCCTTCCAATATTTTGCACTAAGACTTGTCCCCAAACTATGCATCCATATAATGTAGTAGGATAAATGATTGTCTAAAAGATTTGTTTTCTACTCTTCCAAGCCTAAATTCTTAATGCCTTATATTTGTTTTTAATTGTATAGACAACTTTTATTCCTCCTACTATTTTTTCCTTGATGCATTTATCCCATTTATAATTATTCGCATATTGAAGACCCAAGTATCTAAAAGAGTCCATAATTTGTACATTCTCATCAGCAAATTTAAAATTATAGTGTGTTTTTTGTGTTCCATATCATGATCTTAGTTTTCTCTACATTGACTTGCAAACCAAAAAAAATGTAAAATTGTTCTAAAATTTGTAGTATATTAGATATGCCTTTTTCAAAAGGAGATATTAAAGCAACATCATCAACATAACTTATTGTTTTTTCTAAAACCCTCAATGACACTATGGGAAATCTCATGGGATGCTTGTGCCATTATCATAACTTGGTCAAAATGAAAAGGTGTATGATTGTCATTTTGAGCAACCTATGCACATTTTAATTCATGGTTATGCTTGACTACAAATGGCACCCAAACCAAGGCATCCAAGGGGAGAAGGATCGTCTCAAGCAAGGGACAAGAGACCAAGAACAAGAAGAGGAGAAGGTGCGTAACATCCAGAGCCTACAGAGGGCTCACATGCAATTGGCCCCCTCCGTGAAGGACCTGACATAGAATCTGTTCATCAGATTCCTGAAGAGGAAATCCCCAGCAAACAATCGCAAAGGGATGAGACTTTGGTGGTAGCACCACGACTTGAGGTCACCCTGACCTAGGCATGTCTAGACGCTATTAAGCCGAGGGAGCTGCAACGAATGGTCCTGCAAGCGTTGAATTTCAGACCATTCCTAGAGAATGTGCTAGAAGAAGTCAAGACCCAATTGTAAAGTTCTCCTATGTGGCCAATCATCATATTCAGTGGTGAATGGTACCTAGGCGAGACTTACCACTTCTGGATGGATTGGCAATCAAGGTCTAGAGTAAAAATCAAAGACATTCATGTCTCTTACTTTGTAGAAGCAATTTCACAAGCTCTAGGATTGCCAGAGACTAGAGCTGATGTGGCAGAGATCCCCAAACAAGAAAATCCGGAGGTGAAAGGGGAATGGATCAGGCGGTGCTATGGAGTAGAATGTAAGGAGTTTGGCACTTTAACCACCGCAAAGTGGGTACACTCAAAAATTGTGTCTTACCATTTGAATCTAACAATAAGACCCAACAAGATCACTACCTTCTCTACTTGTGCATGTGTTGTTCTAAGTGGAAAATTTCCTATCAACCTTCCACAGTTGATGTTCCTGGAGATTGAGAAAAGATTCGTTGAAAGTGAACATGGAAGGGGGGCTTTACCCTTTTCCTACTTAATCAAGAAATTATGCAAATGGGTAGGGATAGCACGATACACCAATGACACACTTCAGCACACCCTAATTGCCTCGTGGCGGGAGATGATGAAGGATAAGACTTCGACCACAACACGACTCGAGGAAGAGTAGCAACCACCTCCATTGCCTACGTAGATAACAAGGTCGAGCTCCCAGACAATTGCAGAACACATATGCGAGATTCGACAGTCACTCTTGAGCCACCAAGAGCAATCTATAGGAACCAGTGGAGGAGAAGACCCTTTATTCTATCGCCCTGCAATGAACTATCTTGAGCAAGTGGCTTGATCAATGAGTCTGCTAGAGGGAGTAGGGCTGATGTTTTCTGTCGCCTAGACACAAGTACTTGCAAGAACTTATCCTACTGTCTGAGAAGTAATGCTATCCACCTAACAATTATTTCCTGAAATTTCAAGAAATGCTGCTACTTTTTTGGTAGGCTTGAAGGATGGAGAGGGGGCGACTGTCCTGGTGATGCAACACCAAGGACAAGAAGTTGCAGCTGAAGTGGTTGCTAACACAATTGCTATGGCCCTTAATGCACCTGCAGTGCCTGTGCTAGATGTACATGGACTTGAAAATGTACATACGTCTGCAGGAACTTCACGTAGTAGGATCAATGTAGTCCAACATGAAGAATTGTTGGATTGATTGGTGGGAACCGGGCAACCGCTTCCAGATGTCTTTGATCTTCCAGATAACATTACTCCAACCCAGTTGGCGCTACTCTTAGCAAGGGGCAAGTGTCTCATCTTGGAGGGGCAACTTGAAGCAACACAAGCAGATTATCAACACTTGACGATGGAAGTTGCTCAATTAAGGGCCCAACTTGTTGATCTAGCTCTCCTTAATTGCAGACTCACTAGAGATGAAGCTTTTCAATAGCTTCAAACCAAGCTTCAGATGGTTGAGGGTGACCAAGAGTCGGCGATCTTTGAAAGTTCTTGATAGACACTTATGCATACCATCTAAACAAGTACTTGGTAGAGATTCACCAAGAGAATGTCAGGTTGACCGCAGAAGTTTATCCCCTGCACAATGTTGGTGTTGAAAATCAACACATGAAAGACTTCATTCACCAAAAACAACAGGAGCTAGCCAAGGTGAACACTGATGCGAGGAGATTGGTTGCTAAAAATCATAATTTTTCTATGGAGGAATTTCGAGCCTTGCAACAAAAATTAGCTATCGAAATCGCCGCTTGGAAAAATGAAGCCCTTAAGTTTGAAAGAGTTAAAAATTACTATAGGGACCAAGTGGGATTGTAGAAAGAAATAAATGAAAAAGAGATTCAAGTCACCAAGGTCAAAATGAACTAAGCGCTCTAACAGCTTTGAGAAGGAGGCAAGGTGTGGCAACCCATCTTCGATGGATTGAACGCCTACAACCAGGTTGAGATCTGCCTCAAGAAGCTGCAAATTGAAGAAATTATAGAATACATGGAGTTAGCCAATCTTCGTTATGCAAACCTGCCTATGCTAACAGTTGGAAGGCCGAGGTCTAGCTTGGAGAAGCAAGTGGGCACCTCGTATTCTTTATACGAGGGCGAGTTCCAAGCACATAAAGTGATGAAACAGAAGTTGGAAACAACAAATGTGGAACTTGAGGTTCTCTGCACTCATTTTGAAGGACAAGGTGCAATCGTAGAGGACTTGGCCCATCGGATGAATGACTACTAGTAGCTGCAAAAATCAATCCAAGTGTTCGATATCGAATGAAAACAGTTCGCTGCTTGGTTTGTCAATTTAAAAGAACTCTTTCCTACACTTCCATGTCCTTGGGATGTTCTAGTTCTAGCACACATGGGTGAAGCTACTTGGATGGTAAACGATCCCAGAAGCAAAGAAGAGAAAATGAGGGCTTTGTTAGAGGCTTTTTGGTTGCCTCCAGAAGTTGCAACTATTGTAGGACAACTGTATTCCACACCATAGCCACCACATGCGCCAAAGGCTGGTGAAGGCTCATCAGAACCACTGCCACCAAGGATGGTGTGACCTTCTTCAGCAACTTTTACATCTTTCAACACAGTGGAGAATCCAAGATCGTCAGGGTGCTCAATTTTATCTCTGAACATCACCATTTTGTAATTCATTCTTTTCTGTATACTAGGACACTTGGTATGTCAATAAAGTCAGTGTCTATGTAGATATGTTTCGTCATGTGTGTTGTAATAACTTCATAGCTTCCAAATTGTAATAAACTCAAGAACGAGTTTTCACACAGTCGTGGGGGTATGATGAAGTGTTTAGTCGATATGTCAACTGGGCCACGTATACACGACCGTGTTGACGTGGCCCCATCGATGCATCTGTCCATGCGTCGACTGGGCCTTGTTTACACAGAGTCTGTCTTTAGCTATAAATAAGTGCGCACCCGTTGCACTTAGGCATCTTTTTTTGTGTAGTCCTAGTGAAACTTTTGCAGTTTGTTCCCATAAGAGTTAGAATATTTTCCATGTGCCCGCAACAAGTGTGAGAAAGGTGTATGGCTCTTTATTCGAGTGTTAATGTACCTGAGCCCATTGGCGTGACCGACAATAAAGACGAGCTTTTTAAGCATTCATTGCAGTTTAAATAATTTAATCTTCCAACACTTTAATAATCTCTTAAATCTTCATTGTTATCACTTTACCGTTATTGCTCTTTTAAATTTTGTAAGAACCATAAGTACGACCATCTTGAACATAAACCCAACACTTGCAACCCAATGACGCTTAACGTCTGGTAACCCAACAGTGGTTAAGGGATGCTCAGGATGTGCATAGAAGATGAAATCAGTTGCTTATGATAAGGAAAGTTAAGAGATATAGTAGAACAATTATAGATTACACAACATTTCATTTCTTACATTACAAGAATTAGATTTTAGAAGATAAAAAGAAAATCAATAAAAATCATTTACCTCAATCTCACTTAACCATCACATTAGAACATCACAAGTGAGGTTGGGAAGACAATGACTGTTCTAACATACAATTTTGTTGGCTAAAGTTTGGTGTATGCAAGTGCTTACAGTCTATGGAATTCGACCAAGTCGCATGTGAATGCCCGTGATTCGTATGGTTGGGCGTAGGGGTACCTCGCTACTCATCACAATTTTTGAGTATAAGCAATAAATTAACAAAAAGCTTCTGCTGAGGGAGAAAGTAAACTATATTCTAATAAAAGCATCAAATAGGGTGTTTGTACTTTCACCTTTAACACAAGAAGTAAAAATATCTTTTATACTCTTTCAATGGCTTTCCAATATTTTGCACTAAGACTTGTCCTCAAACTATGCATCCATATAATGTATAGGATAAATGATTGTCTAAAAGATTTTTTTTCTAATCTTCCAAGCCTAAATTCTTAATGCCTTGTATTTGTTTTTAATTGTATAGAATATTTTTATTTCTCCCACTATTTTTTTCCTTGATGCATTTATCCCATTTATAATTATTCACATATTGAAGACCCAAGTATCTAAAAGAGTCCATAATTTGTACCTTCTCATCAGCAAATTTAAAATTATAGTGTGTTTTTTTTTTGTTCCATATCATGATTTTCGTTTTCTCTACATTGACTTGCAAACCAAAAAAAAATGTAAAATTGTTCTAAAATTTGTAGTATATTAGATATGCCTTTTTCAAAAGGAGATATTAAAGCAACATCATCAACATAAAGAACATGGATTGAGATTCGATTTTTATAGTATATCTATGTTGTCCATTACACATCCAATCTTGCAACTCATCAATGAAGAGATGAAAAAGTGTTAAGGTAAATGACAACCTTGCTTCACCACAATTAAGCTCTAAAATTTAAAATTATTATTTGATTCACTATCTTTGAGCTTAATGATAACTTCTAAGTCATTGTTATGAACCTTGAATTCTACATGGATGTCTATTGTAATTAATCATAGCCATAACTTTTTCCACTGAAGCATACACTTTTGTAAAATCTATAAAGTCAATAAATAATTTTTTGTTAGGTTTATGTGCAAGTTCGATGTAGAGTGACAAGATGATCAACAATAAATTAGTTTTATCTAAAACTTGCTTGGTAAATTACCTTAACATTATTTATTTCTTCTCAATTGTTAATTCTTCTTTCAAGAATAGTACCTAACATCTAAGCAACAATATTGTTTGCAACTATCATACTAAACATCTTAGCAACAATATCACTTATAGCTATCATACTATAGTTTAAATTATTTCTAATCACCTTTCTTCTAAAGAAACATTACCTTATTGATCTACCACCCTTTAGCAAGGCTATTAACAACATTTAATTTTTGCCCCAATGATCATTCACCATTCAACAAGGCCATCAACATCAATTTTTATTCATATGTACTAAGATCCCTTTGATTTATTGAATAAAATATAACTCAATGGTATTTAGAAAAATATAACTCAATGGTATTTAGTGGAATCAAATCTATGATGTGGGGTTACCAAGCCAAGACTCTTTCCACTAAACTAACATCATGTAAACTGACTTGATTCTATATAAGCTTTTCTATATGGTAATGGGTTAATGCACCGATGCCTTCTTTTACGGTAAAATGCAAATAAGATTAATAAAAATCATGACAGCAAATATATCTTCCCTGGAAAAAAATCAATATAAAACGCAAAAATATCGTCAAATTCGCCCTTAAAATGTATAAACTTTAACCTGAAAAAACTTCCAAAAATTTAATAGAAGCTTAAAATGTGTTATCTTTCACCGAATACAACCGTGCTATTACTTTATGTAATTAAATATTGCTATTACTTTTCAACGCAATGTAATTAAATATTGTTTTTCCCTTTGCAACTGAATCAATTTTTCTTGTTTACTTTAATGAAAGCTTTTTTTTTACCGGAGAAGTCTACGACGGACAGGTCAAGCTTCGAGAAATAGCAATAACCAAAATGCACCTGTGATTCCACTTCAAATTTGTGATGTGTTCGGTACTAGCGAAGTAAAATTTTAGACAAATGGGAATTACAGAAATCCAACGCTGGACTAAATTTGAAGCCACTACAACCGATCAAAAATGCTACAGAAATTGATCAGGGCCGTGGAATTTGCTATGCTCTTGGGAGAATACCTAAGTATCTAAAAAAGACTTGGGGAGAATACCAGGTATCTAAAAAAAGAATATTTGTCTTTGCAACTCTTCAATTGCTGCCTTATTTCGAAAGAAGATTCCTCTCAACAGCAACGGATAAACTCTATGTGATATTTTCAGCCCACAGAATTTTTATTGATCAGCCACTGTTGGTCAAAAATTAGCCGAAAAAGCAAATTATAAAAGCTAGAAAGGCTTTAAACAGTCAAGGTATTTTGCAGAAGCAGTGAAAGGAAATGAAATGTGAAGACAGCAGCTCCTAATGTATATGTCACCCCAAACAAATTTAGCACCCAGTTCAGGGATAAAACGTGTCACGGGATGATGCTGCAGAAGTGAATAGAAAAGGACAATGCCCTATCTTTGGAGGGCGTGGTAAAGAATGAAAGATTTTGCTCCATGCTTGTTCAAGAAGAAGGCCCGATTTCAAGTCATGCCCAAAGATGCACAAATTGCTGACCATTTGCATATCCTATGATTGCATTTAATCAATTTGCAGCAATTGTAGACGATTTTCATTCTATGACTGCATTTGCAGCATTGTTGTGTAAAATAAATGATGACGCAATCCGTATAAATAAGAGCTGAAATACGAACTAATAAGAGCTGAAATACGAACTAAGGCAACCAGCTTGCAAGCAGACTTCCGTCGTCAAGGTACGGACCACTGAACTCATTTAGACGAATACTACTTGGACAGAACAGATGCCAATAAATACCAAGTCAATTGAAACTGAGCTGAAGCTGAGTGAAACTAAATAGCAAAACAATTGGAGTGATTGTTTTCTCTAGAAAAAAACGACCACAACATGTTACATTTACTTGCTAAATGCATCAGACAAACATATTTTTAAAAAACTTCATTTTTCATAGTTATGTTGCTGTTGATGCATAAATTTTAGTCATGCCAACATCGGAAAAACTCGTTTGAGGAGACAATTGCCTAGGGTGCCTCACATATGGGTACGGAAACCCTAGAATAGTCTCAGCTGGAAAGAGCTATGTGACCAAGTGATAGAGAGAGAGAGAAAATACATAGAGAGAAATAAAGCATGAAAAGAAAAACTAAAGGAGAGAGAACCAGGAACCATCGACACGATGCATGGTTGTGTTGCCGCAAGAATCATGTGTAGCCGCGATCAAACATCACCAATGCTCTGCGAACCGCCAACTGCATAAATATAAATCCACCACCACCACATGCCGTTTGCTGAAATAAAAGAAGATGAAGAGAAGATCCATCGACAGGATGCATGGTTATGTTGCCGCAAGAATCATGTGTAGTTGCGATCAAACATCACCAATGCCCTGCGAACCGCCAACTGCATAAATATAAATCCACCACCACCACATGCCATTTGCTGAAATAAAAGAAGATAGAAAGAACCACATGCCATCTGCTGAAATAAAAGAAGATAAAAAGAACCATATGCCATCTGCTGAAAATAAAAGAAAATCTGCCGACGTCCAACTGCCCAAATTGCCCATTACTGGAAAAAAAGAAAGAAAGAGAAACCATTGGCAACCACCCAGGGAGAGAGGAGGTTCAGTCCATGGCTTCATGGCCCTGGCCTCATTGGGCTAGGGCTTCCTGGCCTGACTTCTCCTCCTTCTCCCCTTCTTCCCTCCAACTTCATCACCTTGATGGCTTTTTTATAGCCAATTTTAGGTTTAAGGTAACCCATCTTTTTATTTTATTTTTTAGTTTTATATTTTTTATTCTTCTTTCTTTTTTTATTCTCTTTTTTTTTAAAAAAAAAATAAACAAAGGCCCCATGCCAAGCAAGCATGGGCGTGTTGGTATCAACA
>MNCI01010805.1:53945-88056 GCA_015680685.1 Gnetum montanum | reverse complement strand
TTTTTTATTTTTTATTCTTCTTTCTTTTTTTATTCTCTTTTTTTTAAAAAAAAAATAAACAAAGGCCCCATGCCAAGCAAGCATGGGCGTGTTGGTATCAACACTTAGCCCCCAACCGAAAAGGAAAAGAGGAAAAAAAAATGGTCAAGCCAGGCCCTCCTTCTAGCGCCAAAAAGGGTGTTGATGCATAAATTTTGGTCATGCCAACACCGGAAAAACTCGTTTGAAGAGACAATTGCCTAGGGTGCCTCCCGTATGGGTACGGAAACCCGGGAATAGTCTCAGCTGAAAAGAGCTATGTGACCAAGTGATAGAGAGAGAGAGAGAATACATAGAGGAAATAAAGCATGAAAAGAAAAACTAAAGGAGAGAGAACCAGGAACCATCGACAGGATGCATGGTTGTGTTGCCGCAAGAATCATGTGTAGCTACGATCAAACATCACCAATGCCCTGCGAACCGTCAACTGCATAAATATAAATCCACCACCACCACATGCCGTTTGCTGAAATAAAAGAAGATGAAGAGAAGATCCATCGACAGGATGTATGGTTATATTGCCGCAAGAATGATGTGTAGCTGCGATCAAACATCACCAATGCCCTGCGAACCGCCAACTGCATAAATATAAATCCACCACCCCCACATGCCGTTTGCTGAAATAAAAGAAGACGAAGAGAAGATCCATCGACAGGATGTATGGTTATGTTGCCGCAAGAATCATGTGTAGCTGCGATCAAACATCACCAATGCCTTGCGAACCGTCAACTGCATAAATATAAATCCACCACCACCACATGCCGTTTGCTGAAATAAAAGAAGATGAAGAGAAGATCCATCGACAGGATGTATGGTTATGTTGCCGCAAGAATCATGTGTAGTTGCGATCAAACATCACCAAAGCCCTGCGAACCGCCAACTGCATAAATATAAATCCACCATCACCACATGCCATTTGCTGGAATAAAAGAAGATAGAAAGAACCACATGCCATCTGCTGAAATAAAAGAAGATAAAAAGAACCATATGCCATCTGCTGAAAATAAAAGAAAATCTGACGACGTCCAACTGCCCAAATTGCCCATTATTGGAAAAAAAAAAGAAAGAGAAACCATTGGCAACCACCCAGGGAGAGAGGAGGTTCAGTCCATGGCTTCATGGCCCTAGCCTCATTGGGCTAGGGCTTCCTGGCCTGACTTCTCCTCCTTCTCCCCTTCTTCCCTCCAACTTCATCACCTTAATGGCTTTTTTATAGCCAATTTTAGGTTTAAGGTAACCCATCTTTTTTTTTTATTTTTTATTTTTATATTTTTTATTCTTCTTTCTTTTTTTATTCTCTTTTTTTAAAAAAAAAAAAATAAACAAAGGCCCCCTGCCAAGCAAGCATGGGCGTGTTGGTATCAACACTTAGCCGCCAACCGAAAAGGAAAAGAGGAAAAAAAAAGGTCAAGCCAGGCCCTCCTTCTAGCGCCAAAAAGGGTGTTGATGCATAAATTTTGGTCATGCCAACACTGGAAAAACTCGTTTGAGGAGACAATTGCCTAGAGCGCCTCCCGTATGGGTACGGAAACCCAGGAATAGTCTCAGCTGAAGAGAGCTATGTGACCAAGTGATAGAGAGAGAGAGAAGACATAGAGAGAAATAAAGTATGAAAAGAAAAACTAAAGGAGAGGGAACCAGGAACCATCGACAGGATGCATGGTTGTGTTGCCGCAAGAATCATGTGTACTTGCGATCAAACATCACCAATGCCCTGCGAACCACCAACTGCATAAATATAAATCCACCACCCCCACATGCCGTTTGCTGAAATAAAAGAAGATGAAGAGAAGATCTATCGACAGGATGCATGGTTATGTTGCCGCAAGAATCATGTGTACTTGCGATCAAACATCACCAATGCCCTGCGAACCGCCAACTGCATAAATATAAATCCACCACCACCACTTGCCATTTGCTGAAATAAAAGAAGATAGAAAGAACCACATGTCATCTGCTGAAATAAAAGAAGATAGAAAGAACCATATGCCATCTGCTGAAAATAAAAAAAAATCTGCTGACGTCCAACCGCCTAAATTGCTCAGAAAATAAAAGAAAATCTGCCGACGTCCAACTGCCCAAATTGCCCATTATTGGAAAAAAAAAAGAAAGAGAAACCATTGGCAACCACCCAGGGAGAGAGGAGGTTCAGTCCATGGCTTCATGGCCCTAGCCTCATTGGGCTAGGGCTTCCTGGCCTGACTTTTCCTCCTCCTCCCCTTCTTCCCTCCAACTTCATCACCTTGATACCTTTTTTATAGCCAATTTTAAGTTTAGGGTAACCCATCTTTATTTTTATTTTTTATTTTTATATTTTTTATTCTTCTTTCTTTTTTTTATTTTTTTATTTTTTTTAAATAAACAAAGACCCCATGCCAAGCAAGCATGGGCGTGTTGGTATCAACAGTTGCCAAGGAGTGAGGGCCTCTGAGTTTACATAGGAGCAACACAAACATGTTACAAAGGACATCCCTACAGATGAGGCATTCATCCATGCAATGATGTTGCCCCTACACCATAGGAATCGACGGTCAAAGCCAAGCTACAGCTCTAATCTTCCATTGGCTCGTCTTCATCTATCTCTTCAATTTTCATTTTCTTCACAGCTTGAGATGCCTCTTTAGGAATGTGTGCGCTGGGAATCTGAATTAAAATGTCAGACTTAGAACGAGTAGTTGGATTGACTAGGCCTCCATTCCTCTTGACTGTGTATGTTAATGCATGCTGTGCAGGATCTGCATCAATGCAAACCGTGCAGCTCTCATCAATTTCCTCGCTTATGAGCATCTTAGACAATTCACAACTTTTCTTTCTAGCCATCGTCGCAGAGGTCGGGCTCCATAAACCTGCAAGTAAATGATCTCGGTAAGCTTAGTGAGAAAAAGGTGCTTACAAAGTAAGAGCGGATCGTAAAAGCAACAGTACATCGTACCGGATCGTAAGCTTCTTCTAGAACGAGGTCCAAGGCTAGATCAGTTACGGCCAGAGCAACTCCTCTCTCTGCTAGTCGCAGAGCAACATCTTTCATTTGCATTCTACACACCTTCCGTAGTTCATCATGCGAAAGAGGATTAAATACAACGATCTCATCAAGCCGATTCAACAACTCTGGCCTGAAATGCTTTCTTACCTGCCATAACAGGAAAAGACACAAAAGTTCAAGTTCAATACCAGCACTATAACCAGAAAAGTTTGGTGTGAGGTATTCACACATAAAAAGTCTGATGATGTTCGTAGTGGTATACTTACTTCTTGCATGACCCTCTCTCTAGCGGAAGTCATGAGCATTTGCCCAGATAACCCTGCAAGTAAGAACTCGGCTCCAAGATTCGAAGTCATAATGATCACAGTATTAGAGAAGCTCACCGTACGGCCTTGACCGTCTGTCAGTCTGCCATCATCTAAGAGTTGAAGCAACGTATTGAAAACGGCAGCGTGAGCTTTCTCAACCTCATCAAACAAAACTACACTGTATGGTCTTCTTCTCACAGCCTGTGTCAACTGTCCACCTTCATCGTAACCAACATAGCTACGAAACACAATGAATACAAATCATAAGCATTTTAAAATTATTAGAGAAAAATTTAAAAATTGGGCTACCTTCAATGAAGTTGGCATAAAGAATTCATATGAATTTATGAAAGCTGTAAAAGAGTCCTAACAAGTTGTTTCCCCAACTAGTTCTACTTCCTCTACCTCAAATCACTATGACCACTCTCCCAAATATCATCATCCCACAACATCTTATATGAGATCACCACCTCACACCTCTCACCTTGCATCATATCCTCAATATTTTCACACTCACCTCCATCGTATGTCACCTCCAACAACACAAGAAGGTTCAACATCACAACATCGACAAACAAATGCCACTTATGTTGTTAATGTGCATAAACATGTTGATACCGATAGGTCCCCACCGCAAACTCGAAAACGTTCCTTCTTTAGGAAAGGTTGCAAGTAGAAGCAAAACACTCATGGACCGACCACATCATTCGAACCAACATAATGTCAATCTAGTACAATGCCTCCCTTTTCACAACCACTGTCTCCTAATCATATGCAAAAGCCAACATCCATTACCACTACAACACAAAACATAAATGATAAACCTATCATTGTGGAGAGACAGAAGAATCCATTAATCACCAATTGATGAGTGGCGAGGTACCCCTACACTCAACCATATGAATATGAGCGTTTCATGCATGATCTAGTCGAACTTCGTAGATGGGCTAGCTGTGGTATCTAGATAGTTACTCACTAATCACAGTTCATTGTCTTCCCACCTAAATTAGTATTTGCTCTATCACGTATGGTTTAGTCTAGAGTGAGGTGTACAATGTAGTTTCTAACCTAGTGCTACTCATGGAGGCAATGGAAAATAACTTTAATTAAGCTAGGAGGAAATGGAAAAAGAGAATCTGTTCCTTAATTAAGCTAGCTTAAGTGCAATGAGCATCCGTTCCTTAATCATCCATACACATCTTGGACCTTGTGCACGACTACCACTGGGATTACCAAACGCATGGCCTAGGTATGCTACTGGGATACCAAGTAGTCACACTTGAATGCTTGTGATTAAGTCGTACTCATTCCACATTTAAGGAGTTTAGGGTGAAGAGATATTAACTACGAAAGTAATAAATAACAATAACAATTAAATAATTAAACTAAGTGAATGCTGCAATGATGAAGTAATCTCGATTTTTATTTCTAGTCATGTGCATGTCCAAGTACGTTACACTCAAATAAAGGTGTTGTACAATTACAATCATCACACTACAGGCATGCACTGGGAGAAAGGGTTGAGAAGAAAAACTGACAAAAAGACTCTACTCTAACACTAAATTGACTATTGAAAACTAAGTCTTTCCCGTGCATCCCATTGTTTATTTATAGGCTCACATGAGAACTGTGATATCGCGTACCCAATATCATGAGCTAGGCTGCAATATCGCATAAATGATATCACGTACGCGATATCACAAGTGCGATATCGTGGTATGATGAATCATGTTTCATCATACCCCCACGACTAAATGAAAACTCATCCTTGAGTCAAACAAAATGAGAACAAGCCCCATTGATTACATAGTGGAGAGGTATGGGATTATTGACTGACTAAGACTTTATTCATGTCGCAGTGGAGAATTGAATACAACAAAATTGGGACCCGAACACAAAAATTACAAAATTTCAAAATTACAAAATTTTGTGGAACTCATGTGGTTCTAGGTGGCGGTGGCTCCTCCATGGGATGCTTCCCCTTGTCTTGTGCTCTAGATTTTGGAATTTGATGGCTCTGCAATAATGTTTGTAGCTTTTCCTCTTCAGTTCGGGGGTCTTGTGCCGTTCATGCTGATGCTCCAATGTTTGATGGAGTCAACATCTCCTATGGACACGATAGTTGTAGGAACACTTGATTGGCCTTGACATGCTATGCCGCAAATAGTCTTCATTCCTCTTCATAGGCTCAAGCCTTGACCTCTCCACCTTTTTCTTGGCTAGATTGTGCAGTGACAAGAGGTCCTTAATGGATGCTGAATGATTGTGCCTCCTGCTCCGCATGTTCTACATGAGGTCCTTGGCTTCTACCTCTCCTTGGGTGTTTAGTTGCACCTTGAGAAGGTCCTCCTTGTTGTCCTCTTTTAGGGGCCATCTATAATCACACAAAGATCAATTATTAGTAAGGTTATTGAAAGAAGTTCAATTATTTCATACCTTACTTATTACCTTTAGTAATTGTTGAATTCTTTGCTTAGTGTGATTTTAAAGTTTGATGAGTGGTGAGGTACCCCTACACTCAACCATACGAATATGAGCGTTTCACGCATGATCCGGTCGAACTCCGCAGATGGGCTAGTTGTGGTATCTAGACAGTTACTTGTAGGTCACAGTTTGCTATCTTCCCACCTGGACTAGTATTAGCTTTGTTATGTATGGTTTAGTCCAGAGTGAGGTGTATGATGTGTTTCTAAACTAGTACTACTCTTGAGTATGATGGTAAATAAGATTAACTAAACTAAGAGAGAAAGGGTGAAAGAGAATCTAAGCTAGTCTAAGTGTGATGTTAGCTTTGTTATCAATCATCCGTACACATCTTGGACTTCATGCATGACTACCACTAGGATTACCAAGCACAGATCCTAGGTACACTATTGGGTTACCAAGTAGTCACACTTAAATGCTCGTGATTAAGTCGTACTCATTCCGCATTTAATAGGAGTTTAGGATAAGAAGGTATTAACTAAGAAAGCAGTAAATAACAATTAAGTAAATAATTAAGCTAAGTGAATGCTGCAATGATGAAGTAATCTCGATCTTTATTTTTGGTCATGTACGTGTCCACGTACATCACACTCGAATAAGGATGCTATACAATTACAATCACCACACTACGGGCATGCACTGGGAAAGAAGGGTTGAGAGGAAGAACGAAAACTAAAAACAAAACTAACATTAAAAATTGATGAAGAAATGCCTATCGGAACTGTCTACCTCTTATTTATGGATGAGGAGATAGGCTGCGATATCACGTATGGAATATCGCATATGCGATATCGCAGTTAACTAAATGACGACTCATCATACCCCCACAACTAAATGAAAACTCATCCTTGAGTTATAGTGAGAACAAGCTCCATTGATTACACAGTGAATAGGTATGAGATTATTGGATGGTGAAAATGGGTTTATGCCGTAGTGTGGAGTCAAAAAAAATTGAGACACAACACAAAGAATGTGCTACAACTACAAAATTGGTGGAACTCATGTAGTTCCTAGTGGCGATGGCTCCTTCACAGGTGTCTTTTCCTTTTCTTGCACTCTAGCTCTTGGGATTTGATGGCGTTGAAGTATGGCCTGGAGTTTCTCCTCTTGTAAGGCCTTGAGTGCCTTGGCATGCATGTAAGTTTGCGCTTGTTCCATAGAGGCATCCTAGTCAGCCTTCTCTTTTTCTTCTACCACCCTTTTATTCTCTGTCAATAGTTTATTAAGTTGCTCAGTTCTGAAGTGTCCAACTGGTTTTGAGCAACCTTTGGTCCTATATTCAGAAGGTTTAATACTTTCAAAATGGCCTGCGTGGAGAAATTGACTATCACACCACAAATGTTAACGGTTGTGCCTTATTCTCTGTTGTGCCAGAATTGGTATGTTTCCCCTAGGTACTAGGCACCAGTTTCAGAGAGGTTAGGCCATAAGGAAGACCTATGAGGTGGTCCCTAACAATCTTAGGAGTGAACTCTGTGAAGGATTCAAAATTTAATTCCACAATCACCGCACTGAATGTGGATCTTTCGTGGATAGCCTGAACACAATCTTGGGGCAATGTGAGATGTTGTTTCTATTCAGGCGCTGCAGTAGCTCCTCCTTCTACCCACTTAGACTATATAGTAGGAGGGTTCTCTTGATGAATGCTAAATGATTGTTCCTCTCGTTATGTATGTTGTTTGGCAGGGACTTGTTCTTCACCTCTCCTAGGTCATTTGATCACACCTTGAGTAGGACCTTCCTTTTGTTCATGTTTCGGGACCATCTGCAATCACACGGGGTCAAGCATTAGCAAGGTTGTTTCTGAAGTTAAGTTATACCTTTACTGCTTGCCTTAATTAATTTATTTTATCTCCGTGTGATGTTTCCCAAAAGATTATAATAGTGAGTTTGTTTTACTTAGGTGGTTTCCAATTTTAATTTTCTGGTATAGCTAAGGGGATGAAATTGGTTTTGACACATTTTATTCTTAATTTTACAACTAATTATCCTTGATAATATCCTTTGGGTGATGAAAAATTCCAAAAAAGTTATGTGCTATTTGGCATGTGTCCCTCCCCCATGACTAAGCTGAACACTCCGGGTTCAAGTAGGCTCAAACAGAATAAAAATCGGAGTACCAACGAGCAAGATATAGGTAGAAAGACAAGGGTCTCACAATCGCAACTCGTAGAGAAAAATTTGAAAAAATCCCCCACATGAATTGTGGAAAATAATGTTAAGTGTTGCGGGGGGCATCCATATTTATAGTCAGACGGGACGCAATATCGCGTACGCAATATCGCAACCCTAGTGATATTGGGCACAATGAAAGATACCGAATTTTGAAGGTTTTTTCTGGAATAAAAAAATGGAATTTAAGGGCATGTGGCACATGTTAAAGGGTCTAGGGTAAGTTAGGTAGTTTTGAAGGCACGAATAATGATATGTGGGTGGAATTGATCAATAAGGATCTCGGATGGTAGAGAAAAAGGCTATGTGATGGTTCATGGGAACGTTGAATCGAAGGGATAGTAATAAGAGAAAGAAAATTGTTGGCAATATGCTAAGGGTAACAGATGATGTGCGAAAGGTGGGTCATGAGTAAAAATTACAAAAATTACGCAAGTGGGTCCTCCCCAAAGTAGGTTCCAACCTATAATGCCCTTGCGTAACCACACTTAAAAGTGTCCATGGGCACTCAAAGGGTTAAATGTAATCCACAGTGGTTCCACAAAACACACACATGTAAATATCACTGGAATGAGGTAAGAATTCTATGTTGCGGACGACACGAGCTACAATTACACGAACAGTGAGATGAGACAAACTATAGAAGGGATTGTAGAGATTGGAACATGAGGTAATTGACCTAGGGCATAGTGAATCCTATGTGTAAATCATGATTAAGGTGTCATTAACCTGCTGTTTCAAGATCAGGACCAAGTCCATTCCTCTAATCAGTGACATCGCATTGTTTCATCTCATGATGAGTAACTATCAAAGTGTCATAACAACAAGGCATACGATCACTTGGCATTTTATTCAAGGGAGGAGTGATTTTTGTTTTGTGGCACTTTTCTTTTTGTTTTCTTTTTCTTCTCTTTCTTTTCTTTCTTTTCTTTTTTTCTCTCTTTACTAAATCTAGAGAAGCTACCAACCTTCAGGCATGGGTGCATGTCTTTCCAGTGGGACCCCCTAGAACAATGGATTTTTTAGTGCCCTTTTGATTACTCTTACTTCCATTTTTTGTTAGATCTACAAGGATCTTAGTACAACCATGTTGCATGACAACTCTCACAGACGTTACCAAAGAGAATCCACAAGTCCCCTTGATGTAACACCCTAATCATTCCCTCTTGGTCCATCCTTCTTCATTCTGGGTACAATGAACAAAAAATTAATTTTAAGTTTTAAGAATGTCAAGAATATCACTGTACCCTCGAACATAACCTCTTATTTGTAGAATAGATGAGTGGGTGTAATGGACTCACTGTCCACATAATTGATCACTTGAGACTTGATAACATAGAACACACCTCAACCAACGAGCCACATGAATGTTTTATTCATAGATGAGATTACTTATAAAAACGTAAAAAGACAAAAAGACAAAAATATAAAACAAGAAATTACAAAAATGAAAAACTGGAAAACAAAAAATTGTAAAGTTAAAGAAAATAAAAAATATTTATTAATCCTACTTGTTATTAGAAATGGGGGGGGGGGGGTATCCCCCATAACTAAACGTTTGAGCATAGCAAGGATTAACAGTTGAAAGATGAGGATCCTTGCATGTTGAAAATATTGGAACTTGGTCATACTTACCCCATTGGGGTTCACACACTTGATTATAGTAAGCATAGTGGGGCAATCTGTAAGATGTGGTTCTTGGGTAAAGAGTTGACCCACTATGATGTTTGTGTTCGTAAGATGGTATGCAAGGATTGGGATGTTTCCCTTCATGGCTGTATTCATTGGGTCGTATGGTTGTTCGAACGTTAATTGGTGGCCCTGATGAAGTAACATGAGGCGTTAGGTTCGAAGATAAGGGTGCACCACAAGGTTGGACTTGTGCGGATTTGGAGGATGCAGTGGCCTTGGAATTGTGCTATCCCTTCCTAGGGTCATTTCTAAAGAAGGGATGCCTTCGATGTTGCTGAGGTCTCTCACTGTTGTTGGTAATAGTAGCACAAGTAACGTTCGGAGATTGTTGCTATGGTGCAGGCACCTTAGGAACAGTTGGTGGTGATGTAGAAGGAGGGAAAGGATGAGAATGTTGAAAATTAGGATAAGTGTGTGGTACACAAGGCAGTGGTTGTGTTGAGAACATGGGCTGATAGTATTGAGGAGAATGGTAATGCAGAAAGTTAGAGTATGTTGACCCAGTTGGGGAAACAAGATGTTGGACTAGATAAGCATTAGGATTCAGATGATATGAAGGGTGTCTCCATTTTAAGGGTGGCTTCCCCCACGACTAGGATTCTTGTCACTGTGATCTAACATAGTATCTCTGTACGAACTCTAGATGTAACGTGCTTTCCCAATGCTCATATAAATGTAACAAGATTGGGCATTGGCCCTTGGGGTGATCATACAAGCAGATGTTGCATTCATACGTATGATTGGCAATTGAGCTCTTATTTTCCTCATTCCTTCTTTCTGAATGTCTAATGATATTTTGTCCTACTTCTCGAGTTGTCAAAACTCTATCTCCAATAATATCAATATATTCTCCATACTTTTTATGTGTCCATTCCAACATCTTATTGATCTTTGCCTTGACTTCATCTAATGATTGTGGTACTGGCAAAGATGTTTTCTCCTCCTTGAGATTGGTTGATTTCTCCTTTTTATGATTATGGACCTTTGTTAAGTTGAGATTTTGGTCCCATTGATGTTTTTCAACACTCTCCCATCTAGCCATTTCTCCTTCTTCTTTTGCTACCTACTTAATAAGCTCTTGGACTTGATGGGTTCATAGTTCGTATAGTTGACCTTGGACATACATCCCTAGGATTTCTCTTGTTGCATCACGAAGCCCATCAATGATATGGTACATTAGCCTTTCTTCGGAGAACTTATGGCTTGGATAGTTGTTTAACAGTGCATAATATCTTTCTAAGGCCATGTCCAAGGGTTCATGTTGCACTTGTTTCCACTCTTGGATTTGTTTCCTCAAGGTTGACCCTCTTGCGTAGGTTTGATATCTTCTGTTAAAGAGTTCTACCATTGTTGGCCAACGTTGTATTGAATTTGGTCTTAACGATCTATACCTTACTTTTTCTTGGCCAACGAGTATCATAGGAAAGAACTTGAGTTTTTGCCAACCGTTATCAATGTTGTTCATGTATAGGCATCGTAGAAGGCTTGTAAATGTTGTTGTAGATCTAAGTCATAGCCTCCTGAAAAATTGGAAAAGTTTTTTAAATCAAGCTTGGGTAGGTGGCTCTCTTTACGATGCCTATGGGAGATTTGAATAGCCTCTTGTATTTGCATTAAGCTTGTAGTGGCTAGTAGGGGTTCATCGTCATCGGGTAAGTTATGCTTTCATGCATTGGGATGACGTTTCTTTTGTTTATGTTTATAAGAAACCCCCACCTCGGGTTGCGTACTCCAATCTTCATTGTTAGATAATTCGTTGGTTCTCCAATGAATTTCCTCACTAAATGTGGTATTATCATAGTCTTGTAGGAGAGGCATGATTGTGAAATTTTGTGTGAATTTATATGTGACTTTTTATAATTATTTTTTCTTCCTAAGAGATATATCATTAATTCCTATACGATGACCTTGTATGATATAACTAATCTAGATAACTAGCACCATCCTCGGCAATGGCACCAATGATGAGTGGCGAGGTATCCCTACACTCAACCATACGAATATGAGCGTTTCATGCATGATCTGGTCAAACTCTGCAAATGGGCTAGTTGTGGTATCTAGATAGTTACTTGCAGTTCACAATTTGCTGTCTTCCCACCTAGACTAGTATTAGCTTTGTCACATATGGTTTAGTCCAAAGTGAGATGTATGATGTGTTTCTACACTAGTACTACTCTTGAGTATGATGGTAAATAAGATTAACTAAACTAAGAGAGAAAGGGTGAGAGAGAATCTAAGCTAGCCTAAGTGTGATGAGCATCCGTTCCTCAATCATCTGTACACATCTTGGACTTCATGCATGACTACCACTGGGATTACCAAGTGCAGATCCTAGGTACGCTACTAGGTTACCAAGTAGTCACACTTAACTGCTCGTGATCAAGTCGTACTCATTCCACGTTTAACAAGAGTTTAGGGTAAGAAGGTATTAATTAAGAAAGTAGTAGATAACAATTAAGTAAATAATTAAGCTAAGTGAATGCTGCAATAATGAAGTAATCTTGATCTTTATTTTCAATCATGTGCATGTCCAAGTACGTCACACTCAAATAAGGATGCTGTACAATTACAATCACCACACTGTGTGCATGCGCTAGGAGAGAAGAGTTGAGAGGAAGAATGAAAACTAAAAACAAAACTAACTCAAAAAATTGATGAAGAACTGCCTATCAGAACTATCTACCTCTTATTTATAAATGAGGAGATAGGCTACGATATCGTGTATGTGATATCGCAGTTGACAAAATGGCGACTCATCAGAGTTAGAAATTTTTTTAAGAAAGTTGCCCTAAAAGTTTAATGTCAGACCTAGTTTATTTAGGTGACACATCAAAGGACATGTAATGGTTTTGAGGAACGTTTGATAAAATAATGATAAAGGAAAGAATAGATTTGGCAATGAAGTGCTCAGAGGATATAAAATAATGTGGTGGTGTGCAACAAATACAAATTACAAAAGTCACACAAGTGGGTCCTTCCCAAAGCAGGTTCCAACCTATAATGCCCTTCGTAGCCACACCTGAAAATGTCTGTAGGAACTAGAAGGGTCAAATGTAATCCACACCAGTTCCACAAAAAAGATACATGTAGATACCACCATGATGAGGTATGAATTCAATGCTACACAAGACATGAGTGAAAAATACATAAATAGTGAGATGAGGTGAATTGTAGAAGGGATTGCAGAGATTGTGAGATGAGGTAGCTAACCTAGGGCACAATGAATCTTGAGTGTAGGATGTGATTAATGTGTCATTTGCCCGTCGCTCTAGAATCAAGGCCAAGTCCATTCCTCTGATCAATGACATCACATTGTTTCATTCCATGATGGACAACCATAAGAGTACCACGATAACAAGGTGTATGATCACTTGGCATTTTGTTCAAGGAAGGAGTGATTCAGAATTTCTTTGTGGCACTTTGATATTGATCTTTTCTTTTTCTTTTTATGTGGCCACTTTGGCACACTCTTCTTGCTCTTTTTTTTTTCATTTTTTTGAATGAATGCTTAAGCTAGAGAAGCCACCTACCTTCAGGCATGGATGCATGTATTTCTAGTGGGACCCCCTAGAATAACATTGAGTTTCCTTGATTGAGTGCCTTTTGATTACTCTTACTCCCATTTTTCATTAGATCTACAAGGATCTTGGTACAACCATGCTGCATGGTAACTCTTACAAATGGCACCAAAGAGAATCCACAAGTTCCCTTGATGTCACACCTTGGTCATTCCCTTTTAGTCCATCCTTCTTTGCTCTGGGTATAATGAGCACAAAATTACTTTAAGTTTTAATGATTAGGAATATCATTGTACCCAAGGTAGAACCTCTTATTAATAGAATGGGTTGATTTATGTTGTGGACTCATTGTTCAAGTAATTAGTCACCTGAGACTTGATAGCATAGAACAACACCTCAACCAACAAGTCACATGAGTGTCTTATTCATAGATGAGATTACTCATAAAAAGATGAAAAGAAAAAAAAATAAAAAGATAAAACAACAAATTGAAAGATGAAAAATTGAAAAACAAAAATTGTAAAATTAAAGAAAAGGAAAAATATTCATTAATTCTACTTGTTAGAATGGAGGATATCCCCCATAACTAATCAGTTGAGCATGGCTAGAATTAATAAATGGAAGGTTGGGATCCTTGGATGTTGGAAATATTGGGACCCGATCATACTTACCCCATTTGGGTTCACACACTTGATTAGAGTTGACATAGTGGGGCAAGTTATAAGATGTGGTTCATTTATAAGGAGTTGACCCACTATGGTACTTGTGACCATAAGATGGTATGCAAGGATCAACATGTCTCCCCATGTGGCTATATTCATTGGGCCCCATGGTTGTTGGAGTATTGAGTGGTGGCTCTAATAAGGTAACACGAGGCATTGGGTTTGAAGAGGAAGATGCACCACAGTGTTGGACTTGTGCTAAGTTGGTGGATGCAGTGGTTTCTGAACTATGGTGTCCCTTTTTACGGTAACGTCTAAAGAAAGGATCCCTATGATGTTGTGGAGGATTCCCATTACTATTGATAGTAGAATTACAAGTAACGTTCATGGGTTGATGCTATGGTGAAAAACTTCTAGAACACTTGGTGGCGATGTAGAAGGAGGTAAAGGATGAACATGTTGAAATTGAGGAGAAGTGTAATGTACATGAGGTGGTGGCCATGTTGGAGAGGATATGGGTTGATAATATTGAGGAGAATATTAATAATGTAGTGAGGTAGAAGATGTTGACCCAGTTGGGGAAACAAGATGTTGAACTTGATAAGCACTTAGGTTCGGATGGTATGAAGGGTGTAACTAGTTTGGAGATGGCCTCCCCCACAACTAGGATTGTTGCCACTGTGATTGAACACAGTATTTCTACATGAACTTTGGATGTAACATTCTTTCCCAATGCTCATGTAAATGTGACAAGATTGGACATTGGCCCTTAGGGTGATCGTACAACCAAATGTTACATTGATATGTATGATTGGCAGTTAAGTTCTTATTCTCTTCAACCATTCTTTCCAATTGTCTAAAGGTGTTTTGTCCTATTTCTTAGGTTGTCATAATTCTACCTCTACTAGCATGGGCATATTCTCCACATTTTTCATGTATCCATTCCATCATCCTATTAATCTTTGCCTCAACTTCATCTAATGATTGTAGTATTGGCAAAGTTGGTTCCACCTTCTTGCTGTGAGTTTATTTCTCCTCTTCATTATCATGGGTCCTTGTTGATTTAAGGTTTTGGGCCTGTTGAGATTTTTTAACATTCTCCCACTTAGCCATTTCTCCTTCTTCTTTTACTATCCACTTAATAAGCTCTTGGACTTGATGGGTTCGGAGTTCATATAGTTGACCTCGAGCATACATCCCTAGGGTCTCCCTTGTTTCATTACAGAGTCCATATATGATATGGTACATTAGCCTTTCCTTGGAGAACCCATGGCCTGGGCAGTTGTTTAAAACTGCATAATATGTTTCTAAGGTCATGTCCAAGGGTTCATGTTGCTCTTTTTTCCATTCCTGGATTTGTCTCCTCAAGGTCAACACTTTGGCATAGGTTTGATATCGTTCAATAAAGAGTTCTACCATTATTGGCCAACATCAAATTGATTTTGGTTTTAAGGACCTATATCATACTTTTGCATGGCCAATGAGTGTCATAGGAAAGAGCTTACATTTTTTCCATCCATTATCAATATTTTTCCATACATAGGCATTGTAGAAGGCTTGTAGATGATGTTGTAGATCTGAATCATAGCCTCCTGCAAACTTGGTAAAGTTGTTTAAATCAAGCCTGGGTAGATAACTTTCTTTGTAATGCTTCCAGGATATTCGAATTGCCTCTTGTATAGGCATTAGGCTCTTATTGGCCAGCAAGGGTTTATCATAACTAAGTAGGTTATGCATTTACGAGTTGAGATGATGTTGTCCCTGTTCATGTTGGCATTCGCGATTTTCTTTATGAGCTCGATTTTTAGTTCTACACTGATCCCTTGAAAGATAGTCATCCATGTCACAATATGACATTGAAGGAGTAGAGGAAGAGAGAGAACTTTTAAACTCATTATGACTTTTGTAAGTCTTCCAATCATCCACAAATAAGTTCTTGTTAGTTATCGAGAAGGTCTTAGGCCTTTTGGGCCTCCTCATTCTATGGGATACCTCATCCTTACTAGAGGTGTCAGAGTTGGATGACGAAAGTCTTTGAGTATCATTGGCGTGTTCATGAACTTAGGGGACTCCTGCATAAGGTTGAGTACTCCAAAATTTATTTTCATCATCATATAATTTTTTGGTTCTCCATTGAATTGCCTTACTCGTTGTTTTGTTGTGAAAGTCTTGTGAGAGAGACATTGTTGTGAACTGTGTGTGCCTTAATTAAAATTAATTACTTTTCTAAGAGATATATCGTGAATACTTTGTTACAGTGATCTTGTGTGATATAACTAATCTAAATAACTAGCACCATCCTCGGCAATAGCACCAATGATGAGTGGCAAGGTACCCCTACACTCAACCATATGAATACGAGTGTTTCACACATGATCTGGTTGAACTCCGCAGACGGGATAGTTGTGGTATCTAGATAGTTACTCACTGATTGCAGTTCATTGTCTTCCCACCTAGACTAGTATATGCTTTGTCACGTATGGTTTAGTCCAGAGTGAGGTGTATGATGTAGTTTCTAATCTAGTGCTACTCCTGGAGGCAATGGAAAATAACTTTAATTAAGCTAGGAGGAAAAGGAAGAAGAGAATCTAAGCTAGCCTAAGTGCCATGAGCATCCGTTCCTTAATCATCCATACACATCTTGGACCTCATGCATGACTACCACTAGGATTACCAAGCACATGGCCTAGGTACACTACTAGGATACCAAGCAATCACACTTGAATGCTTGTGATTAAGTCGTACTCATTCCATGTTTAAGGAGTTTAGGGTGAAGAGATATTAACTATGAAAGTAATAAATAACAATAATAATTAAATAATTAAACTAAGTGAATGCTTCAATGATGAAGTAATCTCGATCTTTATTTCTGGTCATGTGCATGTCCAAGTATGTCACACTTGAATAAAGGTGTCGTACAATTATAATCATTACACTGCAAGCATGCACTGGGAGAAACGATTGAGAAGAAAAATTGACAAAAAGACTCTACTCTAATACTAAATTGACTATTGAAAACTAAATTTTTCCCATGCATCCCATTATGTATTTATAGGCTCACACGGGAATCGCAATATCGCGTACATGATATCACGAGCCAAGCCACAATATTGCATATGCAATATTGTAGGTGCGATATTGTGGTATGATGAATCATGATTCATCATGAGTGGTGAGGTACCCCTACACTCAACCATACGAATACAAGAGTTTCATGCATGATTCGATTGAACTCCGCAGATGGACTAATTGTGATATCTAGATAGTTACTCATTGATCGTAGTTCGTTGTCTTCCCACTTGGACTAATATTTTCTTTGTCACGTATGGTTTAGTTAAGAGTAAGGTGTATGATGTAGTTTCTAACCTAGTGCTACTCCTAGAGTCCATGGAAAATAACTTTAATTAAGCTAGGAGGAAAAGGGAGAGAGAGTCTAAGCTAGCCGAAGTACGATGAGCATCCGTTCCTTAATCATCCATACACATCTTGGACCTCATGCATGACTACTGAAACACGACAAAATTCTGAGCTTAGTACTTCTCCAACAAGAATTGAGCTAAGTCATGATGCTCCCCAGCATGATTGAAGCTTGAGGTCCCCACAAACAGCTTCAAGCAGAGTCGAACTCAACAAGAAACGGTTCCGTGGGACCCGTAGAGGATTACGGCAACATCTGGCGTCAAACCTGGTAGATTTTGAACTTAAAAAAAACTCAATTTTCACTAAGTATGTAGCAAGTATCCAACGTATACGCCCAGTGTGCAAGTTTACAGTGTGTACTCCCAGCGTATACGCCCAGCATGCATCCCCAGCGTGCATCCCTAGTGTATACGCCAAGCATATACGCCCAGTGTGCACACCTAGTGTATACGCCTGGCATGTGACTCCAAAGACTGCATGGAAAAGGCACTTCAGAGCAAGATTTTGTACAAGGCATCAACTCACAGGGACAGAGAAATTGTTAGACGTCATCATGGGCTCCAGAGAATTGAATTTTGGCCTCGAAATCATGTACTTTGGAGTTCATACGCTGAGCATGTACATCCTACACACCCAGTGTGTACAGCGTATACGCCCAGTGTGTACAGCGTGTACGCCTAGTGTGTAGCACAACGTATACCAATCAAAGCTCTCCAGAACTGTGTCAGATCAAGTCCAATCGGGCTGAACATCTGTAGGCAGCATTCTCGTGACATCCGAATTCAAATCTGAGGGCCGAATTTGATGCTTCCTATTGTAGCAATAGTTTGTAAAAATAACTTCTTTTGTTTTAGTCAAGTCTATATGCCGAGTTCACACACCCAGCGTGTACACACTGGCATGCAGCAATATACGCTGGCGTGTAGCATGTTGTACACTTGTAAAATTTCATTCTTTTGCACTCAGTCAACGTGCCACATGTCACCCAACCCGAGAGTCCAGCATCCCACAGCCAATCATCCCCTCTCAGATCTGAGTCTAACGTCTAAACCTGTATAAAAACCCTAATTTTTGACCAGATCTGAGTTTGAAAAATTGAAAGATCAGAGCAAAAATCTGGGGTGATCCACACAAAGAGAACATCTAGAGACATTAATCCTACACGCTGGACTTCCACCCTGCATGCTGAGCATACAATTTCTACGTTATGCTTGCAGCCGAATCTAATTTCTACGTTATGCTTGCGGCCGAATCCAGCGGACAATCATCCCCCTACATCCACTGGAGCCTTTCGTCTATATTGTGTTAGATTCACAACTGCGTTAGACCGGTGCATTGTAACTTTTCGTTTTGCAATAATATTGCCACATTTCTTTTGCTAAAATTTGTTACAGTTTTTCGTTCATTATTGTATGCTTATTGTTTACATTCCTGTATGTTTACGCTCTGTTTTACATTAGTTACGCCGTTTACGTATAACCCAGCATACAGTATATCAGTGTATGTTCGGGGGAAATCCTTGTTTGATCCGCATGCGGACCACTCAAGGTACTCTGCCTTCATTAATTCCAGCTTGCCCTCAAGTGAAGGTAGGGTCCTTTGTGCTTGTCTGGGGATCTCCTGATTTCTGTTTCATTCCAGCCGGAGACCGATGATTTTGGACAGTACAAAAAATGACACTAGAAAATGGCCCGGTAAGGCCTTAAACTACCACATTCAACTCGGTAAGGCCTTAAACTACCATGCATCCAGGTACGACAATAAACTACCACCACATACGTACACATAATTTACGTTGCCTAGAAATGCATAACAACCCCTACTAGCTCACTCTGCCCTCTGTTTATTGGCAGAAGCAACCCTAATGGATTACCAGCATCTGTTGACATCATTGATCATCGATGGACCATACGGAAAGATCACAAGAGAAATCAACATAAATTCTATCAACTTAGGTCCATCAATAGACGATACATTCATAGCCTCAATGCAACAAACATTAGATAGCTATGAAGGTATGACAAAATCCCTGGACATAGAAGCTGATAGCATCACTAAAGACCCTTTAATTAAAACCCCCGTAACCATGCCTAACGATGAAGTTAAGATATTAAAATTGGGCACATTATTGCCACCTCAACTTGCCAAAGGTATAGAACACGTGCTTCGAGACAACATAAAAGCATTCGCTTGGTCTTACACTGACATGCTTGGGTTAGATCCTCGAATCGTACAGCATAATATTATACTCGATCCAAAATTAAGGCCAGTGAAACAAAAAGCACGAAAGGTTAAGCCTGAGGTAGCATTGGCAGTTCGCAATGAGATCACCAAATTTTACCAGGCTGGGTTCATATGGGCTGTTGACTATGCTGACTGGGTATCCAACATGGTCATTGCCCTAAAGAAGAACA
The DNA here is from genome assembly GCA_015680685.1 of Gnetum montanum. NCBI lineage: Eukaryota > Viridiplantae > Streptophyta > Gnetopsida > Gnetales > Gnetaceae > Gnetum > Gnetum montanum. The sequence goes on along the minus strand of MNCI01010805.1, from coordinate 68,364 downwards.
GAAGCATTTGCCTCTACATCGACTTCCGGGACCTCAACATTGCAACCATAAAAGATGATTTTCTCTTGCCTAGCATTGATCAACTAGTTGATTCGACCACTGGACATGCCTTGTTATCTTTCATAGATGGCTTTTCAGGATATAACCAGATACGCATTAACCTAGAACATCAGCTCAGGACTACCTTTATGACACCATGGGGTACTTTTTGTTACACGATGATGCCATTCAGTCTTAAGAACGTCGGTGCCACATATCAAAGGGCAATGACATTTATTTTTAGCGATTACATACTTCATTCACTCAATGATTATGTGGATGACATTGCAATTAAATCAAAAACACCATAGCAACACATCCAAGACTTAGATTTGGTCCTAAAATGTTTCTTAAAATATGAACTTAGGCTCAACCCAAAGAAATGTGTCTTCGGGGTAAAAACGGGCAAGATGCTAGGCTTTGTAGTGTTAGAAACAAGAATACGAGTAGATCCGGATAAGGTTAAAGCTGTCATTAATCTAAAACCACCAAGCAACCTTACTGAACTTCGGGGTCTATAAGGTAGATTACAGTGCATCAGGCGTTTCATAGAAAAACTGATGGACAAGTTGAAACCTATGAACCATTTGCTAAGTAAGAATGTCCATTTTGAATGGACTCCACAATGCCAACAAGCCTTCGACCATATTAAAACCACACTGGCTCAGCTAGCAATAGTGTACCCTCCACAGAATAATAAACCCTTCTATATCTACCTTGCCACGTCGAATTCATCGATTGCGTCTATGCTTTGTCAGAAACGAGAAGATGGAACCGAAGTCCCTATGTACTATTTAAGCCATGCATTAGTGGCCCACGAAAAGAAGTACAATGAGGTGGAGAGGTCATGTTTAGCACTTGTCTTTTCCTTAAAAAAATGGTGACATTACCTCTTCTGTAACCAAGCCAATATAATCTGCAAGGATAATGTGCTCAGAGCCATCACAGGTAACATTTACGAGTCAAGCAGAATAGCATGTTGGAAAGCCATGATAGCTGAATTCGACCTACATTACATATCGCAGTCATTATCAAGAGCCAAGCCATAGCAAACCAACTGACTACATCACCAACACATGATCAAGCAACAATAGAGCCAGGGTTTCCAGATGAAAACGTGAGCGCGATAGACATAGTTCTCGATGATTACAAAGCCATTTTGAACTTTGTTGGAGCATCCACCTCTCGAGGGGGAAGTGCTATCGTTGTCATCACCTATCCCTCTGGGGAGATCCGACTTTTTGCTTACCGCTTCAACTTTCACTGTACCAACATCATAGTAGAGTATGAGGGTCTCCTTAGGGGCCTTATGACAGCATTAGCTTCCAACATCACACGACTTGTAGTCAGAGAAGACTCACAACTAGTTTTAAACCAAGTCACAGATGTTTATACATGCAAAGCGTAGCATTAACAACCATACTGTGATTTGGCTAAGCACTTACTGAAGCGATTCGAAAGTATAGATGTGCAACATGTTTCCAAAAATGATAACACCATTGCAGATGCACTTCCCATGCTAGCTCTAAACATAATCAGTTGTGCTAAACTCATAACTGATACTGCCGATGAATTACCGATTGCATCCGTTAGTACAACACACGCAATAGAATGGTATGATGACATAAAAGAGTATCTTCTATGAGGTGAAACACCACAACACCTAACAAATGCTCAAAAGGACGCAGTACAAAAACGTTCTCGACAATATGCACTGGTAGGAGACACATTGTGTCATCGATCCTACGAAGGCATACTATTAACATGTGTTAGTAGCACTGATGGCAAAACCATCGTCAAGCAAGTACATGATGGACTATGCAGAGGACACATAGCGCCTAAAGCAATGGCGACAAAAATAAGACGTCTGGGCTATTATTGGCCACACATGGAGCATAACTGTTTCTCCAAGGTCAAAACGTGCAGTATCTGTCAAAAACATAGTAATCTGATACATGTTCCACTAAATGAGTTGCATACAGCGCAAATCACCTGGTCCTTCCAGAAGTGGGGGTTAGACCTTATCGGGCCAATAACACCCTCATCTTCTGCAGGACATAGCTTCATCATAACCGTGACAGAGTATTTCCCGAAGTGGGTAGAAGCTATTCCCCTTAGAAAGACCACATCCAAACACATATGCAACTTCATTCTAGAAAACATTGTGACCCGTTTTGGGATTCCAATGACCATCATCACTGATAACAGGCCACAGTTCAGCAGTGCCGAAACTAGAACTTTTACTGAAAGCCTAGGGATCAAACATTCATTTTCATCTCCATACTACCCTCAGAGCAATGGACAAGCTAAAGCTACAAATAAAATCCTCATCACGGTGCTCAAAAAGATGCTTACTCAAAGCAAGAAAAGATGGCACGAACAGCTGGTATATGCACTATGGGCTTATCGCACTACGCACCGGACTTCTACAGGTAAAACACCATATAGTCTTGTTTATGGTTCAGAAGCTGTTTTACCCTTGGAATTGCAGGTACCGTCTTTAAGGATCCCACTTTCTAGACTCCTCGACGAAGGGCAAAACAATAACTTATGCATTGTTGACTTGGATTCGATAGAGGAGGTGCGTACACGTGCGCTCGATCAGATTGAGTGGTACCAAAAGCAACAACGACAATGCCNTGCGCTCGATCAGATTGAGTGGTACCAAAAGCAACAACGACAATGCTAGTGGCATGATATTCATAAGCACCCAATCAAAGAGGATGACCTTGTACTCAAAGCCGTTCAGGAACATGCGAATAAATTCTCAGCCAACTGGGAAGGGCCCTACTTGGTCACCAAAGCGTACGACAACGGAGCATTCAAACTAGCTGACATGGAAGGGAATGAGCTTGCACATCCGACCAAGCATTTGCACTTGAAATCATTCTACGTTTGAATGAACTCAGGTATACAGCTCGTCTTGGCATCATGACGGTAAACTAATACCACAGCTCATCCTGGCATCATGACAGTAAATTGATACTACAGCTCGTCCTGGCATCATGAAGGTAAACTGATACCACAGCTTGTCCTGGCATTATGACGGTAAAATGATACCATAGCTCATCCTAGCATCATGACGATAAATTGATACAATAGCTCGTCCTGGCATCATGATGGTAAACTGATACCACAGCTTGTCCTGGCATTATGACGGTAAACTGATACCATAGCTCATCCTAGCATCATGACGATAAATTGATACAATAGCTCGTCCTGGCATCATGATGGTAAACTGATACCACAGCTCATCCTGGCATCATGACGGTAAACTGATTCACAGCTTGTCCTGGCATCATGACAATAAACTAATACCACAACTCGTCCTGGTATCATGATGGTAAACTGATACCACGGAACGTCCTGGCATCATGACGGTAAACTAATACCACGGAATGTCCGCAATGACAATAAACTAGCACCCGTCTGATACGATATTAAACTGCCACAATCTCATTCGCCAGAGTCTGCTAAGACTATAAATTGATTTGCCTCTCCACAGTCCGCCAAGACTATAAACTAGCAACGTACCATCCGCTACGACGCTAAACTGGCAATGTTCAAAGGGTTATGACATAAAACTAACCCACAACAGTCTGCTATGACTATAAACTGGCAACTTCATCTCTAGCCTCTTGATCTGTAGCTGCATTCAAACTTCATCAGAGCTGCTGCCTCGCTCGTCATTAGTTGATCCTAACAACATTGTTGTCGTTCATATGCAGTGTCGCAACTCTCATCTGGTGCCTTTGTTTCATCAGTTGCTGTTCAAGTCTAAGCTCACTCACTCACTCGTGGTTTTCTTGTCTTCTTGAAGTTGTGTTTGCAGGATGACAACCAGAGGTGTTCGTACGAGAATGCACTTCGCTACAGCAGCAAGGTACCACATTATTCCTAACACACGTGACAAGGTTAATCAAGCCATTCACTAGTACATTTCCCGTTACATATCCCATCTATTCCTCAACATACTCTACTCAGTTGCACCCCTGATACACCCAATGTAGCCTGAAACATTGAGCACACTGTTGCACACTGCAATACTTTTAAGCAGTTGCAACCCACAACATGGCATTTGAGCATGCGCACAAGATCAAAACGAAGCTCTGCACCAAACAAAAAGAAAACCTTGGCATTTTCCATACAAGCCCCAGGAAGGAAGGTAGTTGTCTTGGAAACAAGTACTCATGTCTCAAACGCTCAAGTAACATCTCGTTGCATGGCTTTGGCTCTCCACAAATAGGTTCCCTTTAAACACTAAATTAATAGAGGCCCTGTTCCTCCAAGGAATGCAACACATCATCACGTGGCTTTGGTTATGCCGACAAGTCCTCTTAAACACTAAACAAGAGTTTTGTTTCACCAAAGGACGTACACCTCATATCTTGGTCTCAAGTCTGCAAGACAATGGCTATTGACAAAGATCAACATGACTCGTACACACACTAGAGCATCCCCTTCACCTCACACAATCCCTTGATCAGTTTCCAATCCCCACAATTTCCATTTCCTTAATCCAACCACAAATTTCATTTCCCCAATCTTATGTACTACTGAACACGATGCGATGACATTTGGTCAAGTATCGAAGGACAATACTACTAAGTTGCTTGTGGTGTTTTTTACTTCTTTGTCGATGCTTCTCAGGTCAATTCCTCCAAGCATCAACAAAGAGGGGCCAATGAAACACCACAAAATTCTGAGCTTAGTACTTCTCCAACAAGAATCGAGCTAAGTCATGATGCTCCCCAGTATGACTGAAGCTTGAGAGCCCCACAGACAACTTCAAGCAGAGTCAAACTCAATAAGAAATGGTTACCTGGGACCCGTAGAGGATTACGGTGACATCTGGCATCAAACCTGGTAAATTTTGAACTAAAAAAAACTCGGTTTTCACTGAGTATGCAATAAGTATCTAGCGTATATGCCCAACATGCAAGTTTACAGCGTGTACGCCCAGCATGCATCCCTAGCGTATACACCCAACATGCATCCCCAGTGTATACGCCAAGCGTGCACACCCAGCATATACGCCTGACATGTAACTCCAAAGATTGCATGGAAAAGGCAATTCAGAGTAAAATTTCGTACAAGGCATCAACTCACAAGGACAGAGCAATTGTTAGGCATCATCATGGGCTCCAGAGAATCAAATTTTGGCCTCGAAATCATGCACTTTGGAGTTCATACCCTGAGCATGTACATCTTGCATGCCCAGTGTGTATAGCGTGTACACCCAGTGTGTAGCACAACGTATACCAATCAAAGCTCTCCAGAACTATGTCAGATCAAGTCCAACCGAGCTAAACATCTGCAGGCAGCATTCTTGTGACATCCAAATTTGATACTTCTTGTTGTAGTAGTAGTTTGTAAAAATAACTTTTTTTGTTTTAGTTAAGCCTGTATGCCAAGATCACACGCCCAGCGTGTACACGCTGGCATACAGCAGTATACGCTGGTATGCAGCACACTGTACACTTGTAAAATTTCATTCTTTCGCACTCGGTCAATGTGCCACATGTCACCCGACCCGAGAGTCTAGCATCCCACAACCAATCATCCCCTCTTAGATTTGAGTATAACATCTAAACCTATATAAAAACCCTGATTTTTTACCAGATCTGGGTTAGAAAAATTTAAAGATCGGAGCAAAAATCTGGGGCGATCCACACAAAGAAAACATCCAGAGACATTAATCCTACACACTGGACTTCCACCCTACACGCTGAGCGTATAGCTTTTACGCTGTGCTTGCACCTAAATCCAGTGGACAATCATCCCCCTGCATCCATTGGAGCCTTTCGTCCGTCTTATGTCAGATTCACAACTGCGTTAGACCGGTGCATTGTAACTTTCCGTTCTGCAATAATATCGCCACATTTCTTTTGCTAAGATTTATTATAGTTTTTCATTCATTATTGTATGTTTATTGTTTACATTCTTGTACGTTTATGCTTCGTTTTACATTAGTTACGCCGTTTACGTATAACCCAACATACAGTATATCGGTGTACGTTCGGGGAAATCCTTATCTGATCCGTGTGCGGACCACTCAAGGTACTCTGCCTTTGTTAATTCCAACTTGCCCTCAAGCGAAGGTAGGGTCCTCTGTGCTTGTCCGGGGATCTCCTGGTTTCTGTTTCATTCCAGCCGGAGATCGATGATTTTGAACAGTACAACTACCACTAGGATTACCAAGTGCATGGCCTAGGTACGCTACTGGGATACCAAGTAGTCACACTTGAATGCTCGTGATTAAGTCGTACTCATTCCATGTTTAAGGAGTTTAGGGTGAAGAGATATTAACTACGAAAGCAATAAATAACAATAAAAATTAAATAATTAAACTAAGTAAATGCTACAATGATGAATTAATTTCGGTCTTTATTTCCGATCATGTGTGTGTCCAAGTACATCATACTTGAATAAAGGTGCCATACAATTAAAATAATCACATTGCGGGCACCCACTGGGAGAAAGGGTTGGAAAGAAAAACTGACAAAAAGACTCTACTCTAACACTAAATTGACTATTGAAAACTGACTCTTTCCCGTGCACCCCATTGTGTATTTATAGGCTCACACGGGAACCGCAATATCGTGTACCTGATATCACTTGCTAGGTCACGATATTGCATACACGATATCACGTACGCGATATCGTGGGTGTGATATCATGATGTGATGAATCATGATTCATCACCAATAATGATAAAGGATGCAATTGTGGGACAGAAGTTTGAAATATTAACACAACCCCTATAGTAACCCACCATAAAGTTTAGGAGCAAGTGTGTGAGCAAAAGCCAATTTGCGTAGTAGCCACTAAATCAGAAGACACCCAATGGCTTGAAAATAAGAATATAAAATTGTTTCAAAGATGCAAAGAATATAGAATTTTTTGATCCTTCATATGTTTTTCATTTCTTAATATTTTTCGTTTCTTTATTTTTTTCTCCTTTCTTGAGTCATTCTCTTTATGTTTTATGAATATATTTTATATTTTTGTTGATAATATTGCTAAGTCATGATGTGGAAGTCAACAATATGTGTTGGGTTTTTGTGCTAAGATATTAAGATGATTGGGTAAGTAATTATGTAAAGCAATGAGACCACCTCATCCATCCCTCCAATTCTCTAAATAAAAGGTCTTTTTCATGGAAGCAATTTGGTATTTCTTTTATGAAACTAAAATTCATCAATGATTATTGTACCTTAAAGAAAGAGGGAATGACCAAATGGGAATGACAAAGGATGTGATCTCAAGGGGACTTGTTAGATTCTCTTCTTGACTTCCTTCATGTGGTTTATGACTCCTCTTGTAGCATATCATTGCTCCTCTGTTAACCAATAAAAAGGATGCTTTATCTTTGCATGGTGTGATTCCCATAAAAAAACCACAAAACAAAAAATATAAAAAGAAAAAAAATAATAAACAATAATGGAAATTCAAAGCACACCCCTTAGACACAATAATGGGCTACAAGCACTAGTTATGGGGCTGGAAAGACCTGTTACCCATGCCTGAAGGCATCTCTCTCACTAAGGCCCTTCCCTCTTCTCTTTTTGGAGTGATGATTATTCTTTGAGGTGGTTGTAGACTCATGGTGGTTGGCAAGATGGAACACATCAATGCGAGGTCATTGTTCATGGTATGTACTTAGTCTAAACTTGGACAGATATGTATGTTGATCATTTTAATCACACTTATCACAAGAACCTATTGTGGACATGGTCAAGTACCTTACATCCTGATCTCTGCAATGCCTTCTCAGTCAATTATTCACCTCACTATTGCATGTGATTATGAGCCTTTTAGTTTTGTGTAGTATAATGCAACATCCCAACCATGGTAGTTGTGTGTTGTTTGGAACAAAGGCATTATCTACATTTAATTTCTAGGGTGTCCATGGACATTGTGGCAAGAGCCTACTTTAGGGAGGACCCACTTGCATAACTTTTGTTGATCATGGCTTTGAACTAACCTTCACATCTTCCACAACATAAATGATAGTTTCTCTGAATTTATGCATAATTTTGGAACTACTTCTCATTCCTTTCAATTACGTTTTTACTTTTTTCTACTTCTTTGTTAAAATATCCTTCAAGTTCAATATTTCTTGGTCATCTTTTGAATTAGACCTTTGGTTTCAATTGTTTAAAAACTTGTGTGCTTCCAGAGTTACATTTATTAGTCATGGGGGCTAGGAATGTCCACTTTGAATTTTTCTAACATCCTATTTTTCGAACATCATGGTAACTAATAGTAATTGATCAAAATAATGTGAACAACTTGATGATTTTAGTTACCTCATAGTCTTGGGCATAGCATGCTATAATCACCTTGTGCTTAACTAAAACTAGGGGATCTGAAAAAGGTTAATTGTTAAGAAAAAGTTACCAAAACTAATGTTGATCCTTTGGTGACTATAGGTGATCCTAAAAGAAACACCTAAGGAAGGTCTTTTGCTAGGCATGAAAATGAAGCCAAGGGGGAAATAACAAAGGATATGCCCATGGAAAAATCGTAGCACATACAAGATAGCAGCTCAAACTTTGCATGTTTGCTAGATCCATGGGCGATGAGAAGAAATTTTAGTCCACCCTTCAAGAATGTTCTGCATAAGTAGAGAAGCATTGACATAACAATCAAGGTTAAAAGTCTGCCATCACTAGTGAGAACAAGAATAATCATCTTTAGTGGATTTTTGAAAACCTTTGTAAAGTTTTGTAATCTTCAATGTCTGTCTAGTGTTTTTGTCACTCTGCGATTTTGTATGCATCCACTCGAATAAAATTTTGTAACGTGGCATTCAAAGTCAGTTAGTAGTTTGCATATTAGTAAATAATCCCATACATTTTGAATATTTTGTAAGAAATGTATTCCTCATTTTTTTAAACTCGAGGACAAGTTTTTATTTAGTTGTGGGCATATGATGAGTCATCAGTTGGCTGGGATATCTAACAAAAATTTAATTTTTGGTTAGCTATGATATCAAAGCCTCGATATCTTAGCCCCAATATCTTACCTTAGATATCTTAGCTTTGATATCGAGTATGTGATATCATATATCTGATATCAAGTCACATGCTATGCTATTGGATATCTAATATCGAAGGATGTATGTTGGCTTATAAATATAGCACTTAGGCACACGGTTTGGGCATAGATTTTTTCAGTAGTGTAGCCAAACTCTAGCAATTTTTTTTCCATAATCTTAGAGAACAATTAATGAGTGCCCACAAAGTGGATCTAAGTCAGTTGTACAAAGTCTTATTTGAGTGGCAATGTACTTGGACAGATTCCATGAATAACAATAAGATTGAGATTGATTCTTATTTATTATAGCACTTTGACTTAGATTAGATTTACTTTCCATGCAATTTACGTTTCATGTACTTAGTTAATATTTACATTTCCATACATATTAATTAAGCGCATAAGTACAATTGCTTCGAGCATGCGTATGACTCTTGGTAATCCTAGTAATGCTTAATGTCTAGTAACCCAGCAACATTATCCAAGTTCAAGATGTGTATAGAAAGTGGGATCAGATGCTTGTGTTTGGTTAGTTGATTATTAATTAGCAATTAGATTAGTTGAATTGATTATAAATTGAGTTTCAACCTATTTTTAATCATAGAAAAATAAAATATAAAATAATAAAAATCATATGCCTCACTCTAGACTAAACCATACGTGACAAAGCTACCACTAGTCCAAGTGGGAAAACACCAAACTACGATCAAGACATAGCAATCTAGTTGCTACAACTAGTCCCATCCACGAAATTTGACTAGATCATGCATGAATGCTTGTGATTCGTATGGTTGAGCATAGGGGTACCTCGCTACTCATTAGATATTAAAGAATAGTAAATGATTAAGAAATAGAAAAAGTATAAAAGAATGAAAAAGATATTAAAGAATGTGAAAAATTGGTAAGAAAGATAAAAAGTATAACAAAAAATTATAAACCAAAAAAATAAAAATAAAAAAAGTTGAAAAACACTTATCAATTCTTAATTCAAGATGAAGTACCTCCTCCATGATTAAACTCATGGGAAAGTATTCAGAAAATGGACCCTATTAGATTACAAATATCATACACTCTAGGTTTCTTATTTATTATCCTTAGTGATTTAGATTTTCATTTATTATCCCATGTCACATTTATGATAATCCAGTTTTGATCTTTTAGAGATACACATTCTATTGAACTAGATGGTATTTCTATATCAAAAGATCCAACTATGTCTTCTTGTTTATTCTTAAATTTAAGTATCAAGTCTCCATGTTTACTACTTCTTGTTGGTGTATGATCACGACTTAGGATATCCTTTTGTAAGTTCTTACTTTGGATCATTTCCTTAGGGTAGGAGTTAATAAGCAAATTGGGTGTTTCCATGCATATTTTAAATGAATTTATTCTCTCATCTCTTAACTTTTGGGTGTATTTTGGTTTAGTGTTCATTCTCTCTTTTTATGCACACACTTGTTCTTCATATTTGTTGTGGGGTGGTGTAAGGATCATGTTGACATTTTGAAGTTTTGATCCACAACTGTACCCTTCTTTATCATTAGTAATGCATGGAATTATTTGCATGTGTATGGCTCCATGCTCATCTTCCTTGGAAATTTCTAAGGACAACTCTCTCATTTCTAACTTAGCATCAATTGTGCTAAGCCATGCTTTCCCCATAATGATAGGAAATTTCCTATCATCATTATTCATGATGATCACAAGAAAATTTGTGATGAGTGGCAGGATACCCCTACACTCAACCATACGAATATGAGCGTAGCACACACGATCTGGTCGAACTCCACAGACTAAGTGCCTACACACCCCATCGAACACTTAGGGTTAATCATTCCTTGTCTTCCCAGACTTACTTGTAGTTGTCACGGTGTATGGTTAAGTAAGTCTGAGGTATATGATTTTTATAGCTTTTTATGTTTTATGTCTCCTATGCTAACAAGGTGAAGGATTGAGAAACTAATTACTAACTCTAACTAATGAACTAAGTCTAAATTACCTAGCGTCAGCATCCATTCCCACTTACCATACACACCCTAAACTGATGCAACCGTGGCTACCAAATGCTAATCGTTGCTGGGATCACCACGCGTAATGCACGTGCTCGAAGTGGTCGTACTAAGGCACTTAACTAGGAGATAAGGGTTGAGAGAGAAAGCAGTAAATAATAGATGATAAATAATAGGTAATAAATAATAGTAATAAAATCCTATTCCATGCGCTGCAAGGTTTATCTAAGAAGCTCATCTTTATTGCCGTACACAAACTTGTGTTCAGGTACAATGTTTGCTCGAATAAAGATCCGTTCACTTTAAGACTCCTACTATGGGCACATGGAAAATATTCTATCTCTGGAGTGATCAATCTGCCAGAGTTTTCCTACTGTCTAGCCTAGGATGAGGAAACAAGGGAGAGTCGCCTCTTATTTATAGATATGACGGTGCACCTCGATATCGCGTACGCGATATCACAAGGGAAGATGTGATATCGTGTACGCAATATCACGAGGGATGTGATATCGTGAGGGATGCGATATTGCAACAACCGTGATATCGCGTCCCATCATACCCCCATGACTAAATGAAAACTCGTCCTCGAGTTCATTACAATAATATCGGGAAGGTATGGGATTATTAACTCAATGGAAACTAATGGGATGACATGTGAACGGATCATCATTACAAGACTTGACAAAATTGGTGTTCATGACAACAAGGGTGAACACCTTATTACATGAACATCAGGCCTCATTTAGCAGTTGAGAGAAAAGAGAATAGAGAAGAAGTCTTGCTACTACCAATGCCAAGATTGCGCCTTTCATTGTCCATTCGTAAGCGCGCCATTGATCTTGCTCCTTGCAGCTACTTTAGCACCACTCCATTCCAAGTGCTCCCTCCAGATCTGGTCTATTGTTGCATGATCACCATCTACACACACAACACAGTCTTTTATTAGCAAGGGTAAATGAATCATCATGTAATTAATACCTTGCTTCGGTGAAAGGTCTATTGGCTAAGTTGTGGTATGGCTAATACAGATTTGGAGATATATTAATGATGACTACCGAAGGTGTAGGGGTTAGGAGAAAATTGATAAAATCGGGGCTAGGAGAAAATCGAAAAAATTGGGCCCTGTACCCCCATGACTAATCGCAAACCTCTGGTAGCGTAAGAATGGAGAAAGAAAAGGAATAAGAAAATAGATAAAAAGAGACAACTAGGGCATCGATGAAATGGATGTCAAGATGGAAATGAAAAAAATAAAATAAAATTAATTGCAAAATGTTAGGAACAAGAAATTAACTGGTGCATCAAATAGGAATGTCAGTGGGTCCTCCCCAAAGCAGGTGCATGCCCTTAATGCCCTGACAAACCCACATTCAAAGAGTCTGTAGGCTCTGGGAATGTCCTTTGGAACAAGAGTTAAAGACTTAACCGTAAGAGTTTACCAAAAAGAACACGATGCATCTACCAAAATATACACTAGTAATACAATCGGCAATGAGGTGAACAGTGGAGAGAAGGGTGAAGAGAAGAGAATGGAATGGAATCCCAAGAACAAGGTTGTGTACAGTCCCTTGTGTGTTTCATGATTAATGTGACTTAGCAAATCTCATTCCAACTCCGGCCTCAAACTAACCACATCTAGTGACTTTGCATCAATTCATTCAGCCAATCCATTCTCTTGAATAACAAGAATGCCTCTCCAAAGAGTCACCACCATTCCGACGAAACAAGGGAGAGAATGGGAAGCGAGAAGGCCTTAGTTAGAGAGAACACTTTTGGTTCCATAACCAGTGCTTGTAGCCCAAGTGATTATTTTATCTAAGGGGTGTGCTTTGAATTCTCACTTTTTCTTTTCTTTTTTTCTCTTTTTTTTTGTGTTTTTATGCATGAGAACCACACTATGCAAAGACTTCTTATTTTTATTATCTCAGCTTCCAATAATTGAGTAACATTGGAACTGCAAGAAAACTCAAGAAGAAAACATCCAAGCACCCAAGAGAATGGCCAACACAAAAGCATCAAGTTCCCTTGAAGTCATACCCTTGTCAAACCTTGAGTCCTTCATTAGTTTGAGAAGTGCCCAGTCACTGGTTCGTTAAAGTTCTTATTATGAGGGACTGTACATTTCCAAGCCAAGAGAGACCATAGAATTTGTGGATGGATGGATGAAGTCAACTCATTGCTTGCCATATCGAAAGAAGCATACTTTAGTTTCCACATCATGACTTAAAGGTAAAAACCAAATATTAGCAATCAACATGAAAACAGTTCACACCATCATTCTGAACACTTATTGGGTGACAAACTTACAGGATGGATCACACACACACACACACACAAACAAAAAAAATGAAAAAGTATAACGATGTTGAAAAACAAAAATAAGAAAAGTTAAAGAAATCTGTAAAACAAAAATAAGAAAAGTTAAAGAAATTGTAAAACAAAATGTGTAAGAAAAAAACGTGTAAGACAAAAATGTGTAAAACAAAAACGTGTAAAACAAAAACATGGAAAAAAACGTGTAAAACAAAAACATGTAAAACAAAAACTTAAAAATAACTAAGGGCCTCCAATGGTTAGCATAGGTGGCCATCTCCCCCATGACTGAATTGCAAGGGAGAGATCCGAAATAATGAACATCTGTTTGAATTTCGTAGAAGTGCCCAACTTCTCCCAATTGATGTTCTTAGATTAAGGGGTGGAAGTTGGCGATGCTCATATTCCAATATGTCTATGCTTTCATTGTTAGCATGAGTTCCCTCAGTTCGTTCTGTGCATATTGATTTGCTCTTTCTAGTAGCTGTCAACCACGGGGTGTCCACTACTGGTGTGATTTCTACATACAGGCACCTTTGAATTTGTGTTTCTTGGGCACACCAATTACATGGAAGAGATGTTGAACATTCTTCCATGTCATCACCCTCTGAGTCACTGTATGTGATGCACAAAACTTTCTTCTTCTCGATCTTTCCATAAATGTTTATCTTAGATATCTGCAAGGAAAGATTGCAGATCCCTAGGTACGCATCTACTGTACTTAGCCATGACCTTCCCATTATAATTGGGAAGCCCTCGTTATTGTTATTAACTTCTATCACCAGGAAGTCAGCTGGGTAGGACCAACCACACACAGTGGTAAGAATGTCCTCCACCAATCCCAAGGGAATGATGATGGACTGGTCAGCCATCTCCAGTTGGACGTTGCTCTTCTTAAGTTGGGGCAGGTTCTAGGCTTGATACATCTCTCGTGATATTAAATTGACTCCAGAACCTGAGTCAAGAAGAGCCTTATGTGGTTTGTTCCCAGCGATTTGTAAATAGATTAAGGGGCT
>MNCI01010805.1:7047-53709 GCA_015680685.1 Gnetum montanum | reverse complement strand
GGAGGAGAAGGAGTCCTCCTAAAGTACTCTTGAACTTGGTAGTGACGTTGGGGAGTTGTGTGACTCATAGAGTCACTTCGAGAAATCGGCTGCTGCACATAATATCCATAAGGATCATGTTGCCGGTAAGGGTATTGTTTTTTCGATGGTGGCATCCCTCATGACTGTAGGTATTGCCACTGCTGATTTTGTCTGATGGGTTGTGCTAGAGTTCCACTTGGATAGTACGTTAGTGGTTGGTGGAACTGTCTTGGGTTACCTTGAGAATAAGGTAACCTTCGGGGTGTTTTTCGTTGGTTAAGTCTCAGATTAAGTGCATACACCCTAGACTCCTGTAGATGTGAGATGATTGGAAAACATCCCTTGGGATGATCATAATGGTAGATCTCACATCCATCGTCATCATCTATGTCTGAATCCATAACTTCATCGGAGATAATAATTTTTCCCTTACCCTTGTTATGTGCAGGGCCTGAATTTCTCCGCTTTGTCTTACCTTTGTCACTACTTCGTTCCTCCTTAGACTCCTCTACAATTTTCAAGACAATTTCAAGTTTGGAGTCTAAGGAATCCCATAATTGATCCATCTTAGTTGATACTTCTGTTGTTAGTTTTTGAATCGGCAAGGTTTTTCTGTTCACCAACTCTTTGAGTGATGACTCATCCTCTTCATCACAAAATTTCACTCCCTTGTTCTGAAGGGAGGGATCACGGTTGTATTCTTCCACACTCTCTTTTTTTCATAGTTCACCTTCTTCTTTTGCTACTTGTTCCAACAAGCGATGAACTTCATGGGCTCTAAGTTCTTATAGTCTCCCTTGGGCATAAGTCCCAAAGGTTCTTCTAGTCTCATACCTTAGCCCATCTACAATGTGATGGAGTTGATCCTGCTATGCGTAACCATGGCCTGGGCAATGATGTAACAATGCATAGTAGTGGCCCATGGCAGCATCCAAGGATTCATGAGTACCTTGCTTCCATCCTTGGATCTGCTTACGCAAATTAGACACTCTAGAGTACGTTTGATATTTATCGTTGAAGATTTCTAACATCGTACTCCACCTCCTAATGGTCTCTAGTTCTAAGGACCGGTACCAACTCTCTGCTTCCTTGGTGAGTGTCCTAGGAAATAACTTTAGTTTTTACCACTTATTTTCCATGTTTTTAAGGCACAGGCATTGTGGAATACCTGTAAATGATGCTGTGGATCAGCATTGTATCCCCCCTCAAATCGTGGGATGTTGTTCATGTCTAAACTCTTGATCCGACTATCTTTTAAATGCCTTGTCGGGATTCTTACTGCCTCCATTATATCAAGCATACTTTAGGTTTCAAGTAGGGGTTCGTCATTATCATGTCTTTCATGAAGCCTATGATGTCTTCATTGTTCCCTACTTTCCCTTTGTTCATGCCCTTGTCCTCTCTCTCGACTCTCTCGTTGAGGTCTCTTATTTTGCCTACCTCTATCCTCACCGTTATGTTCATGATGGCTATGCCCAGAGGTGGAAGGAGAGGGTAAATGATGAGATGAAGGAGAAGAAGAAGGGGAACCATTTCCATGGCGATGTTTCTTGTCTTCTCTTCAACTGCTACGGCCCTGATCGTGGTGACGATCCAAGTGCCCATCCTTATCATGAGTTGTTCCCTCTGTGAACAATTGGTATTCACGGGGATCAGAACCAGGGTTGTGTATCATGGATCGTAGGTTCTGATACCCAACCTCCTCACCAGCATTAGGAGGGGGAACATCATTTGATAGAGAATCCATTATAATGGGTTCATCATCACCTATTTTGCTAAGGACATGCTGGCCTTTGTCCTTCAATAGGGTATGTTGGCTCTCCTGCCTTGAGTCCCTCATACGTTGTGTGGCTGTGGGATGGTAATCCCTTGAGTCAAAATATGATGCAACGTATTTAGAGTAAAGCTATGTCATGCCAATCTATGCCAGAGCACGGAGAAGCATGTTGGGGACTGCACGATCTGGAGGTAACACTATGTTACCTTGCAAATCTCTCCATCGCAGCTATTCGTCTTGATGGAGGATAAAGGTAAAATTAGGAATATACTCATTAGGATGAGTATAGACTATCCGGTATTGTTGAGGACTTGGCTGATTTAGGTTATGTGTTTTTTATTGCCGACTATTCTTTGTATTATCCCTAGGTGGTGAGTTTCTTTTTTTAGAAGAAGACATTTTTATTTATCGGTGTGCTAATTACTGTTATATAAATTTTTCTTTTAATTAACCCGAAGGTTTGTTTAGGCTCCCAACGATGTGAGTGATATCCTATGTTCTATTCAGCGCACAAACACTTAGTCCCTAGCAACAGCGCCAATGATGAGTGGCAAGATACCCTTACACTCAACCATATGAATACGAGCGTAGCACACACGATCCGGTTGAACTTCGCAAACTAAGTGCCTACACACCCCATGGAACACTTAGGGTGAATCATTTGTTGTCTTCCCAGACTTACTTGTAGTTGTCACGGTGTATGGTTAAGTAAGTCTGAGGTATATGATTTTTATAGCTTTTTATGTTTTATGTCTCCTATGCTAACAAGGTGAAGGGTTGAGAAACTAATTACTAACTCTAACTAATGAACTAAGTCTAAATTACCTAGCGTCAGCATCCGTTCCCACTTACCGTACACACCCTAAACCGATGCAACTGTGGCTACCAAACGCTAATCGTTGCTGGGATCACCATGCATAACGCACGTGCTTGAAGTGGTCATACTGAGGCACTTAACTAGGAGAGAAGGGTTGAGAGAGAAAATAGTAAATAACAGATAATAAATAATAGGTAATAAATAATAGTAATAAAATCCTATTCCATGTGCTGCAAGGTTTATCCAAGAAGTTCGTCTTTATTGCCATACACAAACTTGTGTTCAAGTACAATGTTTGCTCGAATAAAGATCCATTCACTTTAGGACTCCTACTGCGAGCACATGGAAAATATTCTATCTCTAGAGTGATCAATTTGCCAGAGTTTCCCTACTGTCTAGCCTAGGATGAGGAAACAAGGGAGAGTTGCCTCTTATTTATAGATATGATGGTGCACCACGATATCATACTGCTAGATAAGATCACCCATTGACAGTGGCCACCAAATCTTCTATCTATTCCAAAGGAATGGTGACTAATTGGTTTGCAAGCTCTAATCTTATGTTGCACTTCTTTAAGGGAGGTAGGTTTCATGCCTTGTATGTTTCTTGAGATATCAAATTAACTCCAAAACCTAAGTCTAGTAGATCTTTACATGGTGAATTTCTAGCAATCTGTAAATAAATCAAATGATTTTCAAGATCTATTATTTTCTTGGAAAATGCTCCTATTTTTATCCAATTCAATACTATATTCGTTAGCATGACACTTGTAAGTTTCTAATTTCGTTGTTGTGGAAGCATAGTATCTATAGGAGGATCTGCTATAGAAGGAACTTGATTGGATGAAGTTCTTACTCTACTAGCTTTTTCTGGACTTGCCCTTAAGAAAGGATGTTTCCTTAATTTTCCTTTATTACTGCTGGCAAGATCCTCTTTCTATATATTCACTGCCCTTGTAGCACTTTTCTGTTGTGATTGTGATGGAAGTTCTAGCAAGATCTTTGCATGGTGAATTTCTAACAATCTGTAAATAAATCAAATGATTTTCAAGATCTATTCTTTTCTTGGAAAATGCTCCTACTTTTATCCAATTCAATACTATATTCATTAGCATGACACTTGTAAGTTTCTAATTTCGTTGTTGTGGAAGCATAGTATCTATAGGAGGATCTGCTATAGAAGGAACTTGATTGGATGAAGCTCTTGCTCTACCAACTTTTTCTGGACTTGCCCTTAAGAAAGGATGTTTCCTTAATTTTCCTTTATTACTGTTGGTAAGATCCTCTTTCTATATATTCACTGCCCATGTAGCACTTTTCTGTTGTGATTGTGATGGCAGTTCTAGTAAGATCTTTGCATGGTGAATTTATAGCAATCTGTAAATAAATCAAATCATTTTCAAGATCTATTCTTTTCTTGGAAAATGCTCCTACTTTTATCCAATTCAATACTATATTCATTAGCATGACACTTGTAAGTTTCTAATTTCATTGTTGTGAAAGCATAGTATCTATGGTAGGATCTGCTATAGAAGGAACTTGATTGGATGAAGTTCTTGCTCTACCAGCTTTTTCTGGACTTGCCCTTAAGAAAGGATATTTCCTTAATTTTCCTTTACTACTGTTGGTAAGATCCTCTTTCAATATATTCACTGCCCTTTTAGCTCTTTTCTGTTGTGATTGTGATGGAAATTCTCCTTGCATAATTGGTGGTAGTACTAGTGGTAGAGAGTTAGGAGTTTGGATTAATGAACTAGTTGTTGGTTGATGTGCGTAAGGATTTAGATCCATTCTTGGGGTAGTGAGCTTGTAATACTTTGATGGATAGTAATGAGAGAAAGTATGGACTGAAGCAGTTCCTGAAGAGATTGGATGTTGAACATAATATCCATAAGGATTGGATTGCACATATGGATATTGCTGGCTTAGCAGTGGCATTCTCCATGCTTGTGGTTGTTGCCACTATTGCTAGTATTGCTCTTGTGGCTGAGGATATGCTCCACTTTTATATTATGATAGCTGGAAGGGTTCTCTAAGATTACCCTATGGATAAGGTAATCGTCTTGGCATTTGTTTCTTGATCAATCTCAGATTGAGTATGTATGTCCCAAACTCTTACAAGTGGGCCATGACAAGATTAGATCCCTTGGGATGTTCACATTGGTACACTTTGCATCCTTCTTCATCTTCTGAACTAGAGTCTATAATATCCTCAACTGCAGTAACTTTTCCTTTGTGTTCATAATTCTCTCGTTTGTGATCTCTTCTTTTCATCTTGTCTTTGCCCTTGTTTAGCACATGTTTAGATTTCTCTTCTGCTATCTTAAGAGTTGTAGCAAATTTTTCATCTACCAAGTTTCACATCTTCTCTACCTTCATTGCTATGTCAATGACTAATTTCTAAATGGGTAGAGTCTTTTTTTCAATGACATCCTCTAACACATTTTGACATCTCTTTTCCTTATCAAAGGATCTCAATTGTATTCTTCAGCTGATTCCCTTTTCTTCAATTTTCCTTCTTCTTTGGCCACTTGGTTAATCAACCTTTGAATTCGATGGATGATCATCTCTGATAATCTTCCTTAGGCAAAGACCCCAAGGGTTTCTCTAGTCTTGTTTCTTAACCCATCAATACTATGCCTTAGTTGTTCTCTTTGTGAAAATCCATGGCCTAGGCAACTATGCAATAAAGAATAATATTTTCCCATTGATGTGTCAATAGATTCATGTGTCTCTTGCTTCCATCCTTGGATTTGTTTCCTTAAATTAGACACTCTTGAGTAGGTTTGATACTTTTCATTAAAAAGCTCTAGCATGGTACTCCATCTTCAAATATATTCTAGTCTAAGGATTTGTACTAGCTCTATGCCTCCTTGGTGAGTATCTGGAAAACAACTATAACTTCTACCAAACACTTTCAATATTCTAAAGGGCACAAGAATCATGGAATTCTTGAAGATGGTGTTGTGCATCTGCATTATATTCACAAGTTCCTCTCGACAAATGATAGATGTCTAGGAGTGGGATTCATGGTTGTGATGGAGTTTTTCCATTAGGAATGCATCATTATTGATTTCTTCTAGGACAACATTGTGATTGACTTTCTTTCCTTTATTGTTTTCATGTCTTGTCTCCATAATAGCATCCCTTCTTACTTGTCCTTTTTTGGGTTGATATGGCCTAGTCATGTGTTTAGTAACATGATACCCTTCTTGTGCATGGCCTAGATTCAACCTTATTAAGATTGCTTGTAGCATTTATGGTGCTTAACATTTAGAAGACAAAACTATGTTATCCCACAAATTTCTCCACCTTAGTTGTTCATCCTGATGAAAGATAAATGTGAAGTCAAGATAATATGGATATGTATAAGCGTATGAAATCCTGGTTTGCATAGGCATACTCCAATCTTCTTCAGCATGTCTTTTGTCATGGCTCTTTTGTGTCTCTTTGGCCAGTGATAAATTTTCCTTAAGTATTGAAGCCATGTTGTATGTTTGACGCTTTAGGTGTGTGTGTGTTAAAGGATTGGTTAAAGATATTAAAGATAAACTTTGTGATTTTTGATACAACAAACTCTATAAGATCAGCTACTAAGCAAACATTGACACATCCCTAACAACAGTGCTAATGATGAGCAGTAGAGTATCCCAACATTCCACCATACAAGTCACCTGTGCATGTGTGTGACTAGATCATAATCCGTGGATGGACAATGTAAGTATGCTAAGAGTTGATAGTAGGTTTGTAATCATTGTCTTCCCACTTTGAGGTAGTGAAGTGTAAGTGTATGGCTTAACTCTTAGTGAGGCATACAATTTGTTGATGTTGTTGGCTTGATTTACTCCTAGTTGCTTCCATAGTAAAGTGAAGAGAAACTTGAAGTCTAAGTGATAATAGAAATATAAATCTATTCTATCCTATAGAAATGAGCATTTGACCCTTGTTTATCGTACACATCTCATGTAACCGTTATTAGGATTACCAAATGAGTTTACTACTAAGCGAATTAAGTGAAACCACTACTAAGTTATCAAACGATTACACTTAACACTCGAAACTACTCGTACTCATTCTGCCTTACTAATGAGCATGAAAAGTAAAGTACTTTGAAAATGTAAAGAGCTAAGCTAAATAAACATGCAAATTAAACTAAGTAAGAAATTAGTTAAGTGAAATAAAAGAACTAAGTGGATGTTTTCATGATGAAAAGCAACTTCAATATTTAGACATGAATTGTGCCCAAGTACAATCCACTTGAATAAATACACTATACAATTACTAGACACCACATTGTGGGCATTCATGCTATCACTAACTACAAAAACACACTACAAGACTTTAGCTAAGGGTGTCATGAAATTATTGTTGCTGGTGCAACCAAGTGTTGGTATTTATAGGGTTGCACAACTTCCAATATATTGTATCAATGATGACATAGGTAGAACTATGATATCATTGATACAATATCATAGATACGATAGCGTGCTTAAGAAAAAATAGTTTTATTAGTTTTATTGCCCATGTCTCAACTCACTAGTACTATCCTCCTGAATACCATCAACTTACATCTCCTATAGAATCATCATCCTATGCCTCTCACCATTTGTCATATCATCAATACTATCATACTCCTCTCCAACATGTGCCACCACCAACAATGCAAGAAGAATTAACATTACAACCTTAATAAAAGAATGTCACTTGTGTTGTGAACATACAAGTGAATGATAATGTTAGTAGCTCTAAGTGTAACCCTCAAAAATATCCTTTCTTTAAGATGGTTCCCACATGTGTGAATAAAACTAGTAGACTTACTAGTCCATCAGAAATAGTGCAAGGCCAATACGATGCAACCCCCTCCTTTATAAAAACAATGTTTCCTAATCCTATGCAAAAGCAAACAACCATCATCACTTCAAAACAAAACATTAAAATTGAACATGGCACTGTGGAGAGCTGGAAATTTCCATGCATTACGTATAATGAGAAAGGGTGTAGTTGCAAGCCAAAAGTGCAAAGAATTAACACAATCCCCATACTAGCCCACAACAAACTTGAGGAACAAATATGTGTGTAAAACCATGCCTATACAATAGTCACTAAACCAAAAGACACCCAATGACTAGAAAATAAGAATACCAAATTGTCCAAAATATGCATGGAAACATTCAACTCACTTATTAGCTCTTGTCCTAAGAAGATGAACCAAATAGGAAACTTAGAAAATGACATCCTACACCCTAGCTATACACTAGAATATATTTTTGAAGGAGATCCAAGAACTAAAATAGAAAAGGGAAAAGAAAATACCTTATAATCTAGTTGAATATATATTTTCAAATGATTGAAACCTAATTATCATCAATGTTAAATGAGGTAACAAGTAAAATCATAAATCCCTAAAGATGATAAATAGGAAACTTATGTTGTATAACCCAGGGAATGTGCAATCCGTTTTCTGAATGCTTGGCAATGAGTTTAGTCATGGGGAAGGTACTCCATCTTGAACCAAGAACTAATAAGTACATTTTCACTTTTTTTTTACGATTTTTTATCATTTTTCTATTCTTGACATCCTATTTCTTTAAAATTTTCCAATTCTTAATACATTTTTCCATTTCTTTTATTTTCTTTATAATTTTTTCTTTTCTTGAATCATTTCCTTTGTGTTTTGTGGGTATTTACCATGTTTTTGTTAATAATGTTGCCATTCATGATGCAAAAATCAATACCATGTGTTGAATTTTTATTGTATGCTATCAAAACAATTGTATAAAGTAGTGAAATCACATCATCCATCTCTCCAATTTCTATAGATAAGAGGTCTTTATCATGAAAGCAATATGCTTCTTCTCACATGAAACTAAAATTAACTCATGATCATTTGAAGAAAAAGGGAATGACCAAGGGGGAATGGAAAAGGGAGTGACATCAAGGAGACTTGTTGATTCATTGTACTTCCTCTAAGGGTCTTACAATATAGCAAGCAACAAAGATGCACTGACATAAATGTGACATTGCATCTACGACATCATAGTTGACTAATACATTTAGCTAATGATGCTTCATCATGTATAATAAGCATGTGTTGAAAAGCTTGGAAATAATTTTTAAAATGTATGGGAAGAGAACATCCCCTTGCCTTAGGCCACATGATAGTTGGAACAAATCAATTTGCTAATTCTATAGTTGGACAACATATCTAATAGTGTGGAGGATAAAACTTCTATGTGTAAGCCACCATTGGTTGAAATCCATACAATGCATTGCAGCAAGAAATGCCTCCCAGGAGACACTATCATAAGCCTTTATGATGTCAATCTTAATGGCCATAATGGGGATGCTAGTGGACTTCACCCAATGCAAATTTTTGTTCATGATGATAATCCCTTAAGTGATTTGCCGATGTTGCATGAAATCTATCTATGTGGGACTAATGATATGTAGAAGGAGTTAGAGACAGTTTGTAAGAAGTTTTGCATAAAACCTATATAGAACTAAGCATAGGTTGATAAGATGATTTTGGGAGGGGGAATTTGAGAATGTGGTTTTCAGAAGAACGGTGATGAGGATGAAGTTCCATGATCTAGGAAAGGTACCAATATGGAAGAATCTAGTAAATGTTTTGGCGAGGAAAATGTTGGCATGAGGCCAAAGGAAGTGGAAAAACCTTTATTTGTCTAGTCATCGAGGTTTGGGACTTTGTTTGTTGGAGACATCAAGATAATGTGCTCTAACTTACTAAGGGAGAGAGAGGATGATCCATTTGACAAGCAGGGTTTACGCAAGTATGGTGTTGGAAGATTTAGGGAATAAAGGAAACCTCATAAGGAGAACTTGCAAAAAGATTAATAAAATGTTAAAAGTGGGGTGAAAGATCTTGATAAATAGTACCTGTGAATGAGATAATCATCTACCTTGATTTCCCCATAGTCGGGTGTTAATGGAAGAGCTTGGTATTAAAGTCCTCTTGAGTGAGGTAAGCAAGACACAAGCATTGGCACCAATACAACTTCTCAATTTCCAGGAGGCTTCGAAGCTAATATCACAAGTTCCAATAACCTTAATCAATGGGCTTAGTTGTATTGATATCATCTAGATGAAGGCGAATTTGAGAAAGGATATGAAGTAGAGCTATATACACATGACAATGTTGGAAAAGAAGGATGTTATAGAGGTTGGCAAGGTGGAAAGTTATAGGAAGATTCTTAAAGTTAGCCCAAGCCCATAAGTCCAAGATTGGTTGTTGGGGATGAGGGAGGATCAACTAGTAGTTTTTAAAATGGAATCTTGATCAATGCTTTTGCAAATGATCCATATGAAGAATGATGGGGTAGTGACAGTGGCCACATGTAAGGGATGGGAATAGGCTAATGTTGAGATGGTGATGAAGTGTCATAAAGTCAATGCGTTGACTGGGCCACGTATACGCAGCTGCGTCAACGTGGGCCCGTCAACATAGCCACCCTGCATCGACGTGGCCCAGTTTACACAGCCACCCTTCCTAGCTTATAAATATGAGGGCCTTCTGCTTCATTTAGGCATCTTTTGAGTAGTTGTAGCGAAGCTCTTGTAGTTTTCTCCCGCAAGAGATAGAATATTTTCCAAGTGCCCACAACAGGTGTATGAAAAGTGATCGAATCTTTATTCAAGCATTGATGTATCCGAGCCCCTTGGCATGACGGCAATAAAGACGAACTGTTCAAGCAATCCTTGCAGCATTTGGACTTAGATATTTTATGCAATTAATAGTTTAATATGTTGATGCTTTATTAGTTACTTGTTAATTACTTATGTTCTCATTATAATTTCAATCGTTATTGTTTATTCGTAGTTCGTTAAGGCCATAAGTACAACCATCTCGAACGTAATCCAAACGCTTGGTAAGCCCAGTGGCACTTAACGTCTGGTAACCCAGAAGTGTTAGGAGATGCTCAGAACGTGCTCGGAAGATGGGACCAGATACTTATGCTATGAGTAGTTAAGATTTAGATTAAGATAATTTTAGATTAATTAATATTCTATACTTATTTTCCAAGATAATTAGTTGTCGAAAAGATAATTAAAAAGATATAAAAATCATTAGCCTTAATCTCACTTAACCAATGTAAACAGAACTTCACAAGTGAGATTAGGATGACAACGATCGTTCTAACCCAAGGTTTCACTGGTTAGAAGTCTGGTGTATGTTAAGTGCTTACAGTCTGCAGATTTCAACTAAGTCACACATGAATGCTCGTGATTCGTATGGTTGGGCATAGGGATACCTAGTCGCTCATCACTGGTGCTGTTGCCAGGGACTGTTAGTCTTACATGCATCATCTAACTTTGGTGAAATTATCATTTAAGTCATTGGAACGGACCTAGGATAGAAATATTTCTGCATACTAGGCGAATTTAAGTTAATTATAGGGTACACCGATTATATGGACCATCTAACGTCCAACATGTCTTCTCACAGGAGAGATGCATTTGAACCACCGATGTCACAAGAATGTCGGGTGGTGTACAAACATTCCGATGAATATGTCCCTGATTTCATATTCATCCTACATCAGGATGAACATCTTCAATGGCGGGACATGAAGGGTAGCATCTTGCTACTGCCCGACAGAGTAGCTCCTGTGATGCTATATCACAATCTGGGCAGATTGGGCATCCAGGACCGGGTGGCGGAGTATGTCATGGAGGACCATAACTACTAAGTCTATCATCTCATGGAGGCTCAACAGACAAGAGATCAGCAGCAGGCTGAGAGATATGAACAACGGAAGGGAAAACATTTCAGTAACCCCTTATTCTCGCAAGGGCCATAAGACGATGGAGATCCTGTATTTCATGATACCCATTCGACCGAACTTCCCCTAGGGCAGCAGTTCATCCAGTCAATCATTCAAAACAAACCTCCAAGTGACCACAATCGTCAAGGGGATGGAGGGTCACATAGCAAGGCTGGGCTGGATGACAGAGGCCGTCATCAAGGTAGATGGGTAGATCGCCGCCAGAGTGGTGGCGATTCCTCTCCTTCTTCTCTGTCCTCCCCCTCTCTTGCGCCTTCCTCTAGCTCAGGCTTTGAGCGTAACAAGGGAAGGCTGGAGAGAAAGGATGGTGGTAAACAGGTTTGGAAGGGGCAACGTGAGGAAGCACGCGACCAGTCGCGTGGCCCTCGCCAGCATGAAAGAAGGGGTAGTCGAAATAGTCACAGACGTCATAGTCCCCAATAGGACTATGACTCAGATGAGCTGTTGTTAGCTACCTAGAGCATGCTCTAGATCGCATAGGCAGTTCACATTCCAAGTAGGCACATAAAGGATAGCTGGATCAAATGAGTTGATATGAACAACGTCCCCAGATTTGAAGGGGGATACAACTGTGATCCGTAGACCTACCTGTAGGCGTTCCATGACGCCTGCACCCTGCAAAACATTGATAATGATTGGCAACAGTTGAAGCTCTTCCCTCGCACACTCATCAAAGAAGCTGAAAGTTGGTATTGATCCTTGGAGTCGGAAACAATTTGAAGATGGAGTACAATGTTTGAAATCTTTAGTGACAAATATCAAACATACTCTAGAGTGGCGAATCTAAGATGGTAGATCCAAGGTTGGAAACAAGGGAATCATGAACCCTTGAATGTCGCCATGAGCAGGTATTACTCATTGTTGCATCAGTGCCCTGGTCATGGTTACTCTAAGCGGGCACAACTTCACCACATTATTGATGGGCTCCATTTTGCAACCCAAAAGACCCTAGCCATGTACGCTAAGGGACGATTGTCGAAGCTAAGGGTCCATCAGTTGCAGCGTCTCATTGATCAGGTGGCCAAAGAGAAAGGAGAACTCAGAAAAAAGGAGAATGTAGAAGAATTCAACCGGGACCCTTCCCTCAGAAAAAGGGAGGTCCGATTTTGTGATGAGGAGGATGAGTCACCACTGGAAGTAGCGGTGAATTGGAAGACTTTGCTGTTACAAAATTTTGCATCTGAAATATCAGCAAAGGTGGATAAAATGTGGGACTCTTTGGATGAGAAATTCCAAAGTGTATTGAAAATTGCACAAGAGTCCAAAGAACAAGGTAGTGACCGTGATCGGCACAAGAAGAAGGGAGCTAAACGTACCCAACATAAGGGTAAGGGAAAAGTTGTTGTAGCAGAGCAGGTTGCAAACTCTGACACCGAGGACGATGAATGTGGCATCTGCCAATATGAACATACTAAGGGATGTTGTCCTGTGGTGTCCCACCTTCAAGAGTCTGGGGTGTATGCCTTGAACCCTCGTTTGGCATAGCGGCAGACACCCCGAAGGTTGCCTTATCCACAAGGCAATCCCAGGCGATTCCACCACCAACAGCAAGGATACTATCCAAGTGGAACGCCCCTACAACTGTATGAATATTTCCAACAGTGGAAGCAACCACAAGAGTGGGGGATGCCACCTCCAAGGCAGCAGTACCCTTACAAGCAGTCAGATTCTTATGGGTACTATGTTCAGCAACCGGTCTCTCTAAGAGACTCTTCGAGTCATGCAGCCTTTCCTAGTTACTACCACCCCCTGAATATTTTAGACATCCATCTCCATCACCTAGGGGACTGAATACACATCTCTTCTACCCTCCATCACCTTCTTCTGCCACTCCTCCACACCATCCCTCTCAATTGCCACCTGCTCCATCCATGCAGGGAGAAATACCACCACAGCCACAGCAAAGAAATGCTACAATGGCTATTAACTTACGACCGGCACCTCAGCCAAGTGGACTGGAATCCAAACAATGCAAATGTCCTTTTTTCGGTCTAATAACCTAAACACACCCTCACCTACGCCTGTGGCCAGTGCCTCCGAACCTACCAACGCCTCTACCATCATACCGCCCAAGCAGTCCTCTGCTCCACTGCACTCCAACATCCAGATGGTCATGCTCACACATGTCGTGACCGACTGGATATAAGCAAGTTCTCTTCCCTAGAAATTGATAGATCCGGGAAGCCCCCTCGTATATCTTTAGGTGGCTAGGAACGAGCCGTGCAAAGCTCTTCTAGACTCAGGGTGAGAGGTTAATTTAATCTCTCATGACATATACAAGAACTGGAACCTGTCCCCGCTAAAGAAGAGAAACATTCGGCTCGAGTTAGCAGACCAATCTATCATCGTTCCTTTGGGTTTGGTGGAGGACATTATGACCACCATTTGTAGGTGGTCCTACCCTGCTGACTTCCTGGTCATCTGTGTTGAGAACTGTAAGGGGAACTTTCCAATCATCATGGGAAGAGCCTAGCTAAGCACAGTGGACACATGACTAGGACTCTGAGATCTGTCTTTGGAAATTTCAAAGGAAAATCCTTTCGGGAATATTGAGAAGAAAAGAGTTCCATGCATCGCATACAGTGACTCAGGGTGCAACTGTGTGTAGCATTTATGGTCCGCTAAGCGGACACCCATTCAAGCATGCAGTCAGTGTACTGAGGAATCACTAATTCAACAGTTCCTGTATGCAGCAGCCACTAACCAAGAGGGCACCCAATGGCTGACAGTTGATCCTGCTAGCAGCACATTATGCATGGAATAGGCTGAGGGGTTAATGCAAGCCTACATTGACAACACGGATGTGATGGAGAAGATTCATTAACAGACCTCCATCGTTGATGATCAAGATGATTGGGGAACGCTACAAATCCCTAAGAACTTCAAACAAGAGCCCCTTGAGCTAAATTATTTACCGACTCACTTAGAGTATGCATTCTTGCAAAATGGCAAGCCGGTAATTATCAATGTTGCTCTTACTCCTGAATAGAAAAAGAAGTTGATGGTGATGGTAAACAAATAGGTTGCTACATTCGTGTGGTCCTATCCTGAGTTGACTGGAGTTGATCCCAGGATCTACCAACACCGGATCTACCTTGACCTTTCCATGAAGCCACAACGACAGCCACAAAGACAGTTGAATCCCAAATTGAAGCAGGTTGTAAAAGATGAAATTGAATAGTTGCTAAAGGCATGATTCATTTATTCTATCGCTGATAGTGAGTGGGTTAGCCCCCTTATTATCGTACCCAAGAAAGATGGCAAGTGGAGGCTCTATATTGATTTCTGGTTGCTCAACATGGCAACTTTCAAGGACCACTTCCTGCTCCCATTTGTGGACCAAGTGTTGGACACAATCACAGGACACCGATATTATAGTTTTTTGGATGGTTATAGTGGTTATAACCAAATCCAAATAGCACCAGAGGACCAAGCCAAAACTACATTCACAAGTCCATGGGGGACTTTTGCATATAAGAAGATGTCCTTTGGCCTGTGCAATGCGCCTGCGACATTCCAATGCCTTGTCCTAAGCATCTTCCAGCAACAGATTGACAATGTTGTAGAGGTCTTCATGGATGACTTCTCCACCTATGATGCCATGTTCGAGCAAGCCTTGGACCACCTAGAGCAAGTTCTAAAGAGGTGTATAGACACCAATCTGTGGCTCAATTGGCAAAAGAGCCATTTGATGGTCCAAGAGGGCATTGTGTTGGGGCATCGCATCTCATCAATAGGGATCAGCGTAGACCTTAAAAATATCAAGGTCATCCAAGGAATTACCCGCCAACCAAGTGCTATCAAAGATGTGCGATCATTCCTTGGACACACTAGTTACTTTTGGTGTTTCATAGAGCACTTCTCGAAGATCTCCCGGCCGTTGGTAGAGCTTACAAAGAAGGACACTCCATTCATTTGGACCAAGGAATGCGAGTCTGCATTCCAAGAGCTGAAATAGAAACTCGTAGAAGCTCCAGTTCTACGAGCACCAGATTGGTCCAGACCTTTTCACATTATGAAGGATGCCTCCAACTATGCCTTCGGAGCCGTGCTTACATAGTGTGACGATTAGAAACGTCTATATTATATCCACTATGCAAGCCGTAGCATTGTGGGTGCACAGCTAAACTATACCACCACCGAAAAGGAGTTGATGGCAGTGGTGTTCGCATTAGACAAATTCCGACACTGTGTGCTTGGATATGAGGTGTTTGTGCACAAAGACCATAGTGCTATCCGGTTCCTGATGAACAAACCAATAGTGAGCCCCTGCACAATCTGGTGACTGGTGATTCTTCTGGAGTTTGATCTTACCATAGTAGACAGAAAGGGGACTGAGAACGTGGTTACTGACCACTTGTCTCAGTTACGATGGGATGACGCAAAAAAGGAGGAGCCCTTATCCGATCAATTTCCAGATGAACTCTTCTTCACAGGCACCATTGATCCTTAAGCACCCAAGGAATCCCCTTGGTTTCATCGCATCCTCAGCTACCTTACAACCTAGGAGCTGCCAAAGGAATGGAACCATCGACAGAAACAACGGTTTCTCCATAAGGCCAAGCATTTCATGGAAATCAATGGCCACCTCTACAAGGTGTGCACAGACGGCTTGGTTCAATAGTGTGTCCTTAAGGATGATACACTGTGCGTCCTCTAGGATGCTCACGAGGGCCCTTGTGGGGGCCACTATGCTAGACGTCGAACGACCATTAAAATCTTGCTTGTAGGGTATTACTGGCCTACACTTTTTAGGGATGCACAATGGTTCGTCCGCTCCTACGAACGATGCCAAAGAGATGGTGGGATGTCAACATGGTTGGAGGGACCTCAACAGTGGATCCAACCACTGGAGCCCTTCGACATCTAGGGTATCGACTTCATGGGATCCATCACCCCCTTGTCAAACGGAAAGGCATACATCATCGTGGCGGTGGACTACTGTACAAAGTGGGCAGAAGCGGCAGTCGTTGTCAACTATTCTTCCAACACCGCCACACAATTTGTCCAGCAATAAATCGTTACCAGATTTGGAGTGCCTTGTGCATTCATTTCTGACAATGGGACTCACTTCACAGGTGTCACTTTTCGAAAACTCATGTAACGCTTAGGGGTAACACATAAATTCACAATGCCCTATCACCCCCAAGCCAACGGGAAGACCGAAGTCACCAATAGGAAGATCACTAAGATCCTTACCCGAACCATTAGCAAATACAGGAGGGATTGGAGTACCAAGCTCAACGATGCCCTATGAGCCTATCGCTTCACTTGGAAACTTCCTGTAGGGTACTCTCCCTATGAGTTAGTGTACGAAAAGTTGCCAACACTTCCAATCCAAGCAGAACTCTGGACACTATCCACCGCCTGTGACCTTGGTCTTGACCTACCGCTAGCACAACAAGAACGATTAATCAATTTAAGTGTGCTAGATGAGAACCGACTAGTGGCCCTATTTTCAAATGAAACCCACAAGGCCTATAACAAGAAACGACATGATCTTAGGATTTGGAAGCTCACATTTAGATGTGGAGACAAGGTATTGTATTGGAACCCCTCACATGTATCCCAACCAACAAAGTTTCAGACACTATGGGAGGGACCTTATATTGTCTCCGAAACCTTTCCATCCGGGGCCTTGCTCATCCACAAACCTGGGGATCCCACCCGAACACAGTTAGTCAACCGCCAACAATTAAAACCTTTCCGTGAGCTCCACACAACCAGTGCCACTGCCTCGTCAGCAGCCGGTCATCCACGCTCCATCTTTTGTGTCTCCTCCTTTCCACCCAGTCATGGGGGAGACCATCATCCCTGCTGACCCATTCCCTACTCCCCTCACCATTTTATCATTTTTTATTTTACAATTTTTTTATTTTTTTATTTTACAATTTTTGTTTTCCACTTTTTTTTTGTTTTATACTTTTTTGTTTTCCACTTCCTTGTTTTCCACTTTTTGTTTTACACATTTTTGTTTTACACCTTTTTTTTTGTTTTCCATTTTTCGTGTTTTTTGTTTAAATTTTTCCATCATATTGTTTGGCGTAGTCGATTTTTGTTACGATGGGTACTGTAATAGTCTTCCTCGTTATCTGGCTCTTGCCATTGCATGGTTGTCCTTGGATTTTACGTTGTGTTCACTTCATAAACTCGGTAGTGAGTCCACGTCATTCACCCATTCCTCATTCCATGGTTTTCCTTTTGTTGTGAACATGTAACCCCTTCACTTAAAACCATTTTAATTAATGTGTGACTTTTGTGGTTCCCAGACTCAGGGATGACCCAATGGTTTGAATTGGGTGTAACTTCAAGGGGAATGCTTTATTCGTTGCTCTATTCTGTTCCCTGGGTTGTCGGTGTGTCCTCACAGATTTTCTCCCACTCCAAGTTTCTCTCCACAGAAGCTTCTAGGTAGTTTGACCTTGCATGGTGTGGTCCTCACTGAAAAAATTCAAAAATTCAAAAAAAAAACAAAAAACAAAAAAAAAACAAAGAGAAAAGACAAAAACAAAAAAAAATAAACTGAGGATTCAAAGCACACCCCTTGGTTGAATGCATGCAAACACGCATGGGTCTTCACATGGTGTGGTTCCCCTGCACAAAAGAAAAGAAAAATGAATCATGGTGGAAATTCAAAGCACACCCCTTAGACCGCCTCTCATGGGCCACACACACTAGTTATGGAACCTCCTTGGTCCCCTCTAACTTTGTCCCGTTTCACTTCCTTCTTCTCATGTTTCCTGGAGTGGTGGTTCTTTGTGGGGTCATTCTTGTTTCCTTGGGGGATAGTCGGGCCTTCGTCTATTGCTATGAGGTCACTATTTACGGATGGTTTTGGGTCTGACCTCAGGAAAGGTTCTCCTGGGTCACTTAACCACGCTCTCACATGGGGTTTCATGTGGCCGACACTTGAAATTTCCATTCTCTCCTCTTCCTCTATTCCTGCTTCTCTCCGTACTCACCTCACTACCCTTTTTATGTTTTGTGTGTTGTGTTTTCTATAGGTCTCTCATGCCTTGGCAGGTTCTCTTGGTTTGGAGTCTTAACTAGCTAACACCAATTCTTGGCACCCGTGCCCATGGACCCTGGTGTCGAGGGTATGTAGGGACTACAAAGGCTATTGCCTGCTATGGGGAGGACCCACCTACATACTCCTAGTTCCGTCTGTTCAGCCTTCCATCCTTTGGATTTCTTGGTTGACTGGTTTCAGTGTCTCATCGTTCGATTTCATCCTTGCAAGTGTTCTTTTTGACCCCCGTTCTCCAATTTTCTCTCTTTTTCGCGCTCCATTCCCTTCCTCCTGTCCTCAGCCATGATCAGGCCTTTTCTGTGCTTCAACCGCCTCAATTTGGGCTTTCAAATTCATCATTTTGGGTGTTTTATGGGTTGGTCAACATTGGTCCACAGGTGAACAGTGCTGCATATACAGGGCCCCGTATACGCAGTGCCTACGTATACGCAGCCCTGTCAATGCAGCGCCCAACCCCTATATATACCCCACCGCACTTCTTCATTTTTCATCATTTGGAGTCCAAATTGAGGGGAGTTTTTGTCGTTTTTTCTACCTAACCCTTCCCAACGCACCTACATTCCATCACGTGTCCGCATCATCCTGTCTTTGCCCCTTTTTACACAACCGGAGATACGCTCTCAGTCGTACGGGGTGGTGCCCTTGTGTAATTAATTAATTAATTAATTAGTTGTTAATTACAAAAACTTTAGCCCTAACCCCTAAATTAACACTCCAGGAAACTTAATGGTGTGCTTGTGCCATTAACATAACTTGGTCAAACTGAGAAAGTATATACGAACCATCTCAAACTACTTATGAACGGTCTAACAAACAGTTATGTTTGATTGCAGATGGCACCCAAACCGAGGCACCCAAGGGACGAAGGACCGTCACAACCANCTTGGGTGCCTCGGTTTGGGTGCCATCTGCAATCAAACATAACTGTTCNAAAACCTGATGTGGAATCTATTCGCCAGATTCCCGAAGAGAAGATTCCTAGCGAGCAATCGCTCAGGGATGAGACTCCTGGGATAGCACCACGACTTGAAGTCACTCTGACCCAAGCTTGCCTTAATGCTATCATGCCACGCAAGGTGCAATGGACAGTCCTCCAAGAGTTAAATTTTGGACCATTCCTCGAAAACGCTCCAGAAGACGTAAGACTCCAATTGCATAACTCTTCGATGTGGCCAATCATCACAATCAGTGGTGAGTGGTACTTAGAAGAAACCTATCTTTTCTGGATGAATCGACAACTAGGGTCAAAAGTAAGAATCAAAGACATTTATGTCTCTTACTCTTTAGAAGCAATAGCACAAGCTCTGGGGTTGCTTGAAATTGGGGCAGATGTGGTAGAAATTCCTAAGCAGGCCGATCCAGAGGTGAATGTGCAATGGATCCAACGGTGCTATGGGGTAGAGCATAAGAAATTTGGCTCCTGGACCACGGCGGAGAGAGTATACTCCAAGATAGCATCTTACCATTTGAATCCAACAGTAAGACCCAGCAAAATCACTGCCTTCTCCACTCGTGCGTGTGTCGCCTTGAGTGAGAAATTTTCCATGAGTCTTCCACAACTGTTGTTTCTGGAGATTGAAAAAAGATTCATTGAGAATGAACGTGGAAGATGAGCTATCCCCTTTCCCTGCCTAATCCGAAAGTTGTGCAAACGGGCATGGATAGCATGATATTCTAATGACATAATCCGGCGTGCCCTAATTGCCTCGTGGCAAGAGATGATGAAAGATAAAACTCCTATTGCCACACAGACAAAAGAAGAGTAGCAACCACCTCTACCACCTGCACAAACAACACAACCGAGCTCACAAATCACAGTAGAATACATCCACGAGATAAAGCCATTCGGCAGGACTAGTGGAGGAGAAGATCCTTCAGTCTATTGCCCTGCCATGAGCCACCTGGAGCAAGTGGCACAATCAGTCAACTTGCTTGAAAGGGTAGAGCTGATATTCTTCGTCGCTTGAGCACCAATTCCACCCAGAACAGATCCAAGCATCCGAGATGTATCAACTACAACACAACAGTTATTTCCTGAAATCTCAAGGAATGCTGCTACCTTCTCGGTACGCTTGGAAGATGGTGAAGAGGCGACGGTCCTGGTGATGCAACACCAGGGACAGGAAGTTGCGGCCGAAGTGGTTGCTGATACAATTGCTATGGTCTTCAATGCACCGGCAGCACCTGTATAAAACATTCATGGACTACAAGATGTACAAGTGTCTGCCAGAACTTCGCGTAGCAAGATTGATGCAGCCCAACATAAAGAATTGTTGGACTGACTAGTGGGAACTAAGCAACCGCTTTCAGATGTCTTCGACCTTCCGGAAAACATCACTGCGACCCAGTCGAAGCTGCTCTCGACAAGGGGCAAAAGCCTTGTTTTGGAAGGGCAACTAGAGGTTGCTCAAGCTGCTTGTTAGCGCTTGGCAACGGAGGTTGCCCAATTAAGAGCCCAGCTTGCCAATCCAGCCATCCTCAACCGCAAATCACCAGAAATGAAGTTTTTCAACATCTTCAGCTTAA
Source organism: Gnetum montanum (assembly GCA_015680685.1). Classification (NCBI taxonomy): domain Eukaryota; kingdom Viridiplantae; phylum Streptophyta; class Gnetopsida; order Gnetales; family Gnetaceae; genus Gnetum; species Gnetum montanum. The sequence goes on along the minus strand of MNCI01010805.1, from coordinate 32,735 downwards.
ACTTTAGGTTGTTGAGGATGAAAGGGAGACGACGATCCTCGACAAGTCCATAGCAGACGCCCGAGCGTATCACTTAGAGAAGGACTTGGCAGAGATTCGCTAGGAGAACGTGCAGCTAACCGCAAAAGTTCATCGCCTGCACAATGTTGGTGCAGAGAAGGAGCACATGAAAGATTTCATCCATCAACAGTAGGAGGAGCTAGCCAAGGTGAACGCTGACATAAGAAGGTTGGCTGCTGAAAATTGGAATCTGTCAATGGAGGAGGTTCGGGCATTGCGACAGAAGTTTGCAATCGAAATTGCTGCTTGGAAGAACGAGGCCCTAAAATTCGAAAAAGTTAAAAATCATTACAAGGACCAAGTGGGATTGCAGAAGGAGGTAAACGAGAAGCACATTCAAGTTGCTAAAGCCCAGATGAACCAAGTGCTCCAGCAGCTCCGAGAGTGAGGTGATGTATGGCCATCTATCTTCGATGGGTTGAACGCCTACAATAAAGCGGAAATCCACCTAAAGAAGTTGCAAAGTGAAGAAATGAGAGAATACATAGAGTTAGCCAACCTTCAGTATGCAAACCTGGCTATGCTCACAGCTGGGAGACCACGGTCAGAGTTAGAAAAACAAGTGGCCGCCTTGTATTCCCTATACGAGGGTGAGTTCCAGGCGCACAAGACAATAAAACAAAAGCTAACAACAGCAAACGTGGAACTCGAGGTCCTCCGCACAAGCTTTGAAGGCCAATGTACCGTCGCGGAGGACCTGGCCTGAAGAATGAGTGACTACCAGCAACTGCAGGCATCAATCCAAGCATTCAATCTCGAACGCAAGTAGTTCGCAACCTGGTTTGTCAATTTAAAAGAACTCATCCTGGCGTTGCGTTGCCCTTGGAAAGTTCCAGTTTTAGCACACATTGGAAAAGCCGCTTGGACCGTGAACAACCCCAGAAGCAAAGAAGAGAAAATGAGGGCTCTCTTGGAGGCTTTTCAGCTATCTCCAGAAGTTGCAGCTGCTGCGAGGTTACCAACATCCATGCTGCCACCAACGCATGGGCCAGAAGCTGGAGAAGGTTCGTCAGAACCACCGCCCCCAAGGATGGTGTGATCTTCTCTAGCAATTTTGTGCATCATCCTACACAGTAGAGGCTCCAAGACCAGTGAGGTGTTCAATTTTGTCTTTGAACACCACCATTTTTGTAATTTGTCCCCCTCTGTAACTCGGGCACTTGGTAAATTCATGTTGTGTCATGTGTATGTCATTTATGTGTTTAAGTTATGTGTGTTGTAAATAAGAATCCATACCTTCCAAATTGTAAAGTAACTCGAGGACGAGTTTTTGCTCAGTCGTGGGAGTATGATGAAGTGTCATAAAGTCAATGCGTCGACTAGGCCGCGTATACAAGGCCGTGTATACGCGACCACGTCGATGCAGGCCCATCGACGTAGCCACCCTGCGTCGACGTGGCCCCATTTATGCAACCACCCTTCCCGGCCTATAAATATGAGGGCCTTTCACCTCATCTAGGCATCTTTTGAGTAGTTGTAGCGAAGTTTTTGTAGTTTGCTCCCGCAAGAGATAGAATATTTTTCAAGTGCCCGCAGCAGGTGTAGGAAAAGTGATCGAATCTTTATTCGAGCGTTGATGTATCTAAGCCCCTTGGCGTGATGACAATAAAGACGAACTGTTCAAGCAATCCTTGCAGCATTTGGACTTAGTTATTTTATGCAATTAATAGTTTAATATGTTGATGCTTTATTAGTTACTTGCTAATTACTTATGTTCTCGTTATTATACTTTCAATCGTTATTGTTTATTTGTAGTTCATTAAGGCCATAAGTACGACCATCTCGAATGTAATCCAAACACTTGGTAAGTCCAATGACGCTTAACGTCTGGTAACCCAGAAGTGTTAGAAGATGCTCAGAATGTGCTCGGAAGATGGGACCGGATACTTATGCTAGGAGTAGTTAAGATTTAGATTAAGATAATTTTAGATTAATTATTATTCTATACTTATTTTCCAAGATAATTAGTTGTCGAAAAGATAATTAAAAAGATATGAATATCATTAGCCTTAATCTCACTTAACCAACGTAAACAGAACTTCACAAGTGAGATTAAGATGACAACGACCATTCTAACCCAAGGTTTCATTGGTTAGAAGTCTAGTATATGTTAAGTGCTTATAGTCTGCGGATTTCGACCGAGTCGTTCGTGAACGCTCGTGATTCGTATGGTTGGGCATAGGGATACCTAGCCGCTCATCAAATGGGCAAGATCTAACATTTGTCTAGAAGTGATGCACGAATGCCCTTGGCTTGGTGAGTATGGCACCATGTGTACCAACCATTGCTAAGTGGAAGCTTGATGAGGTATAGTATGCTATGAAGAAACTTGTGAAGACATTCTTTCATGTTGGATCAAAAATCAAAGGAGCATTGTTCCAAGTTGGAGATGGTGTTGAAGTTCCTAGTAAATTGCAGGTAGGAGGAAAGATGCAAATGGTACCATTGCAATTTAGTAAGATTGAGGGATGCCTGCCAGTAGAGAGCCAAGCTAGAGCAACTATTATTCTTAGGGTTGGCAAAAAGACGCAATGCATGGGATAGTTGTTCAAGCATGGCATTTCATTTGGTCTTTTGTATGTAGAGCACATCAATATGGCTTATTATAACAAAAGCAATCATTTCACACAAGTGTTTGGGATCATTTAGGCCACCCAACATTTCAAGAGGTGATATTCATTGATGATGACGATGGTAGATGAATTGTTGTGCTAGCAAGGCCTCCACGAGACCGTCTTGAAGCTAGTGCTCCAAAAGACACTAACACTGTTTCAATAATGATGACATGGATGACAACGAACTCAAAAGATCTAGTGTAACACCCCTTAACTAAACATCCTAGATAAATTATTGTTGTAACTCAACTTTTGTGTTATACCCTATTGACATCCTTTATTGATAACAGTAACAATGTTTAGCAAAGAATGTGGCATTTTGTCATACATATAGGTGGTATTATTTTGGTTTTATTAATATTTTTTTTAAGTAATTTGGTAGTTTTCATTATTTTTGCTTTAATTATACATGTTTTTATTTTATTATTGAACTTATGTGCATTAACCATATGAGGTTATGTAGTTAGATACCTTTATTCAACAAATTGACAATGTTGAAGCACTATGTGGCATATGACATAGTGGGCATGATTTATCATTATCTTGGAGATAACTCTTCTCATATTTTTATTAGATAATTATGGCTTGGATGATGATGATGATGATTATGACTTAGCTTCCAAATGGCCACAAAGATGTTTATGTCATGAGTCAACATGGGATGGGATTAAATGGCTACAAAGATGATTGTGTCATGAGCCAGCATAAGATGAAATTATATGGCTACTAAGATGATTGCATCATGAGTCAGCATAGGATGAGATTAGGTGAGTTGTCAAGTCGATTTGCAATTAAGTCTAGCATCCACAACAAGAAATTTCGAGTTCATTGTGGAGGTTTCATGCCAATAGATGAGTAAGGATCGATGCTTTTATGAGTAGAACACCAAAACTCATAGGAGCATTCAACATCTAATAGCAATCATATGAGCAAATGCTAGTGGAGTGCTAAGATGTTCTTAAGCATTGTGGAGAGTGCAAAGCATCGAAGGGTTTTTGTTGCAACAATAGTTGGGAGCAAGTGGCAATAAGGTTCATGTTGTTATAGCGACTAGGACTATGTAGATAAGAGAAACATGCTCCAAGAATGCAAGAAGAAGACAAGCGATGAAGCTAGAAGAGGTTGAACCAAGTACTCAAACGCTTGTACAAAACACTTAAATGAAGAAAAGGGAGAGCCTCTCTATTCACTTCAAGCTTGGTAAGTTACAATGAGGGAGTTCACCTCTATTTATACTTTTTTGTGGAGGATCTTACCTCTTTCAGCATGGACCTTTCATGAAGGTTTTTTGCCCCTTCTTTCTGTTTTTGAGCATTTGCTCTTATCTAACCTTCTATGACCCTCTTCTTTGGACCAAACAACACTTAGGGCAAAGTACATCAAAAGAAGACATCAACAACCACTATGTTCTATTCTACTAACTCAGCATGCATAAAGGAAAGAAATCAAAGAGTTGGAGGCACACATTTACACTATTTCTAACAAAATCATGCTAAAAACAAAGGAGAATCTTACACGAACAGACAGTAAACTGACTGCTAAAGTAGAAAATTAATCATATAAACTATAATGGTCGATCATGCACATAAGACACTAAGCTAGATAATACATGTTCTAAGATTCAGAGCAAGCCATTACGTTTGAAAAAGCATGAACATAAAACATTTTAACATTCAATTGCCCCATACCATATCAGTTTTATTTGCTAGCAGTTAGGAAAACAATAACTAAACAAAAGAGAAGGATGCCATTAATACTAAAGTAAATAATGCATTGACATTTTTTGACACTAAAATTTGAACCGCAGCATAAGATACCGGTAACGGTACTAGTGTAAAATGTCTTGTAATGATCTGTAACATCATACAAAAAACAAGCTTAAGGAAAAAACATCATCACATCAGACATTTAAACTCTTCGTTGATTTCTTAGCCAAACAATGTGTTATGTAAGGGAAAATGTAGGCCGAGTACCTAGCATGGAATAACACAGTAGAATGATAAAACCTTCTTTCTTCACACAAGCCAACAATACGCAAAACTTCTAATTTATTTTACGAAAAAACCTCTAATTTATTTACTTCGTAAATACTCAAAAGAGACTTCAGCCATCCAAAATAGCATCAGCCAGAAGCCTCTAATAGAGGCATTTGCCAACCTATAAGGGAGAACACTTCGATATGATAAAATACTGGTGGCTAAAACAATACATCCAGCCCTTCCAACGAAGCAGATGCAACAATTAAAATAGAACAGAAGATAAGGTTAAAAGAAAACACAAAGCATTTTTATTTCAATTCGGTGGCCTTTCACCACAAAATTGACATATAAAACAAGATGACATCCCTTGCCAATATTGCACTCACAAAACAACCACATAAACAAATCATAACACTTGCACTGAACTCACAACTTAAATCTAATTTAAATGAATTGGAAGAAATAACTTTCCCCTAATGAATGTGAAATGACATTAGAAGTGCAGATTATCGGTTAAAACATATAACTTGTATCTTGTACACTACAGGTGCAATTACAATGGGTTATGAGCAGATGTAATGTTGTTCCACAAACTATAAATAAAGTATTCAGGGTCCAACATTTCTGCTGACAACATGTTTAGAATTCCTTATGTGATAAAAAGAAAGGGCTAACGTCAGGGCCCGTTGACATTTTCTTCAAGCTTATATGGCCTCCACAGTTAGCCAAGGATTGATTGCAGATCAGCTCCCTCAAAAACAATAGAGGAAAGAAAATTTTTATTTTTTACACCTCCAGAAAGGTAAAAGAAATTTTCTAATTTTGGTAATATCTCCCCTTGCAAACCAGCGTAAAAGAAATTTCAACAGAAGCAGCAATTCCCTTTAGAACTCCACTCCGACTTCTCATAATACATGTGAACAAAAGGCCTTTCGAAAAGGCATGCATTCTAATTCCTTTTCTCTAGTAAATGATCCAAGCTCAATTAAAGTTGGATAACTTGAATGATCAAAGGTTAATTAACGATTCAATAATAGCTTTGGAGACATATTTTCCTCAAGCTGAAAGATGCAAGCATCTACGAAGACAATTTTTTAAAAATATCTAATTCAAATGCCATCACTTGGTCCTACGAGGATGAGATGGTTGCTTGGCTTAAGCGAAATGAAAAGCAGGTGTTAATAACATGCAAACTACCTGTAAGGTGACTGCCCATTTAAAATCACTATTTATATATTACCTTCTCTACAATATCACATCCAGTACAATTGTGATGTGACAATTCCACGTACCTAATGAAGGCAATAAGATTATGAAGAGATTCAGCTCTGCTCCAATCATTTACTAAATAGGCTCAAAATGCTATCACCACTCTGAATCTTACCCAGACAAAAAGCTTATACAGAGATTGCATCCTATTCGGAAAGGAAAAAATGTCATTAGGATAATCAAATCAAATTTGTGTTTTGCTCAACTATTCAGATACGTCTCAAGTCAGACACCTGAGAACCATGGACCACAACTCTTAATTGATTAGCTTGTATCTGCATAAGAATACAAAAAGTTAAGGTACAGTTTATGTAATTAAAAGTAAAGATAGGATTTGAAAACATCGTTACTGTAACTTCAAATAAGCTGAAATTCAGGGCAATATCTCTATGGAGGGATGCGGCAAAATTTTTAAACAACTTTAATGGGAATATGATGTTCTCATAAGTCTAAAAGAGGAATGTGGGTGGTAGTTTATATCAGGCTTTGACAGAAGTGTATATTTTTCTTTGCTTATTATTCTGTAAGTAGAGTTATCTTTTTGGTAACCTGGCTACTACAGCTCTGGGGATGTCCGTTTGAAAATTTTTCTTTTAAAAAAAAAGTTTCTAGGTGATTATGGTAAATTTCTATCTGCAAACTTTCATGGCATAGTTTTTTTGGTTTGAGATAGGCAAGGGCTAGCAGGAAGAGGATGATGACAGGCAGAGGCTACAAATCAGGCTAGAACGCTTCTCAGGAGGATTTTCTTTGTAAAAACGGCTCCTGTTAAAAGTGTCCTAGAAATATTTTCCTCTAATAAGCAGGAGGTTCAAATAGGAAAACCAATATTGATCATGCTATACAATGGAAAAGAAGTCGTTCTCAACTGGATAGTCTTAAGAATGTGAACAACTTTAATACAACAACCTTAAACCATAATTTTGCTAACAATGGGTTAAATATACCATGGTGATGAAAGATCAGCTGTGGTCATGGAATGTTCATCATTTCATTTCAAGCTCCATCACCAAGTTGTATTAATTTCACAGCTTGCAATAACCATGACGAATTTTGGCCGAATGACAGTTATAAGCATATATATATATATATATATATATACAGCATTGCAAGTCACTTGTTCAATCTGTACTACATGCCAATGTCAAAGCTGAAATGTGAATGAATGGATGTTAGACATATTCGTTCTGTGCCATGTAACAGAGTTTCATTTAGCAGGAAGGCAACAGAGCACCAGAAAAGGTGTTACACAGGCAGATGGTTCGACATCTAAAAGGTGCGAAACATGGTAAAGAAAACAGAATATCAATCTTTGCTTGGGACTCAAGCTCAGAAATGAATGTTTCCTTCAGGCATCGACGACTTTGAGAAAGTTCTATATTAATTTGGATTAAGTTTCGATTATCAAACCCTAATGTTACCTCATGCTCTGTCTGGGTAGCGGCGGCGCGGCGGAGGAAGAGGAAGGATTCTGTTGCTGTTGCGATTGCTGCTCCTGTTGAGGGGGCAATTTCCACCAAGGCCGCTCATGCCTAAGCCTCTCAAGATCATTCGCTGCTTGCAACTCTTCCTCCGCCTTGAACTCCTCTTCATCCTCTGCGTCGTCGGCCATTCGATCCTTTGGCTGATCTCCAAAACAATAAAAACAACCGCGCTCATCATCCATCTGAGACTGCTGCTGCTGGACCTCATTATCCGGTGAGTAGCGTGGCGGACTCCATTGCAGCGGAGTGAGGAAGGTCTGATCAGACCAAAGACGGAGCGTGAAGGGCACCTGTTTGAGAGCATGGCCGCTGATGACGTGAAACCACGAAAACGATTTATGGGCGCACCGCCTGAGCTCGTGGCACTGCCCCACCACGACAGTGCGCACGCCCTGCGCCGATGCAGAAGCTCTCACGACCGTAGCCAAGCGTTCGTCATCGGAAACAATCCACAGCCCATAACCATGGCCATGGAAGGAGGCGGCCTCCATGATGCTCCTACACAGCACGGACTTGTCATACTTATCGCTTTTCACGCGGAAACCTGCCCTGCCAAGTTCCTCGGCCACGTTCATGGCGGCACGGCTGCTTCCTCTCCGGAGCAGCGTCCTCGCTCCCGCCGCAGCGTCCTCGTATCTCTCCATCTTGGGCTGCAATTTGTGCAGCACAGCCGTGCGGCGGTGGCCTTTGCAGGAGTGAAGCGTCCGGAGGCGCTTCCGCTGCTGGCGCTGGTGCAGCTGCGTGAAGTGTTTGCGCAATTTCTGCGCCGTTTTCAGCCTGCAATTGAGGGGGCCACGCAGCGATCGTCGTTGCCACGACCCAAATCGGAAAAGCGGGAATGAGAACGAGAACGAGAATGGGAATGGAGGATGGAGCTGGGATTCTTAATTTCTTACTTACTTGTGGCCGCAGACGGGGCAAGTGTAGGGCTCCGGTGCGGCGTCGGCGGAGTTAGTGTAAGCGTTAGGAAGGAAGGCCATGAGACATGAAACGCGGCCAAAGTGGGCGGCCAACCATGAGAGGCGAAGAGCGGCCTCCATTGCAGATACGCGGCCACCGCCGGCGCGGATAGGCTTGTTGGTCACGTCCCAGAAGATGGCCACCTTCATTCTGTCCTTGTCCCTGCTACTGCTGCTGCTGCTGCTAGTGGCAGTGGCAGTGATCGATTTGCTGCCCGCGGGTGCAGGTGCAGGTGCAGGTGCAGGCAGAGGCAGAGGCAGAGGCGCTGGCGCACTTGTGTGGCGGTGATAATATCGAAGCGCAGCAGCGGCAACGCCGGTGGTGACGGCTGCCGTGAGGAGGCTCCTCCTCCGATCTGGGCATGGGCCACGCAGCAGCAGCGGCATAAGCATAGGGAAGGGGAGTCGTCCTCGTTCAGGGCACCGGAAGCAGAGGTTGCTTTCGCTTTTCTTGCGATGCTCATTTCCTGTCGCTCGCAATAAGCTTTCACGATCGTTGCGTTATCGTCTTCGTTTATTGGAATATTATTATTATTAATATTTGTCCTGTAATGTTCAAACCGAATGTGAGACAAGTGAGACATTATTGCAAACTTATGGGGTGGGGTGGTACAATCCAAAATAATTTGACTGCACGTCCTAGTTTTCAATTCGGATTGGGTATATCTATGTTGATCAGTGATTCATGAATAATTCGAGAATAAATTGAAAAATTCGGTGATTATTCATGAGGATTAAAACAATAGTTATATAATATATATTTTCAAAATAAAATAACTAAAACCTAACGAATTTATATACTAATCCCAAAATATCAAACAAAATGCTAAAATACTTGGATAAACAAATGTACAATAGTAAAAAAAAATCATTATAATTATAAAGTATATTTTATTGATTTTATAAATCTTAGAACAAAGTATAATAGTTTTATAAAAACTATAATTTCAATTAAGTTCTATAATGTTGAGAGATAAAACTAAAAATATGAATCATCATTGTAATCATTGATGATACCATCTATGTTATGAGGCATTGCACTAGATGAGGGTGCATAAGAACTATCAATAAAAGTTTGGCTTCTTGTAGAAAAAGTTTCACCAAGCAAAGGATTTGATGATATAGGTAAATTATCCATCTCTCCTTCAAGTTCAAGCTCAGGTTCAAATGAAGAATCTAACTGTACATCCACATCCTCAATACTATCCATTAACCATTCAACTATTGTCATAGATGAATCAATATCTATAATATCAACTACACCAACTTTTGAAGGAGTATTATGAAACTTCTGTTTATTGAAATGGATATAAACTAATGAATTGAGTCTAGAATGAGCTAATCTATTCATTTTCTTAGAATGTATGTATTCAAATACACTCTAGTTTCACTCACAACCTACATAATTAAATTAAAAGGTGATGAGCGGTGAGGTACCCCTATGCTCAACCATACGAATCACAGAGCATTCACGTGCGACTCAATCAAATTTTGCAGACTCTATCATTTCCAATGCACTAGCTCTTTAGGAAGTGAATTGTGATGCACATTGGTATGGTTAAGTGTAACTGAGGCATCCAATTTTTATCACTTTGTATTTTATATCTTGGGTGCTTGAAATGTAAATTAAAGGGAGTTTAATTAACTAATCCTAACATAAGTATCTGTTCCCACTTTTCGTACATATCCTGAACCCACATATCCATTGTTGAGCAACCAAATGCTATGCTATTGGGCATACCAAGTGATAATGTTGCTAGAATTACCAAGTGAATACATGTTATGCTCAAAGTGGTCGTACTTATGTATTTGATCTATTTAGCTTAATAATCTTATTAACTCAGTTGTTGGAAAATAATTGCAAAATAATTGAGAATAATTAACAAATAATAAAAAACATTGAATGCATAAATAAAAGAGCTAATCTATCCAAAGTGCTACAAGGTTTATTAAAAAGCTCATCTTTATTGCTGCACACTCTATTGTGCTTAGGTACAATAATGCTCGAATAAAGATCTGTACACTCAATGGCTCCTACTATGGGCACTCAAGGAAAAAATTCTAACTTTTAAATAGAAAAATTTGCAAGAGCTTTGCTATAATTAAAATTTGGACTTTCCATAAATGCGGCGGGTAGGTGCGTATGTATAGGTGATGAACAGACACCACATCAATGAGGCATCATCGATGCTAGTCAAAATGCGTTAATGAGGCATTGTAGACGAGGCCTCATCGATGTGGTCGACTGTGTCAACGAGGCCTCATTAACGCAACCAATCAACGACAACTCATCATAAACCAACGACGACTCATCATACCCCCACAACTAAATGAAAACTCATCCTTGAGTTTTTTTACAAAATTGGAAAAGTATGAGATTATTAATTGACTTTTCTTTCAACAAAACAAATTTGACTAATTTGACAAAAAATGGAGTGCCCATGTGCATGAATCAACACATTACAAAAATAGTGGTGTTCAAGATACAAAATTGAACACCATGACACAACTCATCAAAAATTTGAACAACACGTTCCTTGATGATGTGAAGCTTGTTGGAGAAGATCAAACGGTCCTAGGTGGTGGTGGTTCCTGAGGCTCTGAGGGACCTTCACTAGCTTCACGTATTGATGATGGTTGAGGCTATGGTTGTCCTGCTGTTGCGACAACTTCATGTGGAAGGTGAAAAGTATCCAGCAGTGCTTTCATTTTCTCCTCCTTACTCCTAGGATCATGCACTATCCATGTAGCTTCCCCAATGTGGATTGGATGGGCACATCCCAAGGACATAGGATCATTGGAAACAACTCCTTAACATTGACAAACTAGGTAGTGAATTGTTTGCGTTCAATGTCGAATGCTTGCATTATGTTCTTTAGCTCTTGGTAGTCATTCATCCGTCTGGCTAAGTCCTCAATGATGGATTGTTGATCTCTGAATTGCCCTTTGAGGACTTTGAGTTTAGCATTAGCAATCTCAAGCTTTTGCTTGGTGTCCTTTTAGTGCTTGAACTCAACCTCATATAGCAAATACGAGCTAGCCACTTGCTTCTCCAATTCTGACTACGGTTGTATAGCTATCAGCATTGCTAGGTTTGCATAACGAAGATTATCCAACTCCATATATTCTATCATTTTTTCAATCTGCAACTCCTTTAAGTGGATCTTTGCTTTTTTGTAGGCATCAATCACATTAAGGATGAGCTGCCACATCTCTCTTCCTTGTTGGAGTTGTTGGAGGGCTTCATTCACTTTAGCCTTCACCATCTAGATTTCTTTTTGCAAGCCAACCTAGTCCTTGTAGTGATTTTTCACCCTCTCAAACTTGAGAGCTTCATTCTTCTAGAAAATGATTTCGGTGTCAGACATATGTCACAAGATGTGCACCTCTTCCATTGATAGATTTCAATTTTTTGTGGCCAATTTTCTCAATTCAGTGTTAACCCTAGCAAGCTACTCCTACTGTTGATGAATGAATTTCTGCATTTGATCTCTTTGAGCATCAACATTTCACAGGTGACGATTTTGTGCGATCAATGTTTCATTTTCTTGGTGCATCTGATTCAAGTTCTTTTTAATTGAATGTGTTTCAACTTCTACCATGGACTATTTGAAGATGGCCATTATTGCTTCATCCTCAACCTTTTGAAGTTGGTCCTAAAGTTGTTTGATAGCTTTATCTCTTGTCATTGTTGGGCTGAGGATTGTTTGCTCTGCAAGTTGGGCATGAAGTTCAGCAACCTCAACACCCAAGCGTTGATTTTGCTCTTGGATTATTTCTAGCTGCCCCTCCATAATGATGCATTTGCCCCTTGCGTTCAACACCTCTGACTAGGTTGTAGTGATTTTCTCTAGAAGATTAAAGATATCCGGAGTTAATTGCTTGGTCCCTACTAGTCGTTCCAACATGGGCTGCATTTAATTTCCTATTGACCATGCCTATAGACATTGCTAGTGCATTCAGTGCTTCAGCTACATGATCAACTATCACTTCTATAGCTGTTTCCTACCCTTGGTGTTGCATCACCAAGATAGTTGCCTCCTCACCTTTCTCCAACCTCATTGAGAAAGTGGCAACATTTCCAAAGATTTCTAGAAATAAATGATGTGTTGCTAGTGACACCATCACCTCCCAAGTGTTGGGATCTGACCTCAAAGGTAGCTACATTCTTTGGGCAAAGAAAATGGAACCACCCCTCTCCATCTGGCTAATTGTTCAAGCCACCTCATTAAGGTGACTCATGGTTGGTCAGTACACAGATGGATTTGCCCTATTTGTTCTTGCCTACTGCTCTTGTTCACTCAAGAGCTACTCTTCAATTTTTCACAAACACTCATGGACTATGCAAGCCTCCGGTGTTACCTCTTGAGTGGCTGGTTGTGGCAACAGCTCCTCTTCTTGGATAGTTGCTGGCATTTTGTCCTTCATAATTTTTGCACATTAGGCCAAAGGATTATGTCTAAGAGTGTCATTAAAATAATGAACAATACGTGCCCTCTTACAAAGTTTTCTTATTAGGCATGGAAAGGACAAGGTTTTCCTTCCACGTTCGTTCTCCTTGAAATGCTTCTCAATCTTTAAATAAATTACCTGTGGAAGGCTGATGGGACGCGATATCGCATGGGCCGCGATATTGTGTATGCAATATCGCAGCAGTCACGATATCACATCCCTCACGATATCGCATACGTGATATCGCATCGTCCCCCACGATATCGCATATGCGATATCGCGGTGTGCCATCATATCTATAAATAAGAGGCGACTCTTCCTTGTTTCATCATCCTAGGCTAGACAGTAGGGAAACTCTGGCAGATTGATCACTCTAGAGATAGAATATTTTCCATGTGCCTGCAGTAGGAGTTTTAAAGTGAACGGATCTTTATTCGAGCAAACATTATACCTGAATACAAGTTTGTGTACGGCAATAAAGATGAGCTTCTTGGATAAACCTTGCAGTGCATGGAATAGGCTAATTAGGATTTTATTTATTGTTATTTACTATCTGTTATTTACTACTTTCTCTCTCAACCCTTCTCTCCTAGTTAAGTGCCTCAGTACAACCGCTTCGACCACGTGCGTTACGCATGGTGATCCTAGCAACAATTAGCGTTTGGTAGCCATGGTTGCATCGGTTCAGTGTGTGTACAGTAAGTGGGAACGGATGCTGATGCTAGGTTAATGTAGACTTAGTTAATTAGTTAAAGTTAGAAATTAGTTTCTCAACCCTTTACCTTGTTAGCATAAGAGACAAAAACATAAAAGCTATAAAAATCATATACCTTAGACTTACTTAACCATACACTGTGACAACTACAAGTAAGTCTGGGAAGACAACGAATGATTAACCCTAAGTGTTCCATGGATGTGTAGGCACTTAGTCTACAAGGTTCGACTAGATCGCGCGTGCTACACTCGTATTCGTATGGTTGAGTGTAGGGGTATCTCACCACTCATCATAGGCGCTGTTGTCGGGGACTAAGTGTTTGTGCGCTGAATAGAACATAGGACATCATTCACATTGTTGGGAGCTTAAACGAACCTTAGGGTTAATTAAATAAGAAAAAATTATAACGGTTAATTAGCACACCGATAAGACACAATGTCTTCTTCTTCTTCTCACAAGAGCAACTCACCACCTAGGGATCATACAAAGAACAATTGGCAGTCTAAAATGCATAACCTAGATCTGCCAGTTCCTCAACAATATAGGGTGGAATATACTCATCCTGATGAGTATATTCCTAATTTGAATTTTATCTTCCATCAAGATGAACAGATACACTGGAGAGACTTGCAAGGTAACATCGTGTTACCTCCAGATTGGGTAGTCCCAAACATGCTTCTCCATGCTTTGGCACAGATTAGCATTACAGAATTATATGCTGAATACGTTGCGGAAAATTTTGACATGAGGGATTACCATCCCAAAACTTTACAATGTATGAGGGACTCAAGGCAGGAGAGCCAACATACACTATTGAAGGGCAAAGAGGTCCTGCACGTCCTAAGTGAAATAGGAGATGGTGAACCACTTATAATGGGTTCGCTATCAAAAGATGTTCCCCCTCCTAACAATAATGAGGAGGTGGGGTATCAAAACCTACGATCCATGATAAACAACCCTGGTTCTGATCCTTGTGAACACTAGCTGTTCACTGAGGGAACAACAACATATAACAAGGATGGGCACTTAGATCATCATCATGATCGAGGTTGAAGCCACAGAAGAGAAGGTAGGAAACATCATCATGGCGATGGTTCTCTTTCTTCTTCCCCTTCTTCACATCATTCACCCTCTCCTTCTACCTCTGGGTGCAGTCATAGAGAGCATAACGGTGAGGATAGAGGTAGGCAAAATGAGAGACCTTGATGAGAGAGTCGAGAGAGAGGACAATGGCATGAACGAAGGGAAAGTAGGGAACAACAAAGACATCACAGGTGTCATAAAAGAGATGATCATGATGAACCCCTACTTGCCACCCGAAGTATGCTAAACATAATGGAGGCAGTTAGGATGCCAACAAGGCATTTAAAAGATAGTCAGATCAAGCATTTAGACATGAACAATATCCCACATTTTGAAGGGGGATACAACGCTGATCTGCAACATCATTTACAGGCATTCCATGATGCCTGTGCCTTGCAAAACATAGAAAAAGAGTGGTAGAAACTAAAGTTGTTTTCCAAGACACTCATTAAGGAAGTAGAGAGTTGGTACTGGTCCTTAGAACCAGAAACCATCAGGAGGTGGAGTATGATGTTAGAACTCTTCAACAATAAATATCAAACGTACTCCAGAGTGTCTAACTTACGTAAGCAGATCCAAGGATGGAAGCAAGGTACTCATGAGCCCTTGGATGCTGCCATGGGCCACTACTACGCATTGTTACATCATTGCCTAGGCCATGGTTACGCACAACAGGACCAACTTCCCCACATCATAGATGGGCTAAGGCATGAGACTAGGAGAACCCTTGGGACTTATGCCCAAAGGAGACTATCAGAACTTAGAACCAATGAAATACATCGCTTGTTGGAGCAAGTAGCCAAAGAAGAAGGTGAGCTACGAAAAAGAGAGAGTGCGGAAGAATATAACTATGATTCCTCTCTTCGAAAGAAGGGAGTGAAATTTTGCGATGAAGAGGATGAGTCACCACTCGAAGAGTTGGTGAATAGAAAAACCTTGCTGATTCAAAAACTAACAATAGAAGTATTGGCTAAGGTGGATCAATTATGGGATTCCTTAGACTCCAGACTTGAAACTGTCTTGACAATTGTGGAAGAGTCTAAGGAGGAATGAAGTAGTGACAAGAACAAGACAAAGCGGAGAGATTCAGGCCCTACACATAACAAGGGTAAAGGGAAAATTACTATCTTGGATGAGGTTGTGGATTCAGACACAGATGATGATGGTGGATGTGAGCTCTGCCACTATGACCATCCTAAGGGATGTTGTCCAATCATCTCACATCTACAAGAGTCTAGGGTGTATGCACTTAACCCAAGACTCAACAAATGGCAGACACCTCGAAGGTTACCTTATCCTCAAGATAACCCAAGACAGTTCCACCAACCATTAATGTACTATCCAAGTGGAACTCCACCACAACCTATCAGACAACATCAGCAGTGGCAATACCCACATTCATGGGGGATGCCACCGCCGAAACATCAATACCCTTACCGGCAACTTGATCCTTACAGCTATTATGTGTAGCAGCTGATTTCTCCAAATGATTCTATGGGTCACATAACCCCACCACGTTACTACTAAGTTTAGGAGTATTTTAGGACTCCTTCTCCGAGAGACGTCCCATGCCCATACTATCCTCCAAATCCATTTGCATCTCTTACACCGGTAGCTCCACCACCAACCGCTCCAACAAGGCCCAAGGTAATTCCCACTCAATCGCAACAACTCGATATGAAGAGGGCACCCAATCCTCAATTCTCAGTTGGTTCTAACAATTATATGCCAAAAAGACCTTTCTTTAGGACCAATAATCCAACCAAGCCCTTGTCCTCACAAGTGGTTGAACCTCTAAACACCTCCATACCAAATAAGATTTTGGGATCCCCTTCAACCCAGAAATTGAGGCCAATGCATACAGTTATGTTAACACATACCGTTACCAACTGGATTAAGTTAGGCCACCTTCCCAAGAAATTCTCTGATCTGGGAAGCCTCCTAATTTATCTCCAAGTCGCTGGGAATGAACCTCATAAGGCTTTTCTTCACTCAGGCTCTGGAGTCAACTTAATTTCACAAGAATTGTATAAGACCCAGAACCTACCTCCACTCAAGAAGAGCAATATTCGCTTAGAGCTGGCTGACCAGTTCATCACTGTTCCTTTGGGATAGGTTGAGGACATTGTCACCACCGTAGGTGGTTGGTCATACTCAGCTGATTTCTTGGTGATACAAATAAACAATGACAAAGGGGACTTCCCAATAATAATGGGAAGGGCATGGTTGAGCATAGTAGACACGCGCCTAGAAATTTGCAATCTTTCCCTAGAAATATCCAAGAAAAATACCTTTGAAAAGATTGAGAAGAAGAAAGTTCCATGCATTGCATATAGTGACACAGCGTGCCATTGCGTGCAGAAATCATGGATAATGTAGAGTTTAACATTGCTTGCATGTAATCAGTGTGCACAAGACATCGATATACAAAAGTGCCTATATGTAGCAGCCACATGACAAGAAAACACCCAGTGGCTAATGGCTAACCAAGAGAACAATTCAATGACATGCATGGAACTGACTGAGGGAATAATGAGTACTTCCGTTGAAAGCATGGATGCACTTGAGCAGGTCCGTGGCCAACTTCCAGCCCTTAACCCTGAAAACATTAATTGGGGGAAGTTAGAGATTCTTGAGAAGTTTAAACAAGAGCCCCTAGATTTAAAACTATTGCCCACCGGTTTGGAATACATGACCATTAAAAATGAAAAACCAGTAATCATCAATGCAAAGCTCGTCCCCAAGCAAAAGGATAGTTTGCTGAAGGTGATAAATAAGTGGTCAATAGCCTTTGCCTGGTCATACCCTAAATTAACTAGAATCGATCCTAGGATATGCTAGCATAGGATTTACACGGACCCCTCCATGAAGCCTTGCAAGCAACTGCAGAGGCGATTGAACCTGAAGTCAAAACAAATAGTGAAAGAGGAGATAGAGCAACTTCTCAAGGCTGGGTTCATTTACCCCATTGCTGATAGCGAGTGGGTTAGTCCTCTTGTAATTGTACCAAAAAAGGAGGCAAATGGAGGGTATGTCTAGACTTTAGGCTATTGAATATGGCAACATTCAAAGATCACTTCCCATTGCCATTTGTTGACCAATTCTTAGACACTATAGCAGGGCATCACTATTATAGTTTTCTGGATGGGTATAGTGTGTACAACCAAATACAAATCGTACCAGAAGAACAAGCCAAAACAACGTTCACCAGTCCTTGGGGAACGTTTGCATACAAACAAATGCCTTTTGGCTTGTGCAATGCCCCTGCCACATTCCAATGATTAGTTTTAAGGATATTTCAACAGCAAATAGGTAACGGAGTAGAAGTCTTTATGGACGACTTCTCCACTTATGGGACAAGCTTTGATCAAGCCCTCGATCAGTTAGATCAAGTCTTGAAACGATGTGTTGAAACCAATCTAAAGCTCAACTGGTAGAAGAGCCATTTGATGGTTCAAGAGGGCGTAGTACTGGGCCATAAAATTTCACAATCAGGAATAGAGGTGGATCCGAAAAAAATTAAAGTTATCCAAGGAATTACCCGACAACCAGAAACTGTCAAAGAAATTTGGTCATTCCTTGGACACATTGGCTACTACAGGAGATTTATCGAGAAGTTTTCCAAAATTGCCAAGCCATTCGTGGAACTAACGAAAAAAGATGCACCATTCAAATGGACCAGGGAATGTGAACGAGCATTCCAAACTCTCAAATAGAGGCTTGTGGAAACTCCCATGCTACAAGCCCCTGACTGGTCTAGGTCGTTCCATATCATGACCAACACATCTAATTATGCCTTAGGAGTTATACTGACACAATTAGATGAACAAAAACGACCTTATTACATCCACTGTGCCAATAAGAGTATCATTGGTGCACAACTCAACTACACAACTACGGAAAAGAAATTAATGGCTGTAGTGTTTTAAACATCACTAATTTTGGCCTAACACTTTGAAATAAGAACAACTCAAGCCCTTTCAAGCATTCAGGAGGCAAAATTTGACTAAGGCATGAAACTCAAGTCCAGGTTGCTCAAGCCAGCTTGATCACACTATTAAGCTAGCTTGCCCTTAGCGTGAGCAGCTCCAATAGTTTCAAAATCAAATAAAAAGTGGTCCAAATCTGAGGGTGCAAGCCATCCTCAAGAGCTACTAATGTCCACTCCAAGTCTCAACATTCAGAAGTCCAGATTTTAAGCCAGACTACACAGTTTTTTGCAGGTCACGCTGGGTAGTCATGCTAAGTGTGACCAACTTTCAGAGTCTCAAAACAACATCAAAATAATCTGATTTTAAAGGGACAAGTCACTCTCAAGGTCCATTAATGATTTCTCCAAGTTTCAGCCTCTAAAACTTTAGATTTCAGCTCCAAAAATGCTCATTTTTGCCACTGATGCCTAGGTCACGCTAGCAGCGTGAGTCCAGTGTGATCAACTTTCAAAAAATTCTAAAAAATTCTAGAAAATTCTTAGCATCAAAAAATTTCAAAAAATTCTTAGCATCAGAAAATTCCAGAAAATTTCAGAAAATTCTCAGCATCAGAAAATTCTAGAAAGTTCTTAGAGTCAGCAACTCCTAGAAAATTCTCAGCACCAGAAAATTCCAGAAAATTCCAAAAAATTCTCAACTTTTACAAAATTCCAAAAACTCAGGGACAAAGAAGTTTTAAGCAAGACGGGTCGAATTTTCCTTGTACATTTCATTGTAAATATTCATTTGTGGGATAGTTAGGCCCTCATGTCTATATTAAATGTACTTTCATGGGCTTGAATAACCCATAAATTGTAAAATGCAATGTACTTGATCAAGAATGTAGCTTGCCAACACACATCCAACTCGTGCACAACTATTTAACACACATCCAACTCTCGCCAACACACATCCAACTTGTGCACAACTATCTGACACAAATCCAACTCGTGCACAACTATCCAACACACATTCAACTCTCGCCAACACGCATCCATCTCGTGCACAACTATCCAACACAAATCCAACTCGTGCATAACTATACAACAAACATCCAACTATCCAACATACATCCAACTCATGCACAACTATCTGACAAAAATCCAACTCGTGCACAACTATCCAACACACATCCAACTATCCGACACACATCCAACTCTCGCCAACACACATCCAACTCGTGCACAAATATCCAACACAAATCCAACTCATGCACAACTATCCAACACACATCCAACTATCCGACAAAAATCCAACTTGTGCACAACTATCCAACACAAATCTTTGGAAATTTTGAGAGAGGACAGAACCTGCAATCTTTGGGTGCTCGGCACACCTGACTGTTGGCATCCAAGCATTTTTCACATTCATCACATCACATCATCACATTATCATGTTATATCATCCCGGGGCTAGGTGTTCAACTTGCCATCTACACGCAGCTATGTTTTGACCGATGCACATCTTTTCTAAGCAATACATTATTTCCATTTTTTGTTTCATGTTCTATTTTTACGTTCAGTTTACATTTTTTCTTACATTCAGTTTACGTTCAATTTATTTTACGTCTTGTTTATGCCTTACGTTTACATTTACGTCTTATGGCTCATGTTTACATTTTATGTGCATTTACATGTTTTAAGACATTGTTTATGATAACCCCAGTGCTAGCCATAGCTTATGTTCGGGGAAGTCCTTGGCTAATTTACGTGGAGACCATCCAAGGCACACTGCCTTCGTTTACTTTTCCGGCTTGCCCTCGGGCGAAGGTAGGGTCAGCTGTGGCTACTCGACGATCTTTCGGTGTCTGTTTCCCTTCTAGTCTCACATCGACAATTTAGGACAATACAGTTTTTGATGCTAGAAGGAGGGCCAACTTGCTTGTTGTTTGTTAAAATGTCCATCATGCTACCTGTCAAAACTTTTTCATCTTATCCTCTGAGTCTCTTATTCCTGTTGGTCAAGCTGAGCTTGTCCTTGTTGGTCACGCTATGGTTTGATCAGTTTGGTCACGCTGTGTTTGTGTCATGCTAGTCACGGTGCAACTGCTTACAATCCATCCCCACTCATCCAGCCCAGTCTACTCACGTTTGTCATGGAATCCTTCCAAATCAACCCAGTAGCACTACCAATTGCTGAAACTTTGAACCCTATGATTGCTACGGAACCCATAACTGTCATTGAACAAGTAAACCCTCAAGGCCCTACATGCCAGTCGCTTAGGATACAGGGCAAAGACCCTACCTATGCCACTCTTACACTCGAACAGTACAACTTCATATGTGTCAAAATCCAAGCCAACCTACCTATTGACCGTACGGAAAGGGAAGCAAAGCGAGACTATGAACTTATCCACAAGGGAGGTCATGAGTTCATCCCTTGAGCATTTGACATAATCTCGCTCTCTGAACACCATCATAGACTCATATCCCAACTTCTCATGGCTAGAAGTCAAGCCTTACAGCTACCTCCCATAGAGCCACAATATGAAGAAGATGACTTTGTAGCCCAATCTAGACATGGAGAATCATACCATACCATTAGCCCCATGCCCATACAAACCCACTGTTTCAACCGTTCCTGGAAGAAACAATATTTCCACCATGAGCTTCCTTATGGGAAGTAGCCATTCCCATTCCCATCTTCTCCAAGTCCAACATTCAAACTAATGCATCTACTTCCATCATACCATAGCAAACACAATCCCAACAGACTAATGCAGGAATGACTTTTCGACCTCAAGTGATTGGAATGCCATCAGTCATACCTGCTTCCACGTCCATCCATTATGTACCTCAAGTGCAAATCCAACAAGCACCAATGATCACTTCACAGCCTGTGACTGGGCAGTGGGTCCCACCAACTGTTCAGCAAAACCCGTCTACTCATTATAGTGTACCACATCCCATAATCTTAGCCTCGAATGTTGTCCCACCACATTAAACATTAGCCCAACAACCTATCTTTCCATAAACAATACAACAATTAAATCATTATTATCCACAATCCGCTGAATCCACTAGTTTGCCTACCACCCAAGAATGGGCAGACACACAAAAAATGATGCAGTCCTTGGTAGAGGAATTAAAATGCCTTAAAACTTTGAACAATGAGGAAGTCAAGGTACTAGATTTCTATCAAGATTACCCAATTGACCCCTTAGTTCTACCCTTAACCTTGTCAAAGGGAGTCTCGTTACCTCAGTTGACTAAGTGCAATGGAGAGGGAGACCCAAATGCCCACCTAGTGACATTTTGAATCGAAAGTCTTTTGCTTCAGGCATGGCCCCATGTAATTCTGCATGTGTTTGCTATGTCCTTAATAGGAAAAGCCTTAGACTGGTACCGAGCCTTACCCCGTAGCTCTATATCATCTCTGGAGGATTTTTTGCACCAGTTTGTCACCCGTTTCAAATAAAATCTAAAACCTAAAGCCACGTTAGATAGCTTGATTTAAATTAAACAAGTGCCTTTAAAGCTAACATAGAAATTTATCTAAAGATGGAGTGCCACCCTGAATGAACTTCATAAACCTATTCTTGAAACATATTTGCTTACCATCCTTAAGGCAGCTAAAAATGACTTCATTAAATCAAAGCTTTATTATCTAAAACCCCGTAGTTTGAGTCAGGCATTCATACAAATTAAGGACATAGAGGAAGCATTGCAAGCTAGCAATGACCCAGCTTATGTGGCCTACAAAAACCAACATACTCGCAAGTAAAATACAACCGAGGAAACAGTAGCTGCAATCAAAAAAGCAACCAATTGGGGCCCAAAAGCTAAGCAACCTAAAGCCCCAGCTAACAAAGCTGCCAACTTTGGCACCAACTCACCTACATCGGCAGGGGCCACCCCAAGGCCCAACTTTCAGCGCAAGGACCACTCAAAGTATACACCACTACTGATGTAACCCTCTCAACTATTGGAGCAACTCTTTATAGCTGGGCAAATCCAACACAAACATGTGTTGGAGATTACTCGCCAAAAACATGACAGGTACTGCGAGCTACTAAGGAACCCCACCTTAGCAGTACCAAATGAACCTTTGATCCCACAACATTTTAAATTGGACCAATACTGTCATTACCATCAAATGGTTGATCATAGTACAGACAACTATCATGCCTTGCAAGATGACCTACAGGGAATGATAGAACAAGGACAACTAGTGATTGACACGGCAAGTCAATCCAACGCAGAAGATGCCTCCTATGTCATAAACTCAATTAGCATAGGTGGCAATCCCAAACTTGTGTAACAACCTTTTGTGATCCATGTGCCTCCCAGAAAGGCAAGGATTCCCCTAGCCTCCACAAATAAGAGGCCTCCCTTTGTTATCAAGGTGCCACCCCAGGCACCCACAACATCCTTTTTGGTCAAGGTTCCACAACGTTCGTCTGCTAAGACGTTAAACTAGCATGACTCGTTTGCTAAGACATTAAACTGGCATGACGTAGCAACAAAAACTGCTAAGCAACCTTTCATCATAAGAGTGCCACAACGAGATGGCCCCTCACCTACTTGAAGCCCAATAGTGGGCAACATCTTGATCCCTCCTCCTCCAAGGGTTAACCCCACTAGCAACCTAGGTAGGCCCACCAAATGGGAATGCAAGAGGACAAATGAGCACCTCACAACTCCCATGGCCAAAGAAAAGGCCACAACTAGCAAACAACAACTGAACACTAGGGCCCCTACCCCCAAGCAAGCCAAGCCTAAGTCCCCCTCCCAAGAGGTTTGTCTCTCAAGCTTCATAGAAGAAGTCAAAGCCAACACAATGGCTAATGACAAGGACTTTGTAGCTACACTAACCCAAGTAAAGCAAACGCTCAAGCAAAAGAGCACAACATTTAGCTTATACGACCTGGTCAGGATCTCACCTACTCACTGCCAAGCATTGGCCTAGGTCTTAGCCTTCATTCTTGTTATGGAGGACATCCCTGTAAATGAGGCATCCATCCATGCAACAATGCTTCCTCTCATACCACAAGAATTGGGTTCAACAACCTTAGCCTTTCGTGATGATGTAGTTAAAGTCAACCCCAAACGAGGGGAAGTCACTATAGCTCCACTATCCATTAGCATTCGTGTTGGGCAGTGCACCATCTGCAAAGTGCATGTTGACGATGGTACAGCAATGAACGTAGTCCTGTACTCCATCATCGACAAGCTAGGCCTGGTAGATGAAATTAGGCCAATCAAAACCACATGTCTAAAATTCTTCAATGGATCACATGTCACAGTCAAGGGTACAATCAACTTAGCCTTTGTAGTGGGAGAGAAATTCCCCACTAGTACAGATTTCACTATCATAGAGGAGATGCCAGGTTTCAACATGATTCTAGACAAGCCTTGGCTAGCTCAACTAAGGGCCATCTCCTCTCCCATCCACCAAGAAATCCACCTTCCATACGAAGGTGGTCAAGTTATCATCCATGGTGATAATGTTTCCTCTTCGACTGTCCACGACATAAACATAGTGCAAGTTTTGGAAGAAGAGTTTCTTAATGGTACACCTACGACAACCAGCGCAACGCTTAAGGCTAACACACCCAAACGAGTGGTTGAAGTTAACAACCCCCTAGAGGATCCTAAACCTTGCATACTCCCTAATCCATGCCTAGTTAGGAAGCAACTACATGACCAAGACTCTCCCTTGGCTAAAAATGTGCTTGATGCTTGCTTGCCTTCTGCCTACCCCTCTAACATGCATTTTTGACTTTTTTTTACATTGCACTAGCCTATGCGTTTACATTTTTCCCGCTCACTTAGATCACACATTTTGCTTTGTTTACACATTCATCAACTCAGTTTACACATTGCATTTGAAAAACATCAAACATAAAAACATAAAACTACAAAAACACATGGCCCAAAAAGGCCTTAAACTAGCTTACGGCCCAGAACGGCCTAAAACTATCACTTTTATACATTGCTTTTCTTTCATTCATACATTCCAACTCTATGTACAACATGGTGTCGCTTGACGTTGTTTTCTTTCTAGTTGATTTTTTTTACAGGATCTTGCAGATACATAGCATAACCATGCATGCAGCATCACACTTTACATAAGCAAGGTAAGCATCAGTCCACTATGACTATAAACTGGCACAGAATAGTCTTGGCATCATGACTTAAAACTAATACCACAGAGTAGTCTTGGCATCATGACTTAAAACTGATACCACAGAATAGTCCTGGCATCATGACTTAAAACTGATATCACAAAGCTTTGTCCGGTATGACACTAAACTGCTACATCTGTCTGCTATGACATGAAACTAGCATCCAGAGTCCACTAAGACTATAAACTAGTTTGCCTCTTCACAGTCTGCTATGATTATAAATTAGCAATGCATCATCTACTACGACGCTAAACTAGCATCATCCAAGGGGTTATGACGTGAAACTAATCTACAATAGTCCACTAAGACTATAAACTGGTGACATCATCAATGACCAGGCAAAACTTGAAAAGATCTGTTGCTGTAGTTGGCTATTCCTGTTCCAAAAAGACTTGCTGCATGATTTGTCTCATGGATACTAATGAGGCTAATGTTGTTCATAATTTTGTCTGCGTTGAAAATTTCCGTTCATGATTCTGTGGCTCCATCTCCTTGTTTAAAGTGCTTAGTTGACCGTTTCATTTGTGTTTTTTTTTCTTGTCTTCTTGGAGTTGTGTTTGTAGGATGACACTCTTGAGGTGTTCATACATGGATGCACTTCATCGTGATGACAAGGTATCACATTCTTCCTGATGCACATAACTGGGTTAATCAATTCGTTCATAAGTACATTCCTGACTCTCGATGCATCCCCTATTTCCCCATCATGCTCCCCTTAGCCTATTCAATTATATCCCCTTGATACATTCTACTTGCCTCAAAACTCTTGATATACTATTGCACACTGTAGCTCTTTGAGCAGTTGCGATGCAAAACACAATACATAGTACATGATGCAAAATGCAAGTGCTCATACACAAGCATGACACTAAAAGAAAGCTCTTTCAAAACGACCAAAATAAAAATAAAAAATAAAAATAAAAAAAAACTAAAGAAAAGAAGAAAAAAATGAGAAAAAAGAAAAAAGAACAAAG
>MNCI01010800.1:91595-110982 GCA_015680685.1 Gnetum montanum | reverse complement strand
AAGAAGCCATATGGATTGTTAGCACAGATGGCCATCTCCCCCATGACCGAGTTGGAAGCAAGAGATCCAGAAAATGGAACGTGGTTGTTCATCCATCGAGGTGGTAGTTGCACTAGCCTATCTTGGATTGAGAAAAGGTTTTACTTGTTGGATATTGATCAACTACTTTTTATTTGGGCTTTTAGGCTTGTAGATCAGCATGGCCCCTGAGGAAAAGGTTATATCAATTATATAAGGTCCCTCCCACAATGTTTGAACTTTTACCTTCTAGGATACATGTGTGAGGTTTCAATAGAGAACTTTATCTCCTGGTTGAAGTTTTATCTTTCATATCCTTATGTCATGATGTTTCTTGTTGAATGCCTTATGCATCTCATTCAAAGATAGGGCCACTAATCAATTTTCATCTAGCAAATTTAGGTTGATTAATCTTTCTTTTTGTGCTAGACTTAGGTCAAGATTTAGATCATAGGTTGTTGAGTGTGTATGAAGCTTGGATTGAATTGGAAGCATTGGAAGCTTTCTATATACCATCTTTTAAGGAGAGTAGCCAATAGGAAGTTTCCATGTTGAATGGTAAGCCTAGAGGGCATCGTTGAGTTTTGTACTCCAATCTTTCCTATATTTGCTAATGGTCCATGTTAGTATTTCTGTGATCTCCTGGTTGGTTACCTATGCTTAACCATTTTCTTGGGGCTAATAGGGTGTTAATTTATGTTGAACCCCTAAGTGTTGCATTAACTTTCTAATAGTGGCACCTATGAAATAAGTTCCATTGTCAAAAATTAACGCACGTGGCACCCCAAACCTATTTATAATATTTTGTTGTATAAACCTAGTAGTATTGGATGATGTATAATAACTAATGGCTACTGCTTCTACCCATTTTGTGTAGTAGTAAACTACTACGATGATATACATCTTTTTATTAGACATGGGTGTGAGGGGACCAATGAAGTCAATGCCCCATATGTCAAAAGGTTCTAGTGGTTGTATCCACTATTGAGGACCTTTCATTTGAGTGGTTATCCCCCCATCTCATTGACAACAATCACAAGATTAAACAAACTAGTGAGCATCCCTAAAGATTGTAGACTAATAGTATCGTGCCATTAGAATTTTTATGGCCATGCATCTCCCTACATAGTGGCTTCCACAAGGCCCTTCATGAGCATCCTGGAGAATATGCAATTGATCTTCGTTAGGGACACACCAATAAATTAGGCCATCAATGCACACTTTGTAAAAGTGTATTGATTTCCATGAAATATTTGGCCCAATGGAGAAATTGTTGCCTCTTTCTAAAGTCAAGATCTTATGGCATCTTCTAAGTAAGAAGATAGGTGAGGATGCCACTATACTAAGTTATTTTTACAGGCATTTGGTCGTTTAGTGCTCCTATGAAGAGGAGTTCATCTGAAAACTAATCAAAGAGCAATCTCTCCTCCTCTTTATTATCCCATCTTAAGTGAGAGAGGTTGTCAACAACCACATTCTTGGTCCCTTTTCGATCTACCATTGTGAGATCAAATTCCTACAAGATCACAACCCATTATATGATACAAGGACTTACCACTAGCTTGCTTATGGGGAAGCAGATTATACTATGGTCCATGTTTACAAATACTTTGTAGCCAACACATAGTGCCTGAACTTTTCAAGAATGTACACCATGGCCATTAGTTTTTTTTTTCCAAGATGGTGTAATTTAATTATGCTCCCACAATGCTTTGACTCATGTAGTGGATGTAGTATGGGCATTTCTTATCATCCATCTACATGAGCACTACTTCCAAGGCATAGTTAGATGCATCTTTCATGATGTGGAAGGGTCTAGACCAGCCTAGTGCTCATAGGATTAGTGTTTTTATGAGTTTCTCCTTTAACTATTGGAATGCATGTTCACATTCCTTGGTCTAGATGAAAAGTGCATCTTTCTTTGTAAGCTCTACCAATGGTTTTGCGATCTTAAAGAAATTCTCTATGAATCACCAATAGTATGTCCAAGGAATGACTAAACATCTTTAACTATCTCTAGTCGGTGTATTGTTCCTTGGATGACCTGTATCTTTTATAGGTCTACCTTAATCCCTGCTTGAGTGATTCTATGCCCCAGTACAATACCTTCTTAGATCATGAGATGGCTCTTTTTCCAGTTGAGCTATAGATTTGTTTCAACACATTTCTTCACTACTTGCTTAAGGCAATCCAAGGCTTACTTAAATGTAGCTCTATAGGTGGAAAATTCATCCATGAAGACTTCCACACCATTACCAATTTGATGTTGGAAAATACTAAGGACAAGATGTTGAAATGTTGCAGGGCCATTGCATAGACCGAATGACATCTTACAATATACAAAAGTTCCCCAAGAACTTGTGAATGTTTTCTTGGCCCGATCTTCTAGTGCAATTTTGATTTTTTATGGCCACTATAACCATCCAAGAAGCTATCATAATAATGCTCAAATATGGTGTCCAACACTTGTTCCACAAATGGCAATGGAAAATGATCTTTAAATCTTGCCATATTCAATAGCCTGAAGTCGATGTAGGCCCACCATTTGTCATCTTTGTTCAACACAATTACGAGTGGGTTAACCCACTCACTATCCGTGATGGGATAGATGAACCCTACATTGAGGAGTTGTTTAATTACCTCCTTGACAATCTGCTTCAATTTGGGATTCAACTGCCTTTGCGGCTACCTTCTAGGCTTCATTGTTAGGTTCATGTAAATGCAATGCTGGCATATCCTTAGATCGATTCCTGTTAGCTCAAGATATGACCAAGCAAAAGCTATTGGCCATTTGTTAACCACCTTTAATAGCTTTTATTTTTGTTCAAGAGCAAGTTTGGCATTAATTATGACTAGTTTACCATTGTTTAAAAATGCATATTCCATGTTGGCCAGTAAAGTTTTTAGCTCTAAGGGCTCCTGGTTGAAGTTATCAGGGATTTCAAACTCTCCCTAATAGTTATCATCATCTTCATCAGAAATTTGGGGATGAACTTGTTCAAGTTTATACATGCCTTCAACATAAGCACATGTTAGGCTCTCAGTTGGTTCCATGCATAATGTGCTGCTATTTGAGTTAACTATTAGCCACTAGGTGCCCTCTTGTTTTGTGGCTATTGCATACAAACACCTTTGAATATTGTTTTCTTGTGCACACTGATTACATACTTTAATGTATGTACTTTTGATGGACAAAATATTTTGCATGCAATTACACCTATTATTGTTGTACACGATGCATGGAATACGCTTCTCCTCTATCTTACCCAATTCATTTTCTTTGGATATTTCTAGAGAGAGGTCCCTTATGCCCATATGTAGGTCGATCGTGCTTAACCAAGCTCTTCCCATAATGATGGAGAAATCACTTGTGTAGTTTTCAACCTTGATTACCAGAAAATCAGCAAGATAAGACCATCCATAAACTATTGTCATAATGTCCTATACTAATCCCAAAGGGATAATAATTGATTAATCCACCAATTCTAGATGAATTTTTCTCTTCTTGAGAGGTGGTAAGTTCTAGGCCTTATACATATCATGGGAAATGAGATTAACTCCAAAACTAGAGTTAAGAAGAGCCATACATGGCTCATGGCCAATAATCTATAGGTAAATGAGTGGACTTCTTGAGTCAAATCTTTTCGTGGGAAGATTGCTAACCTTGATCCAATCAAAAATAACATGAGTTAGCATCACAGTGCGAATCCGTGGTAGCATTTGGTTTGAAGGACACTTGAAGGTATTTGATGCAGAGGATGAGGGTATTGGAGGTGCAGGACAATTAGCTATACTAGGTTGTGAGGGTTGGAGAAGACTTCTGGGTTGGAAGAAGGATCTTTTTCTAGATCAATTATTCGAACCACTTGACTAGAAAGCTAGTTGTGAATGTATAGCCCTCATAGCATTTCATTGTTGCAGCTATGGAGGAATCTCACCCTACATGGATGGAGTAGGAGGTAATTGGGCTGAATGCAGAGGTGTGTATGCAAATGGATGCAGACAATGGTATGGATATGGGTTTTTCCCTTTAGTAGATGGTGAATGTGTTTAGTGGTACTCTGGAGGGTAATAGTGATGCTGAAATGAGGTATAACATGAAAAAATTCTTGGAGAGATAGGTTTCTGAATATAGTACCTGTATGGATCTAGTTGCCTATAAGGGTACTACTACCTTGGCAGTGGCATTTCCCACAATTTTGGTTGGTACCATTGTTGATATTGTTCATAACATTGTGGAGGAGCTCCACTTGGGTATTAAGCTTGTTGTTATTAATGGAACTGCCTTGGATTACCTTAAGGATAAGGTAATCATCTAGGTTCTTACCTACGTGCTAGTTGAGGATTCAATGCATATATCCCAAACTCTTGTAAGTGTGACACCATAGGACAACAACCCTTTGGATGTTCATATTGACAAATGTCACAATCAGTTTCATCATCAGAGTTGGTTTTCATAATTTCCTCTATGATTGCAGCTTTGTCTTTACCTCTTTGATAGGCATGTTCAACTTCTTTTTGCCTCCTACAATTATGATCACTATTCTTCTCTTTGGATTCTTCAACAATCTTCATAGCAGCTTGAAATTTTTCATCCAAAGAGTCCCATAATTTATCAACCATTATTGAAATATCATAAACAAATTTTTGGATGGGCAAGGTTTTCTTGTTCACCACTTCATCGAGTGGTGACTCCTCTTCATCACAAAATTGGACCTCCTATTTCTTAATGGAAGGATCCCTATTATACTCTTCTACACTTTCTCTTTTTCATAACTCACCTTCCTCTTTTGCTACCTACTCAATCATCCTTTAGATCTAATGAGCTTTCAATTTAGACAGTCTTCCTTGGGCATACACCCCAAGAGTTCTTCTAGTTTCTACTCTGAGCCCATCCATGATGTGGCGAAGTTGTTCCCTCTAAGAATAACCATGGCTAGGGCATCGATGTAGGAGTGAATAGTATCTACCCATGGTAGCCTCTAAGGATTCATGTGTTTCCTATTTCTAGCCACTCTAGAGTACATTTAGTATTTGTCATTAAATAGCTTTAACATGGTACTCCATCAGTGAATGGACTCCAATTTCAAGGTACCAGCTTTCAGCTTCCTTGATGAGTGTCCTAGGGAAGAGCTTGAGTTTCTACCATTCATTTTCTATGTGTTGTAAGGCACAAGCATCATGGAAAGCTTGTAAATGTGTCTATGGACTAGAGTTGTATCCCCCCTCAAATCTTGGGATATTATTCATGTCTAAGCACTTGATATGGCTATCTTTCACATGCCTAGTTGGAATCTTTACTACCCATGCAATGTTGAGCATGCTTCAAGTTGCCAATAGAGGTTCATCATCATCACAACATCAATGATATCAATGATGGTTTCATCCACCCCTTCAGTTTTGGTGGCCTTCATGGTCATTGTTGTCTCATTGATTACCTTCACCATGATTATCCCGAAAATGGATTCTATGAGAACTAGAAGATGAAGAGGAATGTTTGGAAAAGGATGAAGAGGAAGGTGGACTGCCATCGCCAATGCAATGTCTACCACCACCTATTCAATCATTACAACTACCATCCTTAGATCCCTTGCCATTGTGATGCTTGTTCGAGTCCCTACCTTGACTGTCACTCTTTTCTAAACCTAGTTTATGAATAGTGGATTGCAAGTTCAAGGTTGCATCCTCATCACCAATAACAAAGGGTGGAGAATTTTCATAGTGAGAACCCTTAAGAGGAGGATCCTCATTGTCATCTTGGTTTAGTAGGAACAAGAGATTACTAAAGTCTTTTCCCTTTGTAAACTCATGGTACTACTCTTGGTGTCAATCTCACTTGCATTGTGTTTTAGTGGGATGATAGTCCCAAGTGTCATAACCATCCATAGTGGATTCTTCATGAAGATCTGAGATGCCCAACTTCTTAAGAGTTTGAAGTAGCATGCCAAGTATAGATCGATTGAGAAGCAAGACGATGTTGCCCTTCATATCATGTCATTACAACGATTCATCTTGATGTAGGATGAAGGTGAAGTTCGGTACATACTCATCTAGATGAGTATATACCACTTTGCACTTTTGTGGGACCAATGGTTTGACATCTTCATGTTTGTTGAAAGAAAAAAACATTTTGCAAAACAAATAAAATTATCAATGTGCTAGGTAGTTTATATGTCATTGAGAGCGATGTTGACCTTGAGTTCATCCAATGATATAAATAATATTCACTAATCTTAAAAAGCACATGTTTCAATAAACAAAGTCCTAGGAAACAATGCCAATGATGAGTGGTGAGGTATTCCTACACCCAACCATATGAATCACATACCATTCATGCATGATTCGATCGAATTCTATGGACTTTATAGTTTCTAGTGCACTAGTCTTCTAGGTAGTGAACCTTGCCTTAAGGTCATTCGTTCTCTTCCCAATTACACTTGTGACGTACACTAGTATGGTTAAGTGTAATTGAGGCATCCAATTGTTATCATTTTATATTTTATGATTTTGGCATTAAAGGGAGATAAAAGTAATTGGATTAACTAATTTAATTTAACTAATTAACTAGTATCTAAGCAATCCTAACATAAGCATCTAGTCCCACTCTCCGCACACATCTTGAACCCATGTATCCACTGCTAGGTTACCAAGTGCTATGCTACTAGGTGTACCAAGCAATAAAGCTATTGGGATTACCAAGTGAATATGTGCTACACTCAAAGCAATTGTACTTATGTGCTTAATCTATCTAGCTTATTTTGCTTAATTACTTCATTAGCTTAATTATGAGAAAACATTGAATAAATAATTGAAAACATTAAATGCATAAATAAAACATTTAAGCTATCTAGAATGCTGCAAGGTTTTTCAAGAAGTTTGTCTTTATTGTCAAACACATTGTTGTGCTTAGGTACAACAATGCTCAAATAAAGAACCATACACTCAATGACTCTTGTTATGGGCACTCAAGAGAAATAATCTAACACTCAAATGAACAAATTGCAAGAGCTTCATTACTACTAAAATCTCATTGCCATAAATGTAGCTATTAGGCATGTATTTATAGTCAAAAAGCGAACACTGCATCGACAGGGCCTCATCGACACAGCCAAGAAATGCGACTCATCACTAGCAAAGTTTGCAATTTGGTAAAATAAGTAGTATTTCAAAAGCTTTGGGAAAATGTAGAAGAAAAAAAAACAATATTTCTATTTGATTAGGAGTAGAGGAAGCCTTAAATCCAAAGGTATATTGTTTACCGTTGCTATTCCTCATTAGGTGTGATGCACAATGAGCAAGAGCACAAATGGAATTTCATTATCTAAGAGTTGAACTAGGTACATGGTTGAAAATTCTTTATGAAGAATAAATAAAATAGATAGATGGTTGAAAATTCCTTGTAAAGAATGAATATGTAGACTATTCAATTCAAATAGCATTAAAGATGAGTACCACATTTTTCTACCATGTCTTGCATTGAAGCACATTAGACATAGATGGTATATTATAGTTGTAAATTTGGTTGATTTGTATTAAATGTTATTGATAACATTTGCTAATTTTTTAATGATATTTTCAAAATTCATAGAATGTATATTTCTACTGTCTAATAGATCCATAGGGTTTATGGATGTAATAAAATTTTAGTTTTATAAATTGAATATTCAAGAGTTAATTCTTCATTCTCATCCTACTCAAGTTTGCAAATTGGTATATTTCAAAGAAATTGGGAATTTGTAAAAGAAAAAAGACATTTCTATTTGAATAGTATCAAGGGAGACCTTAATTTAAAGGCCAAATATTTATCCACTACTATGCCTCATCATTTACACTGCACAATTAGTATTGCATGAATGGGATCTCATCATGAGAGTTGAAACATGTAGATGGCTTAAATTTTCTTATGAAGAACGAATATGCCTACCATGCAATACAAATAGCATTGAGGATGAATGATAGATTTTCCTACAATGTCTTGCATTGGCACACATAGACATAAATGAGATATCATAATTGCAAATTTAGTTGATTTATTCCAAATATTACCAAGAAAACTTGGTAATTTTCTTAAGGGCATTTTTGGTTTATTAAACTTGTAGGTGTTGAGTTATGATATATACAAAATCCAAGGATATATGAATTGCTTTAGGTTAAACCTCTACAAGTGAAATCAATGAAAATGGAGGTTTTTGGGTGGGTTGATGAAGAACAACACACTAGATCCTCATAGTGCCACACAAAGGGAGACAACAATTCTAACCAAAAAAGTAGAATCCACATAGGCAACATCCAAAAAGTCATCTGATCAAACCTACCTTAATGATGTTTTCAAAAGTTGTATCTTATATATTTCTATTATCCAATAAATCCAAACAATATAAGAACATGGTAAAATTTCAATTCTATAATAAAACTTGCTTTTATTTCTCCATTTAATTGTTTAGCAACTTTTTATATTTATATTGTTTAAAATTTGATCCTACGATATATAGTCACTCATCATAGTTTCAACTAACCTAGGTAACATTCTTTAATATTATTTTTATGTGCATAGCTAGATTCATATACTATTTATATTTGAAGGTATAAATGCACAATGATGACTCAAGAATACTCCTAATCAAACTTAAAATACAAGAGACAGTATCATCATGATAATGCCCTACTAGTTGGTTGTTATCACAAAGCCTACGGTGCCAGCTAGCTCTTTAAATGAAGATTTTTAATTGTTCTTTAATTATATTAATGCACTTTAACCTGCGGGTGAAAGTTCTTTTTGCATGGCAATATCAATTTTGAAATTTTATTTTGAAAAAAAAATAGATTTTAAATAAAGAAAAGCGGCTTGAATATGCATATCAAATGTCTCAAATATTGTATATGTCTTGGACAATCTAAAATCAATCATGAAAGTATTCATTGGCTTTGCCCTATAGTGCAAGGGTGAAGCTCTTTTATCTTGTTGGATGAGTCCTAAAATTTTATTTTAAAGAAACATCATTTAATGGTTAAAACTTTACTTGAAATCTTAATTTTTTAAAATTTTTTCTTTGTTATTAACAAGAAGTTTTTAGTAAAAAGTGAAAACCCATTTGAAAAGGTCTCATCCTTTTCCTACCCTGAAGAGGAATTTTTTCAAGATTGGTTGTAAAGATGAAAACATGAAAAGACATCCCCAAAACCATTGGGCCTTTCCTTTCATTATTTTATTACTTTTCCTCTTTGCAATGCTTCTCTAATTTTATGCTATGAATTTTTTATAGTTGATGCATAATTGTAACTTTGGATCTACATATTTAATCCTATGTTGGGGTTTGTGGTGACGATGAGTTGAGAGTGTGAGGTCTTTGTGTTAAAGCTGCCATGTGGAAGCAACAACTTATAATCCCTGTAAAAATACATATCTATGGTTTTTTTCCCCCTCTCTTTAACAACATTTTGTAATTTTTCCTTGCACCTATGATATTTGCAACAATTAGTATTGGAGTTGTGTTGTGATCTAGATTTATTTTTCTCATCTCTCTCTCACTTTATTTTGCAAGTGTTTTTCTCCTCTGGCAACTTTAATCATCNTCACTTTATTTTGCAAGTGTTTTTCTCCTCTGGCAACTTTAATCATTGTATTGTTGATATTTTGTATTTTCTCCTTGCATTTGTAATATTTGTAACAATTAGTATTAGAGTTGTATTGTGATTTTAGTATATTGGCTAAGAACATTGAGTTTGTTACAAAGCAGTTTGGACTTGCAAATAGTTTTTTTATTTCTTTATAGATTGATTTCTCTTTCAATGGGAGTTATGTATGCAAGATGGAGACACTGTTTTGTTTTTGTTCACACTAATGAATGAAAAAGATGAAAGAAAAGAGACTAAAATGTGTTGCTTGAGGACACTTAGTCACGTTCTATGTAGAGATGCTCCTCAAATAGTTGTGTGCTTACCCCTGTAATTTTTATGCCTATTTACTCTTGAAGACATTTTGATTGATGATGTTGTTTTTGAATTTTCCATTGTATGATTTGTCTTCAAGTAGGAAATTGTTAGAGGTTTGTGTCTCTTAGTGGTGGTCCCTTGGTGCTAAGGCTAGTCACTTGTATAGGACTGTGATGTGCTATCCCAACAATTTAAATACCGGAGGCACCTTAGGTTAATCTTTTCACTTATGCAGCACTTGGCTAATTAGCCTTTTCAATTACCGGGCAAATTCTGAACGAGACATTGCTCTACATGGTACGTTAACTATTTCGTGGTTATGGAGCGAGCTCTCCGAGTGGACAGAAATGGCCCTCCCTAATTTCACAGGCTTCAGCGCTAAACATTGTTCTCTCCATATTAGTTATCTTGTTTTTTCCCCTTATGTTTTTTTTTAATAATTCAAACTGTTGCAGAGTGTTACAGGATTGGGTTTTTCAGGCATGGAAGCAGCACTGGATGATCTTTGTGGGTCTGAGAAATGCCAAGGCACTCTGTAATGTCCAGTTCCCGGGGATTTGCATTTTGAAGAGAACTATTAAAAGTAAAAGGAAAAGCAGCAGTGAAGCCATGGCAATGCCAGGGTACACTATTCTCTCTGCGGTGAACGGAATCATCTCCATATCCCACAACCCACTTCTGTCAACGTTTTCATCCGCCATGAATCTTTCTGGTTTAAGCTGCTCTGAATCTTTCCATTTGATCACACAATGAAGGTATTTCATCTTGTCTTTGCAGCTCTTGATTAATTTGCCTCCGTGGGCGGCGATGAAAATTCAATGTCATGCTTGATTGAGTGTAGTCATGGTTGAAGGGTTTCCATTCGAGTGCCGTTGCAGAGTACATATTGTGCAGATGTTTAAAATTCCAAAATTCAGCTGGCTATACACATGAATTGGATCACATGGTGATGCCTTTATGAGGGAAGGATGTTCCGCACTTCTTGGGTAAATTTCAAGAAACAAGCTCATGTCATCTTTCCAAATGATGGTCCTTTATAAAATTTGGTGTATGACCCTAAAACATAAATATATTAAAATTAAAATGCTCTGTAAAATTTAACATTTTTATCGTACCGATAGTCATCCTTGTCTTGTACTTTACCGGTTTTAATATCATCTTTATTTGTAATTGCGATTTGATAACCTTTTTCTTTGATAAGCTTATGTTTATTATTATTTTGAATACCAGCAAACATCTGAAGATATTTCTGTTTCTTGTTTTTGAAACCATATTATAAGGATTGTTTTTCCAATAAAATGTGTCTGTATATTATATTTTATGCAAGAACATGTCCTTGGTTATTTTTGAAATTTTATGCAAATTGTAATTTATATATAATAGCAAATGCTTCAAGTTTTTTTAAATGTTTGTATTGTGCAGTTTATTTTTTTAATAATATTTAATATTTTTAATACATTGATTTGTTTTTTATCGCTCTTTTCTAATAGCAAGTCCGATCAATATCTTGTAAATCTTCTATATTATAAAAGTTTTCATTTAATTTTGTTAAGATCAGTTTTGCCTCGAAACTTTAATCCTATTTGCGAGATCCTTGTCAATTTCTACATCTTTGATGTGGAAGATGCTTTGAATGGCCTGTTAGATCCTGAATATTTCTGGGATCGTTCAAAGTCTGGTAGAACAATGTTATCTGCAAAACCAATGGAATCCAACGCGTAAATAATTCGTTGGCATTGGAACGGAATTGGAGGACGATTTGGATTGCAGAGACTCAGAGACCACTTTTGCAGCCATGGTCATTGTACAAATTCATAATTTAATTTGCGTGCAGAAGTTTCTTCTTCTTTTCCAATGTTGTTCGCAAATTACATGAAAACGCGTTGCGTTGATCACGCGTAAAAAGTTACAATATTCAAAGATTTTCTAAAGCAGCTAACGCTTTACGGTATTTTTACTCGTTGTTTTCAAAAGGAAACTCGCTAAGAATTTCTGGAACTTCCTTTGATTGCGTTGGAGTAGTTCTTAAAGGGCATGATACTGAAACAGATTGTACCCAACAAGACTCGACACATTCCTGCTGCTGCGTTCCCCATTATTATGAGTTACTAGAGATTGCAATAATGGCTTGCATCTCAAGAGCTCTCTCTGTTATTTGCTTTTCATCGCCTTTTCTTTGTCTGTCCTTTTTCCTCTTTTTTGTTGCCGTTGAAGCTCGCACACATGATGATGCAGAAGGAGCTCTGAAAGATGTGAGAGCTTTGATTCAATTCAAGAATTGCATCACCAGCGACCCACTCTCTCTTCTCCAAGATTGGAATGCTGCGGCTCCCAATGCATGCAATTGGACTGGAATCAGCTGCTCCACCAAACATCCAGGCAGAGTTGTGGAGATATTTCTGGAAAATGCCACATTGCGTGGATGCCTGTCTTCCCACGTCTCCAACTTATCGTTCTTGCAGGTACTTGACATTGCTAATAACTCTTTCTCTGGCACAATCCCATCGTCCCTGGGAACATTGCATAGGCTTAAATTGTTGGATCTCGGTATCAATGAATTTGAAGGTGTCATTCCCCATCAGTTAGGAAACCTTTCAAAACTACAATTCCTGTATCTCTATAAAAATTCCTTGAGCGGTGAGATTCCTCGGTCTTTTGCAAGACTCCAAGATGTTGAACGCTTCATTGTTTTCGAAAATCAGTTGGGTGGACAAGCCCCTGCATGGCTGGGAGCACTCCAAAAACTTGAGATCCTTGATCTCGGCAAGAACAACTTTCACGGTGTCATTCCTGCTCAACTCGGCAACCTTTCTTTGTTGCATAGGTTTGCTGTTTCGTACAATCATTTGAACGGTTACATTCCTTGCTCAATCGGCAGTCTTTACCGTCTCACTGACTTGTACCTTAGCCATAACAATTTCATTGGAACCATTTCCCCCTGCTTACGCAACCTCACGGCTCTTGAACAACTGGATTTAAATTCTAACAGTTTGGAAGGTCATCTTCCTTCCTGGATTGGCAGCAGCTTTAACAATTTGCAATGGTTGAGTTTATTTGTCAATGGATTCAGTGGTAATATCCCAGAGTCATGGCGGAATCTCACCCAACTGGAAGTCCTCGACTTGTCCCGTAATAGATTGTCTGGAATGCCACCATCCTGGTTGGAGACACTCTGCACTCAACTAAAGATTTTCAATATCCCTTTTAATTACTTCACTAGCGGAGTGAGCATGCCTAGGCAACCTATTCCCATCCTGGTTGCTCTCTCCAATTGTTCTGGTTTAACTCATCTGAATATACGTCACAACCTTTTAAGGGGAACGCTACCACCCAAGTTTGGAGGGTCCTTGCCAAATCTTCAGTATTTGCGCCTCTCACAAAACTTCATCACCGGCAACATCCCTCCATTCTTAGGAAATTTATCGTCTCTTGTAGAGGTGCTTTTTCATGATAATGCAATCAGCGGCACCATTCCTCCACAAATTGCAAATCTGAGGTCAGTGCAAGCCATCAACCTTCAAAGAAACAAACTACAGGGCAATATTCCAAGTGAGATATCCCTCTTAAACAACTCACTTGGCTATCTATATCTGTCTGAAAATATGTTGTCAGGTTCCATCCCTGCCAATATTGGAAACCTGCTTAATCTGCGGCAGCTGCATCTTGATAGAAACCGTCTATCAGGTAAAATTCCGTCAGAGATAGGGAACTGCCCTGTTCTGGAAGACCTTGTACTATCAACAAACAGTCTATCTGGCCCAATACCACCAGAGGTTGCCGGTCTCAAAAGCATTATATTTCATTTTGATTTGTCAGCAAATGCTTTGACAGGAGATGTGCCTTCAGAAATAACAGGACTGCAAATGGCACAGTTTATAAATATTTCCAGCAATCAACTTTCTGGAAACATTGCTTCTTACATGAATGGATGGTTGGATGCTCGGGAAATCAATCTTACTTTTAATAATTTCCATGGCAGTCTTTCCAAATCAATCGGGAATGAGCTCACCCAACTTGAGAGCATATATCTGTCTAATAACAGCTTTACCGGATCTGTGCCTGCATCTCTGTTCAGTCTTTCGACTCTCCATTTTTTGAACTTTTCCTACAATAACTTTGATGGAGAAGTCCCCTGCCTGCACAGTTCCTCCTACCCCAAGACGCTAACATTGACAAGATGGTCGTTTCTTGACAATCCAAATTTATGCGGAAGATGCTTTGGCCTGAAAGCTTGTTTATCTCCACAAAAACACAAGTCTAATTTTAAGAGAAGCAGTATTCTGAAAATTGTTCTTGGCATTCTAGGTGGCCTTTTGCTGCTGGTTGTTGTTACAGTGATTTTATGCAGTCTTAGACAAATCAAAACATTGAAAGGGGAAAATCCAGGAATAAGTGAGAAATTTTTCAAGATATCTGTGGAAGAACTTCAAAGTGCTACAAACAATTTCAGCGCTTCAAACATAATAGGTGAAGGCAGCCATGGAAAGGTCTACAGGGGTGTCTTAAAGTCTGGCATGGTTGTTGCTGTAAAATATTTCCTTTCTGCAAACCAGAGTGGAACTGAGAAAAGCTTCTTAAAGGAATGTGGGGCTTTAGAGAAAGCAACACATCCCAACATTTTGAAGATTATTAGTGTGGTCTGGTCTGATGAATTAAAAGCCCTGGTAATGCCTTTAATGAGTAATGGTAGTCTTCATTCTCTTCTTCACAGCAGAGAAGATGATCAGTTGAGTCCATTACATCTGCCTACCAGATTAAAAATATTGAAAGAGTTAGCCAAGGGACTTGCCTATTTGCATTATGACTGCGATTTTCAGGTCATCCATGGGGACATCAAACCAAAGAATGTATTATTGGATGATGATATGAACGTTAAGCTCTCTGATTTTGGCATATCTTGCCTTATTGAAGATTTTGATGGCTCAGCAACATCTTCTTCTCCTGCTCTTAAAGGCTCTATTGGTTATATTGCACCAGGTATTTCTTTTTTTATTCACTTTTCTTTCAACTTTTTCGCTATAATTATGAATTGCACATGCTAAATTTCAA
Organism: Gnetum montanum; assembly: GCA_015680685.1. NCBI lineage: Eukaryota > Viridiplantae > Streptophyta > Gnetopsida > Gnetales > Gnetaceae > Gnetum > Gnetum montanum. The sequence goes on along the minus strand of MNCI01010800.1, from coordinate 95,982 downwards.
AAAAATTATTTCAGAGTATGGATTTGGGGAAAGAATGTCTGTTAAAGGTGATGTATACAGCTTTGGAGTGGTTACTTTGGAAATCATTACAAGATTGAAGCCAACCCATGAAATGTTTTCAGGGGATCTTACATTGTCCTCGTGGATCTCCATGGCTTTAAAAGGGAAAGCCAATGAAGAAAGAAGACAGATGTTGAAAGATATTTTAAAGGTGGCAGATGAAGATGGTGGAGGAATTGAGATGGACAATGATGAAGAAATGTCAGTGGTGGAGACCATTTTGATGGTAGGTTTAAGATGCACCTGCCAGAATGCTTCCATGAGGCCCAGCATGAAGGAAGTTGAATCATTTCTGCAGTTAGGTCATCCTCTGAATTTGCAAGATCAAAGTGGACTATCTACAAATTTAAAAGAAGTTATTAGTGTTGTGGGATCACAACCCCCTCTCAACCTTAGAAGAGAAGAACCTGAAATCTCAACGTTTTCTTCCAATCAGTGATTCTAAGTAAGTGTTCTGGTAAGAGATAAATAGCATCAGCATAGTATTTAATTGTAACAAAGACTTTTTTTCCCCTGTTCCTGCTTATACGTATAATTCAACTGTTGCTGCTAGAACGTGGATATTTAAATGTCTAACATGTTGATGACTTGCAGGATTTGCTTCACCCACAGGAAAAAAAATTTACTTCATTTTGCAATGGAGGAATGCATGATACAGATATTCTACATGTACAAGTAGCTGTTTTTCAGAAACATTTTACAGTCGCAGTTTCAGTTAACTTAATATTTTTTAATGATTTTTTGAGAAAGTTTCAATTCTAGCTAGTAAAGGGGTGTTAGCACCCGGCTTTGAACTGATACTCGAGTACCTTTTGAGTAACCTAATGAGCTGCACCTCATGCTTTTTAATATTTTTTTTAAGAAATGGATAAAATGATTCAAATACAGAATTTACTACTTTACAATTCTAACATATCATTTATATTTTCAACTTTGTATATGTACAACCTTGGCCGGAGAAGACTCACGATAAATGTTATAATGGCCTGGACCATCATGTACGTATTCAAGTTAACTTTTTTATGAAGATATTTTAAAATCCTGAATTGTATCCATGGGCCCTGACCTGGAGCGCAGGGCTGAATCTCTTTAACAGGAAATTTTATTTTAAACAAACACTTTTTTTATATCTTTGATTGTGTTTTCCATGTTTTATTTGGTCTCCATGTCTTATTTGGTCTTTTGCATTTTTCCATATCTCATTTGAACTTGAGTACTTTTCTTAAGGTAAAACATCAAAATTACAAAATTAAAGTTCGAAGTTCAAACTTTTAATTTTTGCATGATTTGCCTTTTTTTTTCGAAGGATTGTATGTCGCTGCCCTTGAAACCCACCTTAGTCGTTGCCTGTACCGTGGAAGATTTAAACCGGGGTTTTTAAAAATAAAAAATAAAACTCTTAAGCGTAAGGCTAAAACTGGGTTTTTTTCCTTCCGATGCAGCGCACACTGCAGAAGATTAAAACAGTTTATTTCATCTGACGCATAAGATCGCCATCCATGCATGACGATTGGATGAAGAAGCTTAAAATCAAGTTTTTTTTTTTCCAAACGTGATCAAAATATTCGTGATGAAATAATGATCCAACGTGATCCCGGACTTCACGTCAAAGTTAAATGACTGCAAGTTGCAAGCGAGCCAACGCGATCCCAGATTTCATATGAAAACGCGTTTGCGTTCTCGTGGACATGCAAAGTTTAGTATTCCGCTTTTCCAGGGTTGCGGTGTGAACGCTCGTAGAACATTACGATATTCAAAAAGTTTTGCTACAGAAGTCAAATTGCCGTCCCTCACCGCATTGATGATATTCACAAAGTTTTCCTGCAGAAAGTATTGTTGCTGATCTCCAAAAGGCAGCGTTCCGACCGTACGATATTCAAAGTTCAATTTGCAAGCACTTTTCTCCCCTTTTTCCAATGTTGCCCGTAAATTTCGGAAGATGACGCGTTGCGCTTGACCACTCGTACAACGATACGATACCCAGTTTTTCTGCAGAAATCGTCGGATTGCCGTTCCGCACGGAATGAAGATAAACTGAACAGTATTCTTTCTTCTTTGTTATTTCCGCAAGGAGTGGCCTGACAATTTGTGGATCGTACGCGGTAATCAAAATTGAAGGTATGCAGCACGAAACTGTCTGCTACTGACCTGCGTTCAAATGGTTCTTGAAAGGGCATGATGCTGAAGCAGAGATTGCACCCAACAAGATTGAGCACATATGATCTCGCTGCTGCCCTGCCTTCCGCATTATTACTATTGTCTTGAGTTAGTAAAGCTTCATGCATCTCATCTTACAACAAATGACTTGCTGCTGCACAAGAGCCCATCTTAGTAAAGCTTTTTGTTTGTTTCTGCGTTTTCCTCTTTGTTGTTTCCCTAGATGCTAACTAACATCATCGTGATGATGATGTCTGATTGAATTTAAGAAATGCGACCCACTCTCCCTTCTCAAAGGTTGGACATCCGCTGCATGAAAATACATTAACATTAAAACACTTTGTATATATTTTATGGAATGGTCAGAATACACAAAAATCCATGTCAAACCAAAACTAAGCATACATTTCAATTTAGTATAACATAGGGATTTCAAATTAAAATCTGTTGGAACCTATGAGATCCATATCATATCGAGACACCACTAAACATAGTGTTATAATTCAAATGCATAAATATTGAAATTACACATGAAGCATAAATACATATCAAATAGTTACTCTTGTATCCTAGTCTAATATCTTTGTTGGCCACATCACTTGTCTAACACATCACACAGGGATAATGTATCAAATCATATTAATTAAGCATGTAAAGACATCATAATCATAACTTAAAAGCTAAAGCATCATAACATATAAAGCACAATCATAACAAACTAATTTGTCCTTGATAACCCACTCAAATCACACAACTATAGCCAATGTATTTAAAAGGAATGTATCACTAATATTCCTAAGCAAATTAAAGAGCATGGCAATAAGAAATTCAAAATGTAAATCTAAGGTTATGGGTTTAAATCATTTAAAACCCTTTTCATATCTTTCCATGACTTTTTCAAATTGAATTTTTCTCTCAAACTTTAACCTTAGGTAACCTTAAATAATTTTAATTTTTATTCACTTAAACTTAATTCAAAATTTTTTCTCAAACTTTAACCTCAAGCAATTTGAAATAATTTTAAACATTTTTTTAACTAAACCTAATTCAGATCTCAATGAATGCTTGAGAGTGATGGATATTTTTCTTTTACAATAACATTATAATCTCTCAAATGCCTGTTGTTCAAATTTGTTGAATAGTGCTTTTTAAATTTTATTTTATTTTCATACAAACATTATGATGTACTCTACATGTTAATATGCACTTTGCATATTTTGTTTTTGCATAGTAAAATCATAGTGTATGCACTTTGCATATTTTTGTTTTCACATAGTAAAAGTAGGATGGTTTACACTATTTTTTTCCATTGTCACCTATGCAAATTTGGGTCATGGTGTATTTTTTCATTATAAACTATGCAAATCTGGGCAAATTTGTGTAGCTCAAGTAGTTACAAACCCAAAGTAGTAGGGACCTCTAAAATATCTTTTATACTATTCTCAATCCCAAAATTAGTTCTATACATTTGACCTATAGTCAAAAAGACCAATGTGATAACTAAATGATGAAGAGTTATATCAGTTAGTCATAAGCTTTGAGATTGTGGATTAAATTTGCTACATCAATGTCCTTTGAGACTAGCTCAATCAACACTCATACCTCACCTAACCAAAAAGGTGAGGAACTAACAATGACATGGCAAAAAGTTTATCTCAAGGGATCGAACCCTATATAAACTTCTCCTTGTAGAGGGTTGTATTTGTTTTAAAATTTTATTTTAAACAAACATTTTTGGGGGGTGTCTGATGAGATAGGGTTTGTTGCATCGACTAGGCCCTGTCAACTAAGCCCTGTTGATGAGTGGCAAGGTACCCCTACACTGAACCATACGAAACAAGTGTCGCACACACGATTCGGTCGAACTCCGCAGATGGACTAGTTGTGGCACCTAGATAGTTAGCCTTAGGTCGCAATTCACTGTCTTCCCACCTGGACTAGTATTGCATTTGTCACGTATGGTTTAGTCTAGATGAGGTGTATGATGTGTTTCCTAATCTATGCTACTCCTGAAGGTAGTGGAAAATAATATTAACTAAACTAAGCTACGAGGAAAGGATAAGGAAATCTAATCTAGCCTAAGTGCGATGAGCAACCAATTCCTTGATCAACCGTACACATCTTGGACCTCATGCATAACTACCACTGGGACTACCAAGCGTAGATCCTA
>MNCI01010800.1:52711-91012 GCA_015680685.1 Gnetum montanum | reverse complement strand
CTACAACTACAAAAATGTGGAACTCATGTAGTTCCTAGTGGCAGTGGCTCCTCCATGGGTTCTTTCCCCTTGTCACGTGCTCCAAGCTTTGAAGGTTGACAATGCTAAAGAATGGCCTGGAGCTTCTCCTCTTTAGTCCGAGGATCTTGTGCTATCCATGCTAATGTTCTGATGTTTGACGGAGTCGGCACCTCCCACGGACAGGGTAGTTGCAGGAACATCTAGTTAGCTTTGACGTACCACGCCGCGAACACCCATCGTTCCTCTTCATAGGCTCTGGCTTTGTCTTTATATTCATGAAGCTCTGTTAGCCATCGAGCCAAGTCGGTTGCAACATATTTTTATCCCTGGTAGCTTTCTTTTACCACCGCAAGTTCAGAATTTGTGACATCTAGTTTCTCATCCAGCTTCTTGCACTTTGCAAATTCTGCTTCATATTTGATATGGGTGGGAGCTACCTGCTACTCGAGCTCTAACCTTGGGCATCCTGTTTTAACATGGCCAGGTTGGCATATCTAAGGTTTGCCAACTCCATGTATTCTATCAAGTCTTGGATCTGCAGGTCATGGTTCTTAATTTCTGCTTAGTGGACGAAGGCGTAAGTGTCCAATATGGCCCTCCAATCAGTGTGCTGAGCACTGATGTTATTGATTTAAGCCTTGGCCATATGGATCTCCTTCTCTAGGATTGTTTGTACATCCCCACCTAATCACGGAAATGCTCCTTCAGCTTCTCATGTCGTTTAGCCTCATTCTGCCACGTGTTAATCTCGATGGCTGATTTTTGGCGAACAGCGCATACCTCCTCCATTGAGAGGGTTCGATTTTCTCTAGCTAAATGGCTTACATCTCGATTGACCCAAATGAACTGTTCTCGTAACTGATGAAAGTGTTCATCGAGAACATTCTTTTGTTTCTCCACAGAAGTCAACCGAAGGTTATCTGCAACCAACTTCTTATTCTCTTCTTCTAAGGCCCTAAGTGCCTTAAGATGTGCATGAGTTTGCGCTTGAGCTATGGAGGCATCCCAAGTGGCTATCTCCTTTTCTCCTACTACCTTCTTATTTTTTACAATTAACTTTGTTAATTGCTCGGTTCTAAAATTGTCTAGCTGGTCTGTGGGAACAAATTGCAAAGGATCCCGCTGTATTGCTTGTAAGGCTACGAGCTGCTCTTGTAGTTTCTGCACTTCAGCTTCAGCATGCTCTGCCCTTACTTTGGATATGAACAGCTTCCCCTTTGTGGAAATGAGGTCTGATTAAATTGCTATTACATCCTAAGGGATGTTAAATAGAGACATCAAAACTTATCCTGTTTGAAGCAATCTTTCGAGTGCATCCTCATGTTTCGCAGGAATCATTGAGGTTACGGAAAGAGTTTGAGCATTCCATGCTCCTGAAAGATCTGTCGGTGGCACAACAGGTACATTGAAAGATTCTTTGATGTGGTCAGCGACCACTTCAGTAGCTTCCGCGGCATCCTGGTGTTGCATGAACACCATAGTGGCCTCTTCACCAGTCTCTAACTGCACTTGAAAAGATGCAGCGTTTCCTGAGATCTGTTGTGACCATCTGCTCTCCCCTCCTCCTGTTTGGATGGATAATTCTCCCCTTGTGCAATCTAACGAAATAGTAGGTTGGTCGGCATCATCGATGACGTGGAAGAGATTTGCGTCATCACGACTTCTCCAACTAACCGTCTTGACAATGGCCCTAAGATGGCTCATCGAAGATTTGTAGTCTTGCAGCGGCAGCAGCTGATCTTGGCCTGTGTTGGGTCCTGCTTCTTGTTGTTGGCTAGGACCTATGGCTAGAGGTTGACTAGGTCCTACAAGTTGAGTTCCAGGTGATCCATTCATCTATTCTTCTTCTTCATCTGGTCCCAGCTCTTCGCCAGTGCCCTTTCTTGGAGCTAGCGCCTTTAATAACTCAGCATAAGAAGCATTTTGGACCTTTCGGAGGACATCATTTGTGTATCCCTGAATACCAGCTCGTCAGCACAATTTTCTGATAAGGCAGGGAAAAGGCAACGCAATCTTCCCTAACTCCCGTTCTTCAAATCACCTTAGGATCTCCGTCAAATATAGATGGGGAAGGTTGGCATTAACCTTTCCCATCAACACTGCACATCCTCTCGTCGCATACATAGATATTCTTTTCAAATCTTTTTTGGGGAAGAGGTGATAGGTTCCAATTTTGAAATAAACCCGCTCTTTCGTCGTCAGCTCACCAAAAGCTTTATCTCTGCCATAAGCCTTCTTTAACTAATCCTTTTGCACATCAGGGTTTGATTGGGTAGATAACCGAGCAACATGGGGGCCTGAATTCGGAAGGTTTAACACTTTCAAAATTGCCTGTGCAGAAAAGTCTACTGTCACACCACAAATGTTAACCGTGGTGCCTTGCTCCTTATTGTGCTAGAATAGGTATGTTTCACCTAAGTACCAGGAACTGCTCTCAGAGAGGACAAGCCATAAGGGAGACCCTTTAAGGTGATATCTAACAGCCTCAGGAGCAAATTCTGCAAAAGGTTCAAAGTTAAGCTCCACGATCACCGCAGCAATTGTGGACTTCGTATGGATAGCCTAAACACATTCTGGGGGCAACGTGAGTTGTTGTCCCGGTTCAGGTATAGCAGCAGCTCCTCTTTTTGCCTGCCCGGACCGTCCTGTAAGAGGTTTTTCTTAATGGATGCTAAATGATTGCACCTCCTGTTCTGCATGTTGTCTAGTAGGGACCTTTCTTCCACCTCTCCGAGGCTGTTTTGCTTCACCTTAAGCAGGACCCTCTTGCTAAGCATGTTTCGGGGCCATCTGCAATCACACGGGCCAAACGTTAGTAAGGTTGTTTTCAAAGTTAAGTTATACCTTACTACATGCCTTTAATTAAAGATCTTATGGTATCGTGTGATTGTGCCCGAAAATTATAATAATTGGTCCTATGACATAGGTGGATTTCATTTTAATCTCCTGGTGTACCTAAGGTCATATGATTTTTGGCACAATATTTCTAAGTGTTAGTATTAATTACCCTAATTGATGTCCTTTGGGCGATGAAAAATTTCAAAAAAGTTAGGCACTTTTCGGTAAGTGTCCCTCCCCCATGACTAAACTGAACTCTCCAGGGTCAAATAGGTTCAAACGGAATTAAGATCGGAGCACTAGCGTGCGAAATATGAGTGAAAAAGCAAGGGTCACGCAATCGTAAGTCGTAGAGAAAAATTTCAAAAATTCCCCCTACGTAAATGGCAAAATGATGCTAAGTGTTGTGGTGGGGGTTCCTATTTATAGGTAAATAGGACACGATATCATGTACGATACATCGCGTATGTGATATCTCATCCCCAGTGATGTGGGACACATGGAAAATACCAAATTTTTAATGATTTTCTTGAAATTAATGGTGTAAGATGAGGAGATGGGCAAGCATGAAGATATCCTAGGGTTATTTGATTAATTCGAGAGGCATGCTTAATGATAATGATGTGAATTTGAGCAATTAAAAATTTGGCGGTTATGAAGAAAAGGGAATGTAATGGTACATTGAAACGTTTAAATTAAAGAGGGATAATAAGAGGGAAAGAAAATTATGAAAAATTAAGCTAAGGGTAAGAAATTGTATGTTTGAGCTAGAGAATTAGTGAAGATTACGAAAAATTACACAAGTGGGTCCTCCCCAAAGTCGGTTTCAACCTATTATGCCCTTGTGTAATCACACTTAAAGTGTCCGTGGGCACTAGAAGGGTTAAATGTAATCCGCACTAACTTCACAAAATACACGCATGTAAATATCATCGAAATGAGATGAAAATTATATGCTACACGGGACATGAGCTACAATTACACAAAAAATTCTATGTTTGATGATATCGCGGTTGCCCAAATGACAACTCATCATACCCCCACGACTAAATGAAAACTCGTCCTCGAGTTACAGTGATTACACAGTGGATAGGTATGGGATTATTGGATGGTGAAAATGGGGTTATGCCGTAGTGTGGAATGAAAAAAAAACAAAGACACAACACAAAGAATGTGCTACAACTACAAAATTTTGTGAAACTCATGTACTTCTTGGTGGCAGTGGCTCCTTTATTAGTGCTTTCCCTTTATCTTGCACTCCAATTTTTGAGACTTGATGACATTGGAGTATGGCCTGGAGCTTTTCCTCTTTAGTCTGGGGATCCTGTGCCATCCATGCTAATGTTCCGATGTTTGACGGATTCGGCACTTCCCATGAATAGGGTAGTTACAAGAACATTTGATTACCCTTGACATACCAAGCTGCGAATACCTGTCATTCCTCTTCGTAGGCTCTGGCTTTATCTTTGTATTCTTGGAAATCTACAAGCTGTTGAGCCAAATCTGCTACGACACCTTTTGGCCTAGGATTTGTGATCTCTAATTTTTCCAATAACTTCTTATGTTATGCAAATTCTGCTTCATATTTGACATAGGTGGAAGCTACCTATTGCTCGAGATCTGTTCTTGGACGCCCTACTATTAACATGGAAAGGTTAGCATACCGTAGGTTTTCCAACTCCATGTATTCTATCAGATCCTAAATCTATAGGTCCCGGTTCTTAACTTCAGCTTGGTGGGCAAAGGCATATGTGTCCAATATGGCCTGCCAGTTAGTGTGTTGAGCACTGATAGCATTGATGAGGGCCTTGGCCACATGGATCTCATTCTCAAGGATCTATTTGTACATTCCCACCTGATCTCAGAAGTGCTCCTTTAGCTTTTCATGTCGTTTAGCCTCATTTTTCCATGCACTTATTTCAATAGCTATCTATTGATAAATTACGCATACCTCCTCCATTGAGAGGGTTCGGTTCTCCCTAGCTAAATGACTTATGTCTTGGTTGACCTGGATGAATTGTTCTCACAATTGATGAAAATGTTCTTCGAGAACATTCTTTTGCTTTTCCACAGAGGTTGACCAAAGGTTTTTGTCAATAAGCTATTTATTTTCCTCCTATAATGCATTGACTGCTTTAAGATGCACATGAGTTTGCGCTTGTGTTGTAAAGACATCCTAAAAAGCCTTCTCTTTTTCTTCAACCACCTTTTTATTCTCCGTTAGTAGCTTGGTTAATTACTCAATTCTGAAATTCTCTAGCTGGTCCTCAGGAAAAAATTGTAAAGGGTCCCTCTGTGCTGCTTGTAGGGCCACAAGCTGCTCTTGTAATTTCTGCACCTCTGCTTCACCATGCTCGACCCTCACTTCTATTAAAACCAACTTCCCCTTTGTGGAAATGAGATCTAACTAAATTACCATAACATCCTAAGGGATGTCAAATAGAGACGTCATTACTTGTCTTGTTTGTAGCAATTGATCAAGTTCATCCTCATGTTTCGCAGGAGTCATTGAGGTTCCGGCCAAAGTTTGAGCATCTCATGCTCCTATGAGATCTACCAGTGGCACAACAAGCACATTGAATGATTCTTTGATGTGGTCTGTGACCACTTCTGTAGCTCCTACAACATCCTAGTGTTTCATGACCACCACAGTGGCCCCTTCACCAATTTCTAATTGCACATAGAAAGATGCTACGTTTCCTGATATCTATTGTGACCAACTACTTTCCCCTCCACCTATATGAATAGACACTTCACCCCTTGTGTGATCCAAAGAAACTGTGGGCTGTATGGCATCATCAATGGTGCGAAAAATATTTGCATCATCATGACTTCCCTAACTGACCGTCTCAACGATGGCCCTGAGATGGCTCATCGATGTTTTGTAGTCTTGTGGTGGCGGCAGTTGATTGTGGCTTGTGCTAGGCCCTACTTCCTATTGTTGGTTGGGTCCTATACTCGAAGGCTGGTTGGATCCTGCAAGTTGAGTTGTAGTTGGTCCAGCCGTCTATTCTTCTTCTTCTTCTGGTCTCGAGTTCTCACCAGTAATCTTCCTTACAATTGGTGGCTTTAATAGTTCAGCATATGAAGCATTTTGGGCTTCTCAAAGGACATCATTAGTGTACCCCCAGATACCAGCATGTCAGAAAAGCTTCCTGATAAGACAAGGGAAGGGCAATGCCATCTTCCTTATCTTCTGTTCCTCGAACCACCTTAGGATCTCCGTTAAGTATAGATGAGGTAGGTTAGCATTAACCTTTTCCATCAACACTGCACATCCTTGAGCTGCATACATTGATATTCTTTTTAAGCCCTTCATGGGGAAGAGGTGATAAGTTCCAATTTTGAAGTAGATCCTCTCCTCCATCATCAACTCACCAAATGTCTTATCTTTGCCATACGTCCTTTCCAACCAATCTTGTCGCACATTGGGGTCTGAACACGTGGATAATTGAGAAACCTTAGGCCTTGAATTTGGAAGGTTTAATACTTCAAAAATGGCTTACATGGAGAAATCGACTGACACACTACAAATATTAACGGTGGTGCCTTGCTCCCTATTGTGCCAGAATCGGTATGTCTTCTCTAAGTACTAGGCATAGCTTTCAGAGAGGGTAGGCCATAAGGGAGATCCTTTGAGGTGATCCCTAATAGCCTCAAGAGTGAACTCTACAAAAGATTTAAAGTTTAATTCCACAATCACCACAGTGAATGTGGAATTTTCGTGGATGACCTGAACACAATCTTGGGGCAACGTGAGATGTTGTCCTTGTTTAAGCGTTGTAGCAACTCCTCCTTCTGCCTACTCAGACTGTATGGTAGGAGGGTCCTTTTGATGAATACTAAATAATTTTTCCTCCTATTCTGCATGTTGTTTATTAGGAACTTGTCTTCCACCTCTCCTAGGTCGTTTGCTTCCACCTTGAGTAGGACCTTCCTGTAGTCCACGTTTCAGGGCCATCTGCAATCACATGGGGCCAAACGTTAGTAAGATTGTTTTTGAAGTTAAGTTATACCTTACTACTTACCATAATTAATTAATTTTTTTTCTCTTTGTGTGATATTGCACCAAAGATTGTAATAATGAGTCCATTTTACTTAGGTGGTTTCCAATTTTAATTTCCCGGTGTACCTAAAGGATTAAATGATTTTTTTGCACATTTCATTCTTAATTTACAACTAATTACCCTTAATAATGTTCTTTGTGTGATGATAAATTCCAAAAAATTTAGGCACTATTCGGCAGGTGTCCCTCCCCCATGACTAAGCTAAACACTCCGAGTTCAATTAGGTTCAGACGGAATTAAAATCAGAGTACCAGCGAGCGAGATATCGATATGAAAGCAAGGGTTACACAATCGCAAGTCATAGAGAAAAATTTGAAAAACTCCCCCACGTGATGTGTGAAAAATGAAGTTAAGTGTTGCAGGGGGATCACCTATTTATAGGTGGACGTGACGTGATATTGTGTACAATACATCATGTATGTGATATCACATTCACTGCGATATCGTGTACGTGATATCATGGCCCTAGTAATATGAGGCATAACAAAAATACCCACTTTTGAAGGTTTTATAGAATTAAAAATGGAAAAATAGGACACGTGGCAGGTGTTAAAGGGTTCTAGTGTAATTAGATGGTTTAGAAGGCACAAATAATGATCTGTGGGTTTTATCAATAAGGACCTTGGGTGGTAGAGAAAAAGGCTATGTGATGGTACATAGGAACGTTGATTCGGAGGGCTAATAATAAGGAAAGAAAATCGTTGAAAATTATGCTGAGGGTAGGAAATGGTGGATGTGAGCTATGTCATAAGTGAAGATTACAAAAGATCACATAAGTGGATCCTCCCCAAAGCAGGTTCCAACCTATAATGCCCTTGTGTAACCACACTTAAAGTGTCCATGGACACTAGAAGGGTTAAATGTAATCCGCACTGATTCCACAAAACACACACATGTAATTATCACCAGAATGAGGTAAGAATTCTATGTTACACACGACACAAGCTACAATTACATGAACAATGAGATGAGACAAACTATAGAAAGGGATTGTAGATATTGGGACATGAGGTAACTGACCCAAGACATAGTGAATCCTGGGTGTAAAGCATGATTAACATGTCATTAACTCGTTGTTCCAAGATCAGGACCAAGTCCATTCCTCTAATCAGTGACATTGCATTGTTTCATCCCATGATGAGAAACTATGAGAGTACCATAACAATAAGGCATACGATCACTTGGCGTTTTATTCAAGGGAGGAGTGATTTTTGTTTTGTGACACTTTTTCTTTTCATTTGTTTTCTTCTCTCTATCTCTTTTTCTAGAATACTGAATCCAGAGAAGCCACCAACCTTCAAGCATGGGTGCATGTCTTTTTAGTGGGACCCCCTAGAACAAAATTGGATTTTTGAGTGCCCTTTTTGATTACTCTTACTCCCATTTTTCGTTCGATCTACAAGGATCTTAGTACAACCACGTTGCATGATAACTCCCATAGACATCACCAAAGAGAATCTGCAAGTCCCCTTGATGTCACACCCTAATCATTCCCTCTTGGTCCATCCTTCTTCATTCTGGGTACAATGAACAAAAAATTATTTTTAAGTTTTAAAAATGTTAAGAATATCACTGTACCCTTGAACAAAACCTCTTATTTGTAGAATGGATGAGTGGGTGTAATGGGCTCACTGTCCAAATAATTGATCACTCAAGACTTAATAACATAGAACACACCTTAACCAACGATCCACATGAGTGTTTTATTCATAGATGAGATTACTTACAAAAGCGTAAAAGGCCAAAAAGATAAAATGATAAAACAAGAAATTGAAAACCAAAAAACTGGAAAACAAAAAAGTTGTAAAATTAAAGAAAATAAAAAGTGATTATTAATCCTTCTTATTACTAGAATGGGGGGTATCCCCCATAACTAAATGATTAAGTATGACAAGGATTAATAAATGGAAGATGAGGGTTTTTGCATGTTGAAAATATTGGGACCTGGTCATACTTACCCCATCGGGGTTCACACACCTAGTTATAGTAAGCATAGTGGGGAAATTTGTAAGATGTGGTTCTTGGGTGAAGAGTTGACCCACTATGATAATTGAAACCATTAGATGGTATGCAAGGATTGGGTTGTCGCTCTCCATTCCTGTGTTCATTGGTCCGTATTGTTGTTGGAGTGTGATTTGGTGGCCTTGATGAAGTAACATGAGGCATGGGGTTCAAAGATAAGGGTGCACCACAAGGTTGGACTTGTGCTAAGTTGGAGGGTGCAGTGGCCTTGGAATTGTGTTGTCATTTCTTACGGCCATGTTTAAAGAAGGGATTCCTTTGATGTTGCTAAGGTCTCTCACTGCTATTGGAAGTAGTAACACAAGTAACGTTCATGGGTTGTTGCTGTGGTGTAGACACCTTGGGAACAGTTGGTGGCGATGTAGAAGGAGGGAAAGGATGAGAATGTTGAAATTCAGGAGAAGTGTAGGATACACAAGGTGGTGGTTGTGTTGAAGGCATGGGCTGATAGTATTAAGGAGAATGGTAATGTGGTGAGATAGAGTATGTTGACCCAATTGGAGAAATAGTATGTTGAACAAGATAAGCATTTGGGTTTGGATGATATGAAGGGTGTCTCCAGTCTAAGGGTGGCTTCCACCACGACTGGGATTGTTGCCACTGTGATCAAACACAGTATCTTTGTACAAACTCTTAGTGTAGCATTTTTTCCCAATGCTCATATAAATGTAACAAGATTGGGAACTGGCTCTTAGAATGATTGTATAGGCATATGTTGTATTCATACGTATGATTGGCAGTTGAGCTCTTATTTTCCTTATCCGTTCTTTCTGATTATCTAGTGATACTTTATCTCACTTCTTGGGTTGTCAAAACTATATCTCCAATGATATCGATATATTCTCCACACTTTTTATACGTCCATTCCAACATCTTATTGATCTATGCCTCAATTTCCTCTAGTGATTGTTGTCCCGGCAAAGATGGTTCTTCCACCTCAAGATTGGTTGATTTCTCCTTTTTGTAATTATGGACCTTTGTTAAGTTGAGATTTTGGTCTTGTTGATGTTTTTCAACAATCTCCCATCTAGCTATTTCTCCTTATTCTTTTGCTACCTGCTTAATGAGCTCTTAGACTTGATGGGTTCGTAGTTCGTATAGTTGACCTTGGTCATACATCCCTAGGGTCTCTCTTGTTTCATCATGAAGCCCATCAATAATATGGTACATTAGCCTTTCCTCGGAAAACCCATGGCCTAGACAGTTTTTTCCTAGACAGTTTTTTAACAATGCATAATATCTTTCTAAGGCCATGTCCAAGGGTTCATATTTTGCTTATTTCCACTCTTGGATTTGTTTCCTCAAGGCTGACACTCTTGCGTAGTTTTGATATCTTTTGTTAAAGAGTTCTACCATTGTTGGCCAATGTCGTATTGAATTTGGTTTTAACGATCTATACCATACTTTTGCTTGGCCAACAAGTGTCATGGGAAAGAGCTTAAGTTTTTTCCAACTGTTGTCAATGTTGTTCCATGTACAGGCATTGTAGAAGGCTTGTAAATGTTGATGCAAATCTAATTCATAGCCTCCAGAAAAATTGGGAAAGTTGTTTAAATCGAGCCTGGGTAGACGGCTCTTTTTACGATGCCTACGGGAGATTTGAATAGCCTCTTGTATTTGCATTAGGCTTGTAGTGGCCAATGGGGATGACGCTTCTTTGGTTTATGTTCATAAGAAACCCCCACCTCAGCTTATATACTCCAATCTTCGTTGTCATATAGTTCATTGGTTCTCCAATGAACTTCCTCACTAAGTGTGACATTATTATAATCTTGTAGGAGAGGCATGGTTATGAGATTGTGTGTGAATTTATATGTGACTTTTAATAATTATTTATTTCTAAAAGATATATCGTTAATTCCTATACAACGACCTTGTATGATATAACTAATCTAGATAACTAGCACCATCCCCAACAATGGCGCCAATGATGAGTGGTGAGGTACCCCTACACTCAACCATACGAGTACGAGCATTACACATGTGATCGGGTCAAACGCCATAGACGAACTAGTTGTGGCATCTAGATAATTAGCCTTAGGTCGCAATTCGTTGTCTTCCCAACTGGACTAGTATTAGCTTTTTCACATATGGTTTAGTCCAGAGTGAGGTGGATGATGTGTTTCTAATTTAATGCTACTATTGAAGGCAATGGAAGATAATATTAACTAAGCTAAGGGAGAAAGGGTGAGAAGGAATCTAACTAGCCTAAGTGCGATGAGCATTCATTCCTTAATTATCCGTACACATCTTGGACTTCGTGCATGACTACTAGTGGGATTACCAAGCGCATATCCTAGGTACACTAATGGGTTACCAAGTAGTCACACTTAAATGCTCGTAATCAATTCGTACTCATTTTGTGTTTAACATGAGTTTAAGGGTGAGAGAGACTAATTAGGAAAGAAGTAAATAACAAGTAAATAAATAATTAATCTAAGTGAATGCTACAATGATGAAGTAATCTTGATCTTTATTGCCGATCATGTGCCTATCCTAGTACATCACACTTGAATAAAGGATGTCGTACAATTACATTCACTACACTAAGGGCATACACTAGGAGGAAAAGGGTTAAGAGAAATAAATTAAAACACTTAAACTAAAACTAACTTATTGACTAATCACCTTCTAACTCATCTGTCTACCTCTTATTTATAGATGAGGAGACACACTGTGATATCGTGTATGTGATATCGTGGTTGCCCAAATGATGACTCATCAATTGCAAAAAAAAGGTGAAAAATTTTTCATCCTCATCAAAATTTTATATGAGATGGATTTGTCTCCCACGACTAAGTTGGAAGGACAAGTTTCGAGAAATTGATCATGCTTATCCTTGATCAAACATGTCAATGTTATTTTTGGTTACTTGAGAGTTCATAAATGGTTTAATTTGTTGGATGTTGACTAACATCTACTCTTGAGGGCTTCTTAGGTGGTAAATTTTCATAGCACCAAAAGGAAAAGTTGAGCAAATGATTTAAGTTCCTTCCCATAATGTTTGGAACTTAGTCCATTGCAATAGATGCATGAGGCTCTAATAGAGAACCTTGTCTCCTAGTTTGAATGTAACTTTTCTAATCTATGAATTGTTTCATTATTTAGTGTGTGCCTTGTGTACTTCATTCATTATTAGTACTACTCTTCGATTTTCATCTACCATGTTGAGTCTCATGATTCATTCTTTTATGCTAGGTTAATGTCTATGTCATGATTTTCATCTACCATGTTGAGTGTTTGAAGTTCGATTTGAATTAAAAGTTTAGGTAACTTTTTGTACACTAACTCAAAGGAAGAATAGCCTATAGGAAGTTTCCATGTTAAGTGACATTCCCAAAGGGCACTATTAAGTTTGGTACTCTAGTCTTTCCTATATCTACCAATGGTTCACATTAGAATTCTAGTGATCTCCCTATTGGTAACCTCTACTTAACTGTTGGCTTAAAGGTGATAGGATGTTGTGATTTTATGTTATACCCCCACATGTTTCATTAACTTGAGAAAAGTAGAACATTCAGAATGTGTCCCATTATCTAAAATTAATGCTCTAGGCATACCAAACTTGTTTATCAACTGTTGTTGAAAAAATCAAGTAGTAGTGGTAGATGTACAATCAGATATAGTTGTAGCTTTAGGCCATTTGGTACAGTAATCAAAGGCAACTATAATGCAAGCTTTCCTAATGGACATGGGAGTGATGGGTCCCATGAAATCAATTTCCTAAAGGTCAAAAGACTCCAATGGTTGATACCATTATTGTAGCCCTCTCATTCGTGTAGTTATTCCTCTCACATGAATGGAAGAAATGGTGAGCATTCCTAAAGATTATTGATCAAACTTATCCTACCATGAGGATTTTTATGGTTATCCTCCTTCCTACATAGTAATCCCCATAATAACCTTCTTGAGAATCCTAGAAGACTCTAAATTCATGTACATTAGGTACACACCATCATACTAAGCCATCAGCACAAACCCTATAAAGGTTATCTTCAATTTCTATGTCATGTTTGACCTAGTGAAGAAATTATTGTTTCTTCCTATGATTCAACTTAGTATAAGTCTCCTATGTGACTAGATATGAGAGGAACTCATCATACCAATTTATAACCCTTGGTGCTTGAACTTCAATGAACTTAGCAAAGAGAAGATTATTTGAAAATTAATCAGATAAAGGTTCTTCATCCTCATTGCTATCACACCTTAACTAAGACAAACGATCTACAACTACATTCTCAATTCCTTTTTTATCCATCATAGTAAGATCAAACTCTTATAAGATCATCAACCACAATATGACACTAGGACTTATCATTGTCTTGTTTATTAGGAAGAGGATTGCACTATGGTCCTTATGCATAAGAATCAGGTATCCATACACATAGTGCTTAAATTATTTAAGGCATACACCACTATTTTGAGTACTTTTTTAGTGGTGGTGTAGTTAAGTTTCACAGCCACAAAGCTTTGGCTTACAAAATGGGTATAGTATGGACATTTTTATCATCCATTTATGTAACTATCACTGCCAAGGCATAGCTTGATGTGAAATGGTTTGGACAAGTCTAGAACACATAGAATTGAAGTTTCTCCAAGTTTCTACTTCAAGTGTTGGAATGCATATTCATATTTTTAGGTCCATTCAAAGATTACATCTTTCTTGATGAGCTCTACCAATGCTTTGGCTATTTTAGTGAAATTCTAAATGAAGCACCTATAGTAACTAGTATGACCAAGGAATGACCTCACATCTTTGACAGTTTAAGGTTGTCTGGTTATTTCTTGGATGCTCCTTACTTTTTTAGGGTTCATCTCATTTCGTTTTCCTAAAATCCTGTGTTCCAAAATAATTGCATCTTGGACCATCAAGTGGATTTTCTACCAGTTGAGCTACAAATTCATCTCCACACATCATTTTAATACCTACTAAATATGGTTTAATGCTTGCTCAAAATTAGTACCATAGGTAAAGAAGTCATCCATGAAAACTTCCACACCATTAGCAATTTACTACTAAAGAATACTTACCACTAAGTGTTAAAAAGTTGCAGGAGCATTACTGTTGGCACATTTGGCCATTTCATGGAACAGTAAGATTCATTTTAAACATTATTGTAAGAGTGGGAGAGTATAAATGTGTTATTTCATACCATTGGTATGGGACCTAGGGGAGACCATAATATTATTGGTGGAAATAATGATGCACATATGAAAGACAATGAATAGAAGATTGCAAGAGATAATGTGCCAATGGTAAATGAATTGACAAGCAAGAAATTTTTCATTGTTAGGAATATGTTCAGAAATTGATCATTTGGATACTAGTAAAGAATGAGAGAAGAGAACTGGAAATGAAAGATGTTTGCTAAAATGATGTTTCAAAATTTGCCTACAAATTTTAAAGGCCTGTTCTAGAATAGGTAGGAATTACAGCATCCATAATCCACGTTTAAAATTTTTCACACAAAAAAAAGAAGAGGGAATTACAAGCAGCGACTGTGAAGAGGCCACAGCCTTAGCATTGTGGAGCTCGAGAGGCTCAATTCTCACACTGTTCAATATGAGACAAGACTTCCAGCGACTAGGTTCCCACTCGCACATGCCAAATTCCACAAGAACAGGCATCGAATTCGTGGGAGCAGAATTTCCAACAGGAAGTAGCCTCGAATGCCAGTGCAGTTCAACCATGAATTCACCTACAACCAAATGAAGCCATCCGCCATGGCCTTCACTCACTTCGCGAATGCTCCGTTTAGCATCGACAGCATCAGGATCAGTGTATCTATGTGGTTGCTGTAGCATGCGCTCATGCTCAAGCAGCTACCCGTTAGGCAGCCTAAGCCAAAGCTTCACAGGCATGGTGCTCCAACCTCTGAACAGCTCTATGCATTTCACCACAAATGATACTCTGTATCTAGTATTCGACGACAGCATCCTGCAATCCAGATGGCCATGGATCTCAAGCCAGACTACATTCTTCAGCACGGCCGTCATGCCGAAACTACTTCATCGACATCAAATTTTCTTTCAATTTCAGTTGCTAGGGTTTGTGAAAAATAGGGATTATTTTCAAAAACAAAGCGGACCTCGAATCCTCGTGAGCCTACCATCACCAATAGCAATCGTCGAAGCCCCAGACGATGAAGAGGGCGGCAGCGGCACCAGCATGATGTTGTCTATGTATGCCGACAGAAACACCAATCACGGTGGTTAGGAGAGTGGGCCTTCGAAACGACACTGTGCAACAGAAAACATAGCAACAGAAAATGGTGTAAAAGAAAACAAAACATCGTAGAAAGCCCAAGGACTCAGCAAAACTAGGGTTGTTCTTCTACGGTCATCTCTTCACGTTCATTGCCATCTTCGCCTACCGTGCTGTCAAGGACGAGGAAGGTGTTTGCTTTCTTTGCTGGAGACAGGTGGTGACTGTAGATGTGCTCATACCATTGGCTCTTCAACAACTGAACACAACACAACAACAATGTCGGATGCAGCGGTAGAGCCTTCTCCCGTGGTGGTAGTTGGTAACAATTTTGGCAAGGTGGGATAATTTGGAATTATTTGCTGGTAGTTCCAGGCCTGGCACCTTCACATTCGGTAGCAAATTTTACACACGTGCAAGTGTAGATAAATTATTTATATAAATTTATACAGATTAGCTACCACTACCACCAACGTCCATACTAAGGTGGATATTATATTATCTTTTTACCATTTCCTTGTTCATAAAAGTACTAGGGCTTCAATAGTGNGCTTCAAGGGTAAGAAGAATAGAGATATCACACTTTTGAGAAGGCATTGGGATCACACTTTGGAATACTTGGGCTCTCACTTGGAGACATTTGGGTCTTGGGAAGAGCATTTGTAAAGAAGAAAGTGTGAAAGATTGCTTGTAAGATGACTTGCTAAAGAAAAGATTTCAGCCTCTTTGTCATAGTCCTGTGAGTTATGCTTATTGTTTTTTTTATTTTTTTTAAATTGTTTAGCTAGTGGTTTAGATAGTATCATCCTTGGCAAGTAATTTTGGGATTTTTAGATTGCTCTTATCGTTCTTGTTGCCTGATAGAAAATTTCTGTTAAAATTTTGCTATAGAAGCGCTTCTGTTTAAAAGCCTTAAGAGCATTTTAGTAGTAAATTTTATTATTGTGCAACGTATAAGAACTACTTTTGAGATTATTGTAAGAGAGCCTCTAGTTGTAGTCATGCCATTGAACGATTCAATAGTCAAGAGGGTTCAAAAAATATTTGGTATTTTGATGGGACCAGAATAGCTTTATTTTATCTTTAAAGTAAATATCTATGGTATTTCAATTAGAAATTGTCAAGTCTTTTGAAGGTTCTCTTGAATGCAATTGTTGACGTCCATTATTTAGCCAAAATGGAGTCTCATACGTGGTAGTTTACACATCAATTTTTTTGGTAGCATAATAGGATTGTCTTGAAGAAATTGCTTATTTGAGCCTTGGAAGTTTAAACAATTCATAGTTATTGAATTTGGGATAGCTTTATTGTGAAGTGTTTACTCATGTCATTTTACCTTGTTCAAATATTTGAGGTCTACACAAATCTGCTTTCTTTTCTGTCTATTTCCATCAAATCCTGCTCTATTTCTAGTTTTCTTGTGGAACTATCTCTTTCTCTGGGAAAAATTATAAGTAGGTTCGCAGAGTTGTGCTCAAATATTTTTGCAAAAATTTATTTGTTACAATTAGGTATTATAAGGATCACGTAGACTAGGCAATTGAACAAAATAGGAACTCTCAACAACTCACAGTACTTGGCAAAGTTGGTTGAATCTCTTTAAGATAAGTCATTTGTAGTTTACACACAATGCAATCATTTCATTTTTCACAACTGCACACCGCAACAGCACACACACATACTCACATTAACTACTGGGTCTATTTGGAGGTATCTAGGCCTTGGTGTTGCCAGAGACCAGCAAGCACCTAAATCCTATTCGAGGACACTCGTTGGCAGTCACGTCGCAAACGGTCGCCAACAGTTCTTTTGGTGCTAGAAGGAGGATTGAAAATTTAGCCTCTAGGTTCATAAGCCTTATAATTGTAGTACATCAACAATTATTTGTTACTAGTAGGCTTAAGAAATTAGATACTATTTTCAATTCATGACCAAGAAGATTAATAGTTTGGAAAGTTTTAAAGTTTCAAAAGATATTCTAGATTCTAAGATTGATTCTTCATTGGAAGAAGAACAAAATAGAGATTTTGAATTAGGAATAAGTAGTGGAGTGAAAACTAGAAGATCAAGAAGATCACCCATTATATCTGGTTTATCAATTCATAAGAGAAGATCTAGAAAGTCTAAGACTTCAACTATCCAAAGGAATAGGATGGAAAATCCTTGGCAAGGAGTTACACCATTAGGATTTCAAAATTACAATGATATTCCTAAGGTAGTTTACAAATATTTGCCTAAGCCTTTCATTCCTGGAAAAGCTTATTTATCTGAAGAATATATTCACATGTTTGAGTTAGCTTTAGCTCATGCAAATATTCAACATCAAGATCAAGCTTGTAGGTTATTTATATCAAATCTAAAGGATATGGCTCAAATTTGGTGTTCGAACTTACCAAGTAATAGTATTACAAGTTGGGATGACATGAATAATCTTTTCTTAGCCTAGTTTGATAATCAATTAGATTAACAACAACTATACTATGGGCTAATAAAAGCTAAGCAAGGAGTTAAAGAGTCAATTAGAGATTTTAATATCAAGTTTCATCAAATTTGGGACTCTTTCAAAGACAATATAGACCATCAGAAGAAATGCTTAAAGAGACTTATCTTAAACATGTCAACCCCAACATTTCAATCTGGTTAAGGAGAACTCCAAACTTAACTACTTTAAATAACTACTTTAGTGAAGCTATACAGTTAGAAAAATAATTGAACTTGAATCCCGAAGAAAATATTGCGATTCAAAAAAGAGAAGAAAGAGTAATGATTCCTATGCAAGATTTTGCTTAGTTTGAAGCTTTACTAGGTCCATCTCATGTTAAGATAGAGCAAGAACATGAAAGAGTAGGATCTAAAAAAGGACAATTAATGAGAGATATGTCTAACAAAATAGTGAAGCTTAAAAAAGCCTTGGCAAGAGTTAATATCAAGGAAGAAAGGAAAAATAGAAAGCATAAACATCAAGACACTAAGTTAGCAGAAGATGAGGATGAAAGTGACCTTATTATGTCCAACTTTCTTGATATTGAATCTGATAATGAGTTATCGAGTGTTCATTATGCAAGTAAATCTTCTAACAATGGATTTAGCGATACTTCTTCTCTATCAAGTTTTGAAGAAGATATGTCATCAAATAAAGAATGAAATAACAATGAGGAAAATGGATATAGTTTCCGATCAAAGGAAAAACTAACTACTTCTAGACCCCCAAATGTTATTACAGATCCATCTACTAAGAGAAAATATTTTGAGCCAAATAGAAGAGATAAGAATAAAGGTAAAGACAATCAAGTAGAGCAAAGCACTCCAAATCAGTCTTTTAATAAATGGATAAAGAGATCAAGCTTTATTGGTGATGGAGAGTATGATTTGATTGAAGACCTTAAACATGTCAAGGCCAATATTAGCTTTTATCAGTTGCTTCAAATAGGAGATCAACAAAGAAAGGCTTTAGAGTTCATTAAAGGTAAAAGTAGAGTTAGAGAATCAGAGTTAAGTTATGTATCTAATAATGATCAGAAATTAAAGACCTCATATGATAAAGAAGCTCCTCCTTTTCTTTTGACAATGAAATTGAAGGATAAATACTTATACAATTGTTTAGTTGATTCTGGAGCTACGTCTACTATAATACCATTATCTATATGTAAGAAACTTGGTTTAATTCCTGAAAAATCAAATAGAAAGATTGTTCAACTAGATAAAAGCAGAGTGAAGATTGTGGGTCAATTACCAAATGTTCTATTAGAAATTGCTTCTAAACCCCGCGTCAGAAGTAGAGTAACTATTCAAGTGGCAAATATACCAAATTCACATAGTCTCTTATTGAGTAGAAGTTGGAGCAAGAATTTCTTAGGTTACATCTCAACAAATTATTCTCACATGTGGTTACCTTGGAAAGGAGAACCAAATCAAATATACATCTATAGCGAACCTTTGATGATTGATAACATTACTTAAAATGGAAAAAGTAAAATGGCAGAAAAAGGAGGTGTTGAAAACAAAATTTGTACACTCCAAGAAAGTTATAGTTCTAAAAAAGAACAATCAAAGAATGAGGATAAATGGGAGTTATACTTTGAAGGTTCATGTAATTCAAAGGGTGCAGGAGTTGGTATAGTTATATTAAAGAATGATTCACTTGAGATTCTCAAAGAAATTCATCTATCTTTCCCATGTACTAACAACAAGGCTAAGTATGAAGCTTTATGTATTGGTATGAGAATAGCTTTAGATAAAAAGATCAAAGAAATCACTATAAAAGGAGATTCAAGATTAGTCTATGAACAAGTAAAGGGTAACTTTATCGTAAAGAGTTCATGTTAGATCAGCTTCGACATTGCCAAATAGAGCATATAAATAGAGCAGAGAATCCTATAGTATATGATTTGGCAAAGGCAACTTCAACATTGGATATGGAAAAAATAGAAAATTACAAAGAGGTCATGATTGAAAAAGAAGATCAGCCATCAGTACCAGATAATATAAGACATTTATAAGTATTTGAAGATGATGATCAAGTACTAAGATTTGTGAAAAACAAACAGGAATTTGAGGGTCAAGTAATGCGTGAAACGTCATCAAATTTCAAAGGTAATTTCATTCTAAAAAGGATGATTGACTTAGAACATGAGTTCAAGAAAAATTTACTCACTAGAAAGGATATACAAAACTTAGATAGTCAAGCTTTCGAGGTAGTGAATTTTAGATTAGACAAGATGCCAAAGATGTTAAATGTTACGAAGGAAAGAGATTCGAGTTTCAAGTAAGATTTGGTATCATGTCTACGAAATAATTTGGACAATTTTGTTTGGTTTTATGATGATCTTGAAGCTTTTAGGCAAGATGTGATGACACATAAAATTCCTTTAATATAAGGTTGCAAAATAGTCAAGCAAAAACAAAGGAAATTTAATCCATCATTTGAACCAGTTATGGAAGCTAAAATCAAGAAGTTGTTGCAAGCATGAATCATATATCTAGTACGATATTCTACATGGCTTGCTAACCTTGTTCTAGTGAGAAAGAAAAATGGTGATATAAGGCTTTGTGTAGACTTTAGAGATCTAAATGATGCCTCAAAGAAAGATAAGTATCCACTTCCAAGAATTGATGAGATGCTAATTAAAGTATCAGGTTTTCAAGTATATTCCTTCTTAGATGGTTTCTCAGGTTATAATCAAATCATGGTAGATAAGAATGATAGATATAAAACAACATTTATCACCAAATGGGGAACTTTCGCTTATCAAAGAATGTCATTCGGATTGTCAAATGCTGGAGCTACTTTCCAAAGAGCAATGGATTTAGTATTTAAGGATTTGTTAGGCAAATTCGTGGTGGTTTATTTTGATGATATTACAATATTCTCAAAGAAAATATAAGATCATATTAATCATCTCCAGCAAGTTTTCGACAGATTTCAAGAGTTTGGTATTTCATTAAATCCTAAGAAGTGTATCTTCGGGGTTAAATCTAGAAGTTTATTAGGCCATGTGATATGTCAAGAAGGAATTACCATAGAAAATTCCCAAATCCAAGCAGTCCAGAATATTGAACATCCCACAAGTAAGAAATCTCTTAGATCTTTCTTTGGGAAGATAAACTTTGTGAAAAAGTTCATTCCTGGGTTTACTGAAATTACCAAGCCTTTGATGCATATGCTAAAAAAGGATGTCCAAGTAGAGAAAACACCAGAATCAGAAAGAGCTTTATCAAAAATTAAAAACGCTATACAAGAGGCTCCATATTTGGTGAAGCCTAGACTTAAACAAGATTTTTAATTATACTCTTTTGCTTCAAATGATTCTATCGTTGTCGTTCTAACACAAAAGGATAATGAAAGTTAAGATGAACCAATTGGATTTTTTGGATATCAGTTAAAAAGTTCAGAATTGAATTATTCAGACTTAGAGAAACAAGCTTTCGTGGTTATCAAAGCACTTCAGCATTTTAAATATTATTTGGAAAGTTCATTAGTCCACATTATGCTAATTGAACCTGCAGTCAAGCAATTCCTATCCCAAAATGAGATTGGATTGAAAAGAGGAAAATGTCTTATAAAGTTGCAAAGTTTCATATTTTCATTAGAAATATGCAAAACAATTAAGGGAATGGGATTAACTAAGTTAATGACTAGAGAAAGTGAAGTATGCACACTCGACACCCATGAAGAGAATTGGTATGATGATATTCTCAAATTTATTAATACAAGGAAAATTCTAAATAATTTAACTACAAGTCAAAAGAGAGCTTTCTTCAAAAGGGCTCGAAGATTCATTGTTATAGATGGTATATTATAAAGAAAGGATTTTCGGGGAGTTTTATTGGAATGTGTTCATAATGATCAAATTAGTTTCATTTTGGAACAATTTCATGATCATTTGAATTTATTTTATGAATCCCCTAAGTCAACTATGCAACATATACTTCGATATGGATATTACTGGCCTTCCATGTATCAAGACATTAGTTTAAAAATTCAAAAATGCTATAAATGTCAAATTCATGGGGCCCAAGATTAAAAGGGCTAGAGCCCCTTTAAAGTCAGTAGTTGCACATAGACCATTTCAGCAATGGGATTTGGATTTTATTGGTACAATTACTCCTTCAAGAGCTGGACACAAGTTTATTTTCACAGCTACTGATTATTTCACTAAATGGTCTAAAGCAAAGGCTCTAAGAGGAAGTTCAGCGTCAAATGTGATTAAGTTTCTAGAAGACCACATTCTAAATAGATTTGGTCTACCCGAAGTGTTAGTGTTAGACAATGGACCTGCCTTCAAATTCGAAGAATTTATCAGATGGGCATATGAAAAATCTATTTTCTTATTTTCCTCATCAAATTATTATCCTCAAGGAAATGGACTAGCAGAATCCACCAATAAAAAGCTTATTGCCTATATCAAGAAATCGATGGATGGAAATCCAGGAAATTGGATTGATTATCTACAATCCGCATCATGGTCAGATCGAATTAGATTCAAGAAAGCTATCTAGACATCACCATATAACTTAGTTTATGGTTTTCCAGGAAGAATTAGAAATAAGATTGTAAGCTTAGCTTCTGAGTTTATACAAAGATATAGTGAAAAAACTGATAAAAATAGATGTTTCATGACTTTGCTTGTTAAAAGAGAAGCTGAAGTAGATAAAGCAAGGGATAATTTGTTATGGAATACCTCTCAGGTTAAAATATGGTTTGATAGAAAAGCTTTGAAAAGAACTTTCAAGATAGGGGACCTTGTCTTATTATTGAATATGAAAAAACCAAATAAGTTTACCCCGACATGGATTGGTCTTTTTCAAGTTACAAAGAAATTGCCAGATGATACTTACAAATTAACTTTGGACGACATGGAATTGCAATTTCCATATAATTTTTTGCATATAAAACATTATTTGGGACAATTGCATACAACTTAAGGATGCCCTTACACAAAATAATATATGTATATACTATTAGGTATAATATTACTAGGAGTATAGTGTCAATTATTATATTTAATTATGCTTTATATTTAGAACATAATTTTTTCTCAAGTAAGGAAAGTGTAAGCCTACAAGTAAAACAAGTGGAATTCTACAATTGTGACAAGTGGAGAGGGTGACTCAACCACTACTTAGTGAGGATTGTGACAAATGGTTAAAATGCCTAAAAAGAAGAAAGCTTGGTTGAAGACACTTGGGAGGGATTTCAAATTTTTAGCATCTATAAAAAGAGAGTTAGATGGCTTAGGATTTCTTCATCTTCCAATTCAAGTTGAGTAGTGAAAGTTAGAGAGAGCTAATGGAGTTTGAGAGAGCAATGAGAAAGCCTTTTATTCCATATGTGATGGGATGTTGCCCTGAGCATGTATTGAAGGCTTACCTAAAGGCTAGATCTTGTGGAGCTCCAAAAGAGTGTCCTTTTATGGCTTGGTTGTCTGACGAATTTTCTTTTCTCACTAGAGGTTTGGAGATAGAGTCAAATGTTTGGGGGCAGTACCAAGATTGCACCAAAGAGGAAGAGAAAATAGAAGAGCAACCAACCAATGAAGAATCCTCATGGGGATGGGGAAAAGCCTTTGTCTCCCTAGAGGAAAATGAAGGACCTAATGGAGAAGAACATAAAATCTCATCTGAAAAAGAAAATAAGAAAAGTGTTGAAGAGAAAGCTCTAGTAGATCAAAGTGAGAGCTCCACCAAGCCGGAGAACAACAGAACTGCCTTCATCACATCAAAAATTTACTATGAAATAGTAAGAGAGATGAGGATTCCCACTAGGGTAACCCTCACAATTCAGTTTCCATCCCAAGAATAGTCCATGAAGGACTTGATAATGTACAGTTTGTTATGTATAGTTTAATTTTTCCTAGGAATGAGGTTTTTGTCCCATCTCACCTTATGTTAAATGGGAATTTTCCTCAAAAAAATATTTCTATTCAGCTGTAAAAATTTAATGAAAATTTTAGTATGTTTTAGTCATGAAATGAAATTGCACAAGTTTCTTTAAGCTTTTAAGGGGGCAGAAATGTTGGCACATTTAGCCATTTCATGGAACAGTAAGATTCATTTTAAACATTATTGTAAGAGTGGGAGAGTGTAAATGTGTTATTTCATACCATTGGTATGGGATCTAGGGGAGACCATAATATTATTGGTGGAAATAATGATGCACATATGAAAGATAGTGAATAGAAGATTGCAAGAGATAATGTGCCAATGGTAAATGAATTGACAAGCAAGAAATTTTTCATTGTTGGGAATATGTTCAGGAATTGATCATTTGGATACTAGTAAAAAATGAGAGAAGAGAACTGGAAATGAAAGATGTTTGCTAAAATGATGTTTCAAAATTTGCCCACAAATTTTAAAGGCCTGTTCTAGAATAGGTAGGAATTACATCATCCATAATCCACGTTTAAAATTTTCCACACAAAAAAAGAAGAAGAGGGAATTGCAGGCAACGATTGTGAAGAGGCCATAGCCCCGGCGTCATGGAGCCCAAGAGGCTCAATTCTCACACTGTCCAATATGAGACCAGACTTCCAGTGACTGGATTCCCACTCGCACATGCCGAATTCCACAAGAACAGGCATCGAATTCGCAGGAGTAGAATTCCCAACAGGAAGCAGCCCCGAATGCCAGTGTGGTTCAGTCGTGAATTCACCTACAACCAAATGAAGCCATCCGCGATGGCCTTCACTCATTCTACGAATGCTCCGTTTGGCATTGACAGCATCAGGATCAGCGTATCTACGCGGTTGCTGTAGCATGCGCTCATGCTCAAGCAGCTGCCCATTGGATAGCCTAAGCCAAAGCTTCACAGGCATGGTGCTCCAACCTCTAAATAGCTCTGTGCATTTCACCACAAACAATACTCTGTATCTGGTATCTGGTGACAACATCCTACAATCCAGACGGCCATGGATCTCCAGCCAGACTACATTCTTCAGCATGGCCGCCATGCCGAAACTACTTCATCAACATCAAATTTTCTTTCAATTTTAGCTGCTAGGGTTTGTGAACAATAGGGATTATTTTCAAAAACAAAGCGAACCTCGAATCCTCGCGAGCCTTCCATCACCAATAGCGATCGTCAGAGCCCCAGACGATGAAGAGGGCAGCAATGACACTAGCACGATGTTGTCTATGTATGCTAACACAAACACATGGTCGCGATGGTCAAGAGAGGGGGCTTTCGAAACGACACCGTGCAACAGAAAATGCAGCAACAAAAAACACTGTAAAAGAAAACAAAACATGATAGAAAGCCCAAGGACTCAGCAAAACTAGGGTTGTTCTTCTACGGTCATCTCTTCGCATTCATTATCATCTTCTCTTACCATGCTATCAAGGATGAGGAAGGTGTTTGCTTTCTCTGCTGGAGACAGGTGGTGACTGCAGACGCACCCATACAGTTGGCTCTTCAACAACTAAACACCACATGACAACGATGCCAGATGCAGCAGTAGAGCCTTCTCCCATGGTGGTAGTTGGTAATGATTTTGGCAGGGTGGGATAATTTGGAATTATTTCTTGGTAGTTCCAGGCTTGGCACCTTCACATTCGGCATCAAATTTTACACACGTGCAAGTGCAGATAAATTATTTATATAAATTTATACAGATTAGCTACCGCTACCACCAACGTCTACACCAAGGTGGATATTATATTATCTTTTTATCATTACCTTGTTCATAAAATTACTAGGGATTCAATAGTATTCAAAACTTAAAAATTCTAAATAAATTAAAATGAAAATAACAATTATACGGAGCTATTGGAGTTATTTTTCACAAAGGCAATATTTGCAATATTTCTCCTAACTTCCTAACTTCCTAAGTTAATACTTCCTAACTTGTTGGCCAAGTTACTTGGGAGAGAAGTTAGGTAAGATATTTTTGAATATGTAACTACCTTTGAACCTTATAAAAAGGCTTCAGGGGTAAGAAGAATAGAGATATCACACTTTTGAGAAGACATTGGGATCACACTTGGGATCAGACTTTGGAATACTTGGGCTCTCACTTGGAGACATTTGGGTCTTGGGAAGAGCATTTGTAAAGAAGAAAGTGTGAAAGATTGCTTGTAAGATGACTTTCTAAAGAAAAGATTTCAACCTCTTTGTCATAGTCCTGTGAGTTATGCTTATTGTTTTTTTTTTTAATTTTGTTTAAATTGTATAGCTAGTGGTTTAGATAGTATCATCCTTGGTAAGTAATTTTGGGATTTTTAGATTGCTCTGATCGTTCTTATTGCGCAATAGAAAATTTCTGTTAAAATTTTTCCATATAAGCGCTTGTGTTTAAAAGCCTTAAGAGCATTTTAGTAGTAAATTTTATTATTGTGTAACGTATAAGAACTAATTTTGAGATCGTTGTAAGAGAGCCTCTAGTTGTAGTCATGCCATTGAACGATTCAATAGTCAAGAGGGTTCAGAAAATCTTTGGAATTTTGATGGGACCAGAATAGCTTTATTTTATCTTTAAAGTGAATCTCTGTGGTATTTCAATCAGAAATTTTTAAGTCTTTTGAAGGTTCTGTTGAATGCTATTGTTGACGTCCATTATCTAGCCAAAATGGAGTCTCGTACGTGGTAGTTTATGCAGCAATTTTTTTGGTAGCATAGTAGGATTGTCTTGAAGAAATTGCTTATTTGAGCCTTGGAAGTTTGAACAATTCGTAGTTATTGAATTTGGGATAGCTTTATTACGAAGTGTTTACTCATGTCATTTTACCTTGTTCAAATATTTGAGGTCTACACAAATCTGCTTTCTTTTTTGTCTATTTCCATCGAATGTTGCTCTATTTCTAGTTTTCTTGTGGAACTATCTCTTTCTCTGGGGAAAATTAGAAGTAGATTCATGGAGTTGTGCTCAAAGTTTTTTGCAAAATTTTATTTGTTACAATTAGGTATTATAAGGATCACATAGACTAGGCAATTGAACAAAATAGGAACTCTCAACAACTCACAGTACTTGGCAAAGTTGGTTGAATCTCTTTAAGATAAGTCATTTGTAGTTTACACACAACGCAATCATTTTATTTTTCACAACCGCATGCCGCAATAGCACACACACATACTCACATTAACTACTGAGTCTATTTGGAGGTATCTGGGCCTTGGTGTTGCTAGAGACCAGCAAGCACCTAAATCCTATTCGAGGACACTCGTTGGCGGTCACGTTCCAAATGGTCTCCAATAATTACAAAGGCCAAAAGACATCTTTTTATATGTGAAATTCTTTGCAAGACTTTTGAAAGTTATCTTAGCCTAGTCTTCTGATGCAATTTTGATTTGGTTATAGCCATTGTACCCATCCAAAAAATTGTAGTAATTATGTCCTACAATTTTATTTAATACCTGGTCCACAAATGGTAATAAAAAATAATCTTTAAATGTAGTTATGTTTAACAACCTAAAGTCTATATAGTTCCTCCATTGTCCTCCTTTATTTGGCACAATAATGAATGAACTTACCCACTTGCTATCTACCATAGGATAGATGAATCTTTCCTTTATAAGTTTTTAGACTTCATCTTTAAAAATATTTTTAAGCTTTGGATTCAACCTCCTTTGTCATTGCCTCTTTAGTTTGATTGTGAAGTCTATATAGATTCGGTGATGGCATATGCATGGATTGATTCTAGCAAAATCATCATATGACTAGGCAAAAGTTGTTAGCCAATTGTTCATAAATTTTAGTATTTTTTATTTCTATTCTTTAGTGATATTGACACTAATAATTACCAACATATCATTATCAAAAAAGATAAATTCTAAAGTTTCTAGTAAAGATTTGAATTCAAGGGGTTCTTGTTTAAAGTAATCAGGGATTTCCAACTCATCCTCGGGGAAGACGCTCTCAAGGAGATCGCTCTTCAAGATGCCACTCTAATGTAGGAAGCTCTCCACGAGAATGCTCTCAAGGAGGGAACTCTCAGGAAGGGCAATCTCAGGGAGAACATTCTTAAGAAAGACGCTCTTGAGCAGGGTGTCCTCTGGGAGGCCAATCTCAAGGAGGGAATTCTCAGGAAGGGCAATCTTACAAAGGGCACTCTCCAAAAGAACATGCTCAATGAGGGTACTCTGGAGGTGAACACTCTCATGTGCATAATGCAATGTTCTCTCATGAACAATGCTTTCATCAAATCTTCTCTCAAGGAGAACGCTCTTGTAAAGGCTTCTCTACTAGAGGCCACTCTTGGGAATGGTGCTCTCAAGCAGGGCACTCTTCAACAAAATGTTCTTGATGATGGCGCTCTGGGGAGAACGCTCAATGGAAAGCCACTTTAACAAAGGATGCTGTCCAGGAGAATGCTCTTAGGGAAGGCCATCTCATGTAGAACGCTCTTAAGCAGGATGCTCTCAAGAAGGGCGTCTTTCTGAGAGGGTGTCCTTCGAGAGAGATATCTCAATGAGGGTACTCTCGAGGAGAACACTCTTATGTGACTAATGCTAAGCACTTTTGAGGAAGATGCTCTCAAGGAGAACACTATCCGAAAGGCCACTCTAATGGAGGGCACTCTTAGAGAGGCTTCTACCATCGAGAATGTTCTTAAGGATGATGCTCTCTAGGAGGGCATCCTCAACGAGACCGTTCTCAGGGAGGGCGTCCTCAAGGAAGGCACTCTTAAGAAGGGCATTCTTCAATACAAACGTTCTCAATGACGACACTCTCAAGGTAAACACTTTCAAGTGCATAATTCAGGGTGGATGTGGTGACCTTGTTGTCCAAATAATTAGTCACCTAAGACTTGATAGCATAGAAAAACACCTCAACCAACGAGTCACATGAGTGTTTTATTCATAGATGAGATTACCCATAAAAAGACAAAAATATAAAATAATAAATTGAAAAATGAAAAATTGGAAAACAAAAAATTGTAAAATTAAAGAAAAGAAAAAATATTTATTAATCATGCTTGTTAGAATGGAGGATACCCCCCATAACTAAATAGTTGAGCATGCCTAGGATTAATAAATGGAAAGTTGGGATCCTTGCATGTTGGAAATATTAGGGCCCGATCATATCTGAACCACTAGGTGTCTTTTGATGTGGTGGTCGAAATGTACCCAAACTGAGGTTCACACACTTAATTAGAGTTGACATAGTAGGGCAAGTTACAAGATGTAGTTGATTGATATGGGGTTGGCCCACTATGGAACCCTTAATCGTAAGATGGTATGCAAGGATCAATATGTCTCCCTACATGGTGATATTCATTAGCCCCCCTGGTTGTTAGAGTTTTGATTAGTGGCCTTGATAAAGTAACACGAGGTGTTGGATTTGAGGGGAAAGATGCATCACAATGTTGAACTTGTGCTAAGTTGGAAGATGCAGTGGTCTTGGAGCTAAGGTGTCTCCTTCTATGGTCATGTCTAAAGAAGGGACACCTTCGATGTTGTGGAGGATTTCCACTATGGTTGATAGTAGTAGCACAACATTCATGGGTTGATTCTGTGGTGAAAACCCTTCGAGTATAATTGGTGGCGATGTAGAACGATGTGAAGGATGAGATTGTTGAAATTGAGGACAAGTGTAAGGTACCCAAGGTGGTAGTCCTATTGGTGAGGATATGGGTTGATGGTATTGAGAAGAATGATAATAATGTGGTGAGATAGAGGATGTTGACCTAGTTGGAGAAACATGATGTTGAACTTGATAAGCACGTGGGTTCTGATGATAGGAAGGGTGTAACCAATTTGGGAGTAGCTTCCCCCATGACTAGGATTTTTGCCACTATGATTAAACACAATATTCTTGTACAAACTCTAGATGTAACATTCTTCCCCAATGCTCATGTAAATGTGCTAAGATTGGGCATTGACCTTTGGGGTGATCGTATAGGCAAATGTTACATTGATACATATGATTGGCAGTTGAGTTCTTATTCTCTTCTACCCTTCCTTCCAATTGTCCAGTGGTACTTTGTCATGTTTCTTGGTTCATCATGACTATACCTCCAACAATGTTGGCATATTCTCCACATTTTTCCTATATCCATTCCATCATCTTATTGATCTTTTCCTCAATTTCATCCAATGATTGTAGTACTGGAAAAGATGGTTCCACCTCCTTACGGTGAGTTGATTTCTCCTCTTCATTATCATGGGCCCTTGTTGATTTAAGGTTTGGGGCCTGTTGAGATTTTTCAATGTTCTCCCATATATCCATTTCTCCTTATTCTTTTTCTACCCTCCTAATAATCTCTTGGAATTTGTGGGTTCGTAGCTTTTATAGTTGACCTCGGGCATACATCCCTAGGGTCTCCCTTTTTTTGTTACCGAGCCCATCCATGATGTGACACATTAGCCTTTCCTCAGAGAACCCATGGCCTGGACAATTGTTTAATAGTGAATAGTATCTTTCTAAGGCCATGTCCAAGGGTTCATGCTGCCCTTGTTTCCACTCTTGGATTTTTCTCCTCAAGGTTGACACTCTTGCATAGGTTTGATATCTTTCATTGAAGAGTTCTACCATTGTTGGCCAATGTCAAATTGATTTTGGTCATAAGGACCTATACCATACTTTTGCTTGGGCAACGAGTATTGTAGGAAAGAGCTTAAGTTTTTGCCACCCATTATCAATATTTTTCCATACATAGGCATCATGGAAGGCTTGTAAACAATGTTGCAGATCTAAGTCATAGCCTCCTGAAATTTGGGGAAGTTCTTTAAATCAAGCCTAGGTAGATGGCTTTCCTTACGATGCCTGTGGGATATTTGAACAACCTCTTGTATATGCATTAGGCTCTTAGTGGCCAGTAGGGATTCATCATCACTAGGTAGGTTATGAATTTGTGAGTTGGGACGATATTGTCTTTGTTGGTGTTGGTGTTCCTGACTTTGCCTGTGGGTTCAATTTTTATTTCTATGTTGATCCCTTGAGGAATAGTCATCCATTCTTGGGGATGTCCCATCTTCACTAGAGGTGTCTGAGTTGGATGAAAAAAGTCCTTGAGTATCATTAGGGTGTTTATGAACATATGAAACTCCTGTATAAGATTGAGTACTCCAAACTCCTTCATTGGTTCTCTAATGAATTACCTCACTAGATGTTGTGTTATCACTGTCTTGTGAAAGAGACATTGTGAATTGTGTGTGACTTAACTAAATTTAATTTCTTTGCCTGAAAGATATATTGTTAATACCTTGTTACAATGATATTGTATGATATAACTAATCTAGATAACTAGCACCATCCCTGGCAATGGTGCCAATGATGAGTGGTGAGGTACCCCTACACTCAACCATATGAATATGAGCATTCACACACAATTCGGTCAATCTATATAGTTATTCGTTGATCACAGTTTGTTGTCTTCCCACTTGGACTAGTATTTGCTTTGTCATGTATGGTTTAGTCCACAGTGAGGTGTATGATGTGGTCCTAAACTAGTTCTACTCCTACAGGAAATGGAAAATAACTTTAATTCAGCTAAGAGGGAATGGGTGAAGAGAGTCTAAGTTAGCCTAAGTGTGATGAGCATCCGTCGTTAATCATCCATACACATCCTAGACCTCATGTACTACCACTGGGATTACTAAGCACATGTCCTAGGTATGCTACTGGGATACCAAGTAGTCACACTTAAATACTCGTGATTAAGTTGTACTCATTCTGCATTTACTAATAGGGATGAGGGTAGAGAAATATTAATTATGAAAGTAATAAATAACAATTAAAATTAAGTGAATGATGCAATGATGAAGTAATTTCAAATAAAGGTTCCGTACAATTACAATCATCACACTACGGGCATGCACTAGGGGAAGGGTTGAGAGGAATTGAAAAGTGACAAAAATATTCTACTCTAACACTAAACTGACTATGACTTTCCCATGCACCCAATTGTGTATTTATAGGCTCACAAAGGAACCATGATATCAAGGATCTGATATCATTAGCCAGGCCACAATATCGCAGACCCGATATTGAGGGTTCAATATCAAGACTCATAAGATATCAGGGGTCCAATATCAGCACTTGGTTAACGAGGGTCTGATATAAGCACCTGACAAACCACGACTCATCAACAAACATGGAAATAAAGCCAAGAGAGGGACAACGAGGGATATGCCCATGGATAAATCATAGCACATACAAGATAGTTGCTCAAGCATCACATGTTTACTAGATCCATGGGATGATAAGAAAAAAGTTTAGTCCATCCTTCAAGAATGATGCACATAACTAGAGAAGCATTGACATAACAATCTAGGTTGGAAGTCTACCACCGCTAGCAACAACAAGAAGAATCATCTTCAATGTAACTTTTGTAAACTTCAATGTCTATCCAGTCTTTTTGTCACTCTATCATTTTGTATACATCCACTAGAATAAAATTTTGTAATGTGACACTTATTTTTGTTATGTCAAAAGCCAGTCAATAATCCCATACCTTCCCAATTTTGTAAAGAACTAGAGGATGAGTTTTCATTCAATCATGGGGTTATGATGAGATATAGTTTGTTGCGTCAACTGGGCCCTGTTAACATGGTTTTTTGTGTTGACTAGGCCTCGTTGACTAGGCCTTGTCATCACCGTTTATTATGTTGATGCAGCCCCATCGATGTCATGTCTATTTTCCTCTATAAATATACAATCATAGCCATGTTTATGGAATTCTTTTGTCAATAGAGTAGTCAAACTCTTGTAGTTTTATTATGTAATCTTAGAGAATAGTCAGTGAATGCCCACAATGTGGATCTGAGTTAGTTGTATTGCATCTTATTTGAGTGGCAATGTACCTAGACACATTCCATGAATGGCAATAAGATCGAGATTGATTCTTATTCATTGCAATACTTTGACTTAGATTAAATTTACTTTCCATGTAATTTAGGTTTCATGTACTTTGTTAATTTTTATGTTTCCATGCTTGTTAATGAATTGGCGGAATGAGCATGACCATTTTCGAGTGTAAACATGTATTTGCTTGGTAATCCCAGCAGTGTTATTGCTTGGTTCACCCAATAGCATAGCACTTGGTAATTCCAATAGTGGATACATGGGTTTAGGATGTGTATGGCAACCTAGGAATGGACACTCATCACTCGTAGGCTAGTTTAGGCTTTAATTTCCATAGTTAATTAGTTTAAGCAAATGATTTATTTATTATTGTTAGGAGTAGCATAGGGCCGAAACAACATCAAGAATCATATGCCTCACTCTGGACTAAATCATATGTGACAAAAGCTACCACTACTCCAAGTGGGAAGACAATGAACTATGATCAAGGCATAATGATCTAGATTCCACAACTAGTCCTATCCACAAAAGTTGATTGAATCATGGGTGAATGCTTGTGATTCGTATGGTTGGGTGTAGGGGGTACCTCATTGCTCATCAGTATCGAACCTCAAAAAAAATTTATTATTTAAAATAGAGTAACAAATACACATGTAGCATAAATAAACATTTTAGGCTTTGAATAAATAAAGGAGAGAAGAAAATGCACATAAATTACCTCAAGTATAATTTACCTCTTGGATGATGAGAAAATGTTACCATCATTATGCTTGTAGTGTCCTCCACTTTTTAAATTATAATATCTTTTTAGTTTTAATTACTTTATTTTTTATTTTATGAGATATGAAAACCAAAATCTATAATGGTCAGGGCACATTTGAAAAGAAAATAAAAAATACTCAACTCAAATACATTCAAAGAACTAGATGATCTAGAATGTTAGAGAGAAGATCCATCATCCAATGATATACAAAGAGACTTTATCCCAAAATAAAGTTGTTGAAACAAAGGGGTAAAATCCTCGATCAAAAGAGTGAAAACCAAAAAACATGCTTGCAAACAAATGGGGTACTCATTAGTTTAGCTCTTTAGCTATTCCAATGAACCAAGTAGAAAGAATAAGGTGAAAAAGCATAGAAAGAGGAATGGTTTTATTGGAGAAGATAAAACTATTTTGACCAAACTATATGTCGTAAAGTAGTGACAGAAGCAATTATTTAATTTTCTATTTTGCTAATTCTAACAAATAGATGCCCATTTTTTAAGGACATTAACAAGGCTGAATAGGTGGACGTTAATGCTTGTAAGATTTTTTAAATAATTTCAAATATCATTATTTGATGGGAAGATAAATAAAGCATGATCAATAGTCTCTCTAACACTTTTGCATCTCTTACAAATATCATTATTAATGAGACCCTTGTGGTAAAGAACTATTTTGACTAAAATTTATTCATAAAGGCACTTGCTTATGAAAGTGTAGTGTTTAGGAACAATAGCTTCACACCACCAATGATGAGCAACAAGTATATCCTATGCCTAACCATATGAATCACAAGTGTGCATTGACGATTTGGTCAAATTTTATGAACTTAGTTTTGAGGCTTGCCTAAAGACATCAATTACAATATATTATTAATAAAGTTCAAATAAGAATAAGTTTTCTTTAACATGTTTATTTGAAATTAAATTAGTGTTGTTGAGATCGTCATCTCATGTACTCTTCATTTATATATTTTAATTTACTTTCTAACATTTAATTTTTATGCTTAATTCTTAATTTTCCTAGTGGTAAGACTCTTAGTTTACTAACTCCAAGCTATGGGTTTGATTATTGTGGGTAATACTAAGTTATAAAGTTATAATTTGACTATGTATTTAGGGAGGGGGTGTAACTATTATTAAAAAATGTTTTAGGTTTTAACTTTTTACTTATATTTATTTTTAGTTAATTATGAATATATGCTATAGTGAATTAT
The DNA here is from genome assembly GCA_015680685.1 of Gnetum montanum. Lineage (NCBI taxonomy): Eukaryota > Viridiplantae > Streptophyta > Gnetopsida > Gnetales > Gnetaceae > Gnetum > Gnetum montanum. Next base: position 56,640 of record MNCI01010800.1, on the reverse strand, counting down.
GTTGTCATGTTCTATTTTTTTATGGCTTTAAATGTCTATTTTTATTAGTTAGATAAATCAAGCTTAAATTTAGATCATTAGGATATGTAGCATTTCCATAAGTTATTTATAAGATATTATATATATTTAATGGAGGTGTTATACATATGATGATTTTTATATCTTAGTACTAGAATTTCTCTATTTTTATCTTTTGGAATTTTTGGCTAGATTTGCAAGCTTGGCCTAATATTCTAATTTAGAGAAATATTTTTTCTTCACATTAATGTCCAAGTTTGAAGTTTCAAATTTGAAAGCCACCTTCTTCTTATCCTAGGTATAGAGTCATTCTAAGTCTTTTTCAACTCATAATAAGACAAGATACAATTAAGTTATACTATTATCATCTGAGCTTGATTCCTGGATTCTTTAATGAAAGAAATATTTAATTTAAATCTTTCTAAAAGCATAGCAAGAATATTTTAATAAATGATATCTTCTTATTAGGTAAATGCAATGCTAACATGTAACACTCATGTAATTGCTAACCACCTACATCCCAACTAAGAGCACAACTACATGATAGCCAATTGATGAGTCATGTTTTCTTGGGTCTTGTTGATGTGGGATTTGATGCATTGACATGGCCTCATCAACGTAGTGTCTATTTTTACCTATAAATACATGCTCACATGTTGTATTTATGACATCGTTTGTCATAGTTGTAGTGGAGCTCTTACAATTTTGTCATTTAGAAGTTAGAATATTTTTCTAAGTGCTCATAGTAGGAGTCAAAGAGTATATAGATCTTTATTCAAGCACTATTGTACTTGAGCACAACAATGTTTGTGGCAATAAAGATGAGCTATCTCATAAACCTTGTAACACTTTGAAAAATATTAATTGTTTATTTATGCATTTACTGTTTTACGCAATTTCCTTTAATGCTTTAAGTAATTTGAGCTAGATTAAATAGTGATTAATTAATCCCATAAGTACAACCACTTCGAGCATATGCTTTATGCTTGGTAATCCTAGTATCACTTAATGTTTGGTAACCCAGTAGTGTTAAACGTGTTCAGGATGTGTACAGCAAGTGGGAATGGATGCTTATGTTAGGATTAGTTAAGTATAGCTAGTGAGATTAGATTAGCAATTTAATTATTTTATTTTATTCATTATTCTTTATCCTTAAGTGATTTAAAATACAAAACATAAAAAAGATAAAAGTCATATGCCTCAATTACACTTAACCATACCTTTGTATTTCACAAGTGTAATTGGGAAGACAATGATTACAACTATTAATTTTACTTCCTAGAGACTAGTGTGCTTAGAAGGCTATAAGTCCCTAGAATTTGACTGAATCACGCGTGAATGCTTAGTGATTCATATGGTTGGACGTAGGGTCTAGTCACTACTCATCACTAACCTATTAAGGTGAATGATTATGGAAGAAATGACATGTATAAATTAACATAAAGGTAATAGAATTGATTGGCCAAGTATTTGTCTAAGTCTAGTAGGGGCTTAATACTTCCTCTTAGTTTCTTTCTTTATCATTACTCTCCATGTGTGGTTATTTTTCTTTCTAGTGAGCTTATTTGATATGTGTTTGTGGTTTAAGCCCCAAGAATGGTATTAAACCTTTGGTTGAAGTATATCAGTGATTAGAGCTATGTTATGATGTTATTTTATTTTGTGGATATGTCTTGTCCTACATGTTTTATGGCACGTTAACATCATGAAAAGAAAACACAACATTCAAATCTATAATTCTATTGATATAGAATGGAAGGATTTAGTAGATAGGGCTAACACTAAAATCACATATTGCATATCTTTAAGAATTTACAATTCCCTTCAAAATTGAAGAAGCTCTCAAGCCCTTTAAAGAAGATTTCTAGTCTATAACAATAGCTATGCCAAGGTGAGGCCCAAGAAGATCTAAAGGGGAAAATTAGAAGAGTAGAATTAAGGTACATTTTTTTTTGTTAAGGTTTGAATCTTGGTAAGGATCGAATGAAATAGCCTAAATTACAAGCCCACCATTCCTACCCAAGCATCTACTATGACCCAAGAAAGATAACTCAAAGTAGTGAATATGTAAAGAAAAGAGTGGATCAAGTGTAAGAAGGTAAAGGAAAACTTGTTAGTGATAGTGAAAATGAATATTGATATTGAAGAACTAAATTAGGGTATTGATTTTCATTTAAAGCTATTGAGAGCCAAATTCTAAGAGATTAATGTAAATCTATTCCAACAATGCAGAAAGAAGAGGAGGAAGCACACTTGAAATTGAGAGTTAAATCTACCAAGTATAATAAATACTAGTGTTGGTACTTCTAAGAGCACGATGACAGAGTCATGAAGTTGTTCTATACCAAGGAGGTGGTCATCCACACCTCAAGATTGGGATGAGTCCATTAACACACAATACAAGGACCTCACTTGGAACATCATGGGAATGATGAACAACTATTAGTTCTGCTTGTAGTACCAAGGAGGATGGTATTCAAGCACCAGACATGGCCAGAGAACCAATTGAGCTACTAGATAGAGTAGCAAGTTTCTAGGTTGCTAAAAATAGCTTCTCTTTGTCGATCATAAACACACACACACACACATGATTCCATTAATGAGATGGTCTTGCAAGGATTAGCATTGGGACTGCTTTATTCAAGACTTTAATAAATGCAAAAAGGAAGGAGAATTTGTAATCAATACAACCAAGATGCAACAATAGTAGGGCATGATGGTGTAGTAATTCAAAAAAAATGATAAGTGAGAGAAAATAGCTAAGTAATAATGTTGTTATCATGTTATGATGTGATATAAAAAAAGGCAACATGCCTGTATTGATGTATTGCTACATGGTAGTACATTAGACAATAGATTTTGTGTACTTATTCCATTTATAAACCTCAGCATTGTCATTGTCATCTCCATCTCCAAAAACTACTTGAGATTGTTACTATTGATAAAAGTCCATAAAATCTAGAATTTGGAGAGATAAAAGACTTAAAATGTGGAGAGAACAAAGGCATTATAAAGTGGATGTGTAGTGAAGTTGAGAAGAAGAATGAATTATGAAAGATAATATATTTTAAGTTTGTTTCAAAGTACTAAGAAGAAATGATAGTTTTGTATGTGAGCTTCAATTGAGTTGTAGTGATGGGACAACGTAGCTAAAAGAGATAGATGATTATGGAGTGGGCCCTCTAGATGCACATTACTAGTTATTCTTGGACATTATCATTATACATGAGGACTAGCTTAGATGTGTTATCATAAGCTAAAGTACAATAGCAACAATGGCCCTGTAACTAGAGCACAATGATGGACATTTATCACCCTATTATTCCCCTTGTTTGTTTCAAATTACCAAGAAGAAATGGAAAATCTATATGTGAGCTTTAATAGCATAGTGATAATGAAACAACCAAACCAAAAGAGTTAGATGATTATGGAATGGACTTTATAGATATACATCACTAGTTGTTCTTGAACATTGTCATTATGCATGAAGACTAGCTTAGATGTGTTACCCTAGGCTAAAGTGTAGCACCAGTAGTGGCCTTACAACTAGACCATAGTGATAGTCATTAAGCACCTTATTATTCCCCTTGGAATATCTTTTTATGATGTAAAATAGTTGGAGATGTTTAGATGTGAGATGCATGGAAGAAGCTTTTAGTAATGAAAGTTATGTACAACCTAAAATGAGGAAGGGTGATGAGTGGCGAGGTACCCCTACACTCAACCATATGAATACGAGTGTTTCATTCACGATCCGGTCAAACTCCAAGGACTAAGTGCTTACGTGCCCTAATGGAACACTTAAGGTTAATCATTCGTTGTCTTCCCAAACTTACTTGTATTGTCATGGTTGTATGGTTAAGTAATCTTAAGGTATATGATTTTTATATCTTTTATCTTTTTAATGTCTT
>MNCI01010800.1:5022-52537 GCA_015680685.1 Gnetum montanum | reverse complement strand
GAGAGAGATTAATTAACTAAGAAAGCAATTAAACATTCAACAATAATTAATTACTATTTAGCTTAGTCCGTATGTTGCAAGGTTTATCATAAAGTTCGTCTTTATTACCATACACAAATGTGTGCACAGGTATAATTTGCTCAAATAAAGATCCATTCACTTTAAGACTTCTACTACGGGCACATGGAAATTATTCTAAATCTGGAATGCTAAAACTTCAAGAGTTTAGCTAAGGGTCTAAGTCTAATTGCCTAAAACAAGGGAAGCAGCCTCTTATTTATAGATAATAAGATGGGACGCGATATTGCATACATGATATCATGGCTCATCATACCCCCATGACTGAATGAAAACTCGTCCTCGACTTCCTTACAAAATATTGGAAAGGTATGGGATTATTAACTTGAATGACACTGATGGTGAATGGGGTGACACATGAACGGATCATCATTACAATACATGGCAATATTAGTGTTTATGACCACAAGAGTGAACACTATACACATTTGACATCTAGCCTTATTTGGCATCTGAGAGAGAAAAGAGAGAAAAGAAGAAGATGTATTGCTACTGATGCCAAAATTGCACCTTTCGTTGTCCATCCATAACCGTGCCATCAATCTTGTTCCTTGCATGACTGTTCTAGCACCAGTCCATCCTAATTGTTTCCTCTAGCACCAACCCATTGTTGTATGATTGTCATCTGCACACACAACACAGTCTCATATTAGCAAGGATAAATAAATCACAATGCAATTGCTACCTTGCCTCAGTGTATGGTTTATTGGCTAAGTTGTGATATGGATAATATAGATTCTGGAGATATAACATTGGTGACTACCCAAGGTTTAGGGGTTAGGAGAAAATTGAAAAAATTAGACCAGGACCCCCATGACTAAGAGCGATCCTCCAGTAGCGATAGAATGGAAAAATATAAGGAATAAGAAAGATGGAGAAAAAGAAATAACGACAATGTTGATAAAATGGATGTCAGAGGTGGAAATGAACAAAAAAAATGTTGATTGTGGAAATTTTTAAGGGAAAGAAGTTAACTGATGCACCAAATAGGAATGCCAGTGGGTCCTCCCCAAAGTAGGCTCATGCCCTTAATGCCCTGACAATCCCACATTCAAAGAGTCTGTAGGCTCTAGAAATGTCATTTTGAAGTAAGAGTTAAAGTCTTAACCATAATAATTTACCAAAAAGAAAACAATGCATCAACCAAAATATAGACTATTGATACAACCAACAATGAGGTGGAAAATGGAGAAAGAACAATGGAAAGAAGAGAATGGAATGCAGTCTCAAGAAAAAGGTGGTGTACAGCCCGTTGTGTATTTATGGTTAATGTGACTTAGTAGATCTCATTCCAAATATTGCCTCAAACAATCCACATTCAGTGACTTTGCATTAATACACTTGGCCAATCCATCCACTTAAAGTAGCAAGAATGCTTCCGCCAAAGAGTCACCAGCATTCCAAGGAAACAAGAAAAGGAAAAGTAGGAAGCGAAAGAGGGTCTTAGTTAGAGGGAACATGTTTGTTTAGTTCCATAACCAGTGCTTGTATCCCAAAGGATTATTTTGTCTAAGGGCTATGTTTTGAATTCTCACTTTTTTTTTGCGTGAGAACCACACCATGCAAAGACTTATTATTTTTATTAGCTCAACTTCCCGATAATGGAGCAATGTCGGAATGGTAAGGAAACCCCAAGAAGAAAACATCCAAGAACCCAACAGAATGGCCAGCATAAATGCATCAAATCCCCTTGAAGTTACACCCTTTTTAATCCTTGAGTCCTTTTGTAGTTTGAGAAATGCCCAGTCACTAATTCGTTGATAGTTCTATTATTTAAAGAAAGGAAATGTACAGTTCCAAGCCAAGAGAGACCATAGAAATTCATGGATGTATGGATGACATGAACTCATTGTCTGTTATATCAAGAGAACCATACCTTAGTATCAACATTATAACTCAAAGGTAAAAACCAAACATTAGCAATCAATGGAATATAGTTTATACCACCATCAAGAGCACTTATTAGGTGATGAACCTAACAAAATAAACAACACACAAAGAAATGAAAGAGTATAAATGATCTTGCAAAAAAAAAAACAAGAAAAGTTAAAGAAATTTGTAAAACAAAAATGTGTAAAAAAAAACCTAAAAAGGAACTAAGGGCCTCAATTGATTAGCAGAGGTGGCCATCTCCCCCATGACTGAGTTCGAAGGGGAAGATCCAAAATAATGAGCGGGGTCATCCCTTCTGAAAGGTATTATGATCATTGACCATTCTAGATTCATTGTAAGGGTTGGTCTGTTGCACATTGAGTAGAAATATCTTATCATAGTGCTTTTTTCAATCTTTTAGGAGTTTACAACTTCTTCCAATTGATGTTTTTAGGTTAAGGTTTGGAAGTTGGCGATGCTCTTGCTCCAATGCATCTATGCTTTCGATGTGAGCACAAGTTGTTCCCTCAGTTAGGTCCATGCATGTTGGTGAGTTGCTCTCTTGATCAGCTATCAACCACTGGGTGTCTTCTTGTTGTGTGGTTGCTACATACATGCACTTTTGTATGTTAGTTTCTTGTGCACACCGGTTGCATGCAGGCAATGCTGAACATTCCTATACACAATCACACCCTATGTCACTGTATGTGATGCATGAAACCTTCTTCTTCTCGATCTTTCCAAAAGTGTTTTCCTTAGATATTTCTATGCAAAGACCATGGATTCCTAGGTATGCATTTATAGTACTTAGTCATGCCCTTCCCATGATTATTGGGAAGTCACCTTTATCATTGTTTACTTGTATCACTAGGAAATCAACTGGGTATGACCACCCACACATAGTCGTAACAATGTCCTCCACCAATCCCAAGGGAACAATGATGGACTGGTCAGCCCGCTCTAGGTGAATATTGCTCTTCTTTAATGGAGGTAGGTTCCAGGCTTTGTACATCTCTTGCGATATTAAGTTGACTCTAGAACCTGAGTCCATAAGAGCTTTACATGGTTCATTCCCAATAACTTGGAGATAGATTAGAGGTATTTTGAGATCAAAGAATTTCCTGGGAAGGTGGCCCTCCTTAATTCAATCAGTAACAACATGTGTCAACATAACCGTGTGCGTTGAGCTCGATTTTTGATTTGAAGGGAGTTCTGAAGCCTTATTTGATGGAGAGGCATTTAGAGGTTCAACCGCTTGTGGTTGTGAGGGCTTGGTTGGACTGTTGGTTTTGAAGAAAGGTCTTATTTTCACACTGTTGTCAAAACTAGCAATGGGTTGAAGATTCACAGCCCTCGTATCATTGCGTTACTGCGGTTGAGTAGGGAGTTCCCCTTACATTGCTAGAGTGGATGGTAATGGAGCTATCAGTGTGAGAGTTGCGGATGGATTTGGAGGATGGTATGTTTGTAGGTTATCTCCCCTAGGAGAAGGAGTCCTGTAATACTCCCAAGCTTGGTAGTAATGTTGTGGTGTCAAGTGGCCAACAAAGTCATCTAGAGAGATTGGCTGTTGCACATAGTAGCCATATGGATCCAGTTTTCGGTAGGGGTATTGTTGCCTTGGTGGTGGCATCCCCCATGACTGTGGGTATTGCCACTGTTGGTGTTGCTCAATAGGTTGTCATGGAATTCCACTTGGATAATATGTTGATGGTTGGTGGAACTTCCTTTGGTTACCTTGGGGATAAGGTAACCATTAGGGTGCTTACTATTTATTAAGTTGTGGGTTGAGTGCATACACCCCAGACTATTGTAGATGTGATATCACTAGGCAACATCCCTTAGGACGGTCGTATTGGCATATCTCACATCCACCATCATTGTCTGTATCTGAATCCACAACCTCTTCGGTGATGGCCATTTTACCCTTACCTCTGTTACGTGCATTGTTCACTTCTCTCTTTTTCTTTTTTTCATAGTCACTACCTCACTTCCTAGACTCCTCTACAATTTTAAGAATAGTTTCCAACCTACTATCTAGGGAGTCCCACATTTGGTCTACCTTTGTCAATACCTCTATTGTTAATTTTTGGAGTGGCAAGGTTTTCCTAGTCACCATTTCTTCGAGTGGTGACTCTTCCTCCTCCTCATAGAATCTCACTCCTCTTTTTTGGAGAGAAGGATCTTGGTTATAGTCTTTCACAATTTCTCTCTTATGTAGCTCCCCTGCTTCTTTGGCTACTTACTCTATCAATCTATGAACCTAATGAGACCTAAGCTCTAATAATCTCCCTTAGGCATACGTTCCAAGGGTTCTCCTGGTTTCATGCCTAAGTCCATCTTCAAGATGACATAGTTGATCCCACTATGAATAACCATGGCTCGGGCAACGATGTAATAGTGCATAATAATAGCCCATGGTAGCATCCAAGGGTTCATGATTTCCTTGATTTCATCCTTGGATTTTCTTTCGCAGGTTAGACACTTGGGAGTACATTTGGTACTTATCATTAAATAGTTCTAACATTGTACTCCACCTCCGAATGGATTCCGGTTCTAAGGACTGATACCAGCTTTCCGCATCTTTCACTAGTGTCCTTGGGAACAACTTTAGTTCTTGCCACTTGTTTTCTATGTTCTACAAGGCACATGCATCGTGGAATGCTTGTAAGTGATTTTGAGGATCAGTGTTGTATCCCCCCTCAAACTGTGGGATGTTATTCATGTCTAACCTCTTGATCCTACTATCTTTTTGGTACCTTGTGGGAGCTCTTATAGCCTCTGTTATGTCTAACATGCTTCTAGTTGCGAGTAATGGTTCTTCATGGTCATCTCATTCATAGCATCTATGATGTCTACATGGTTCCTTACTCTCCCTTCTTCCATGCCTTGATTTCTTCAAGTGCCCTCATCCTCGTTCTCGACTATTTCGTCGGTGTTTTTCACTCTGTTTACCTTTATCCTCACGGTTAGTTTCCTTATGATTGTGACCAGATACTGAACGAGAGGGTGAATGTGATGATGAAGGTGAAGAAGAAGGAGAACCATCACCATGATGGTGTTTTCTACCTTCTCTTCTGTGGTCTTGGCCATGATCATGATCATGATCAGAGGATCCGCCCTTGTCATGTGGTTGTGTTCATTCTTTGAATACTTTGTGTTCATGGGTATCAAAACTAGGGTTATGAATCGTGGAGTGTAGGTTCTGATACACCACCTCCTAACCATTGTTAGGAGAGGGAACATCATTTGGTGGGGAACCTGTTGAAGCAATTTCACCACCCTCAATTTCACTCAAGACATGCAGAGCGTTATGGGGCCATTTACCCTTTGAAGATGTATGATGTCTCTCCTGTTTCAAGTCCCTTTGATGTTGCGCTTCTATGGGATGGTAGTCCGTTGTGTCATGATCACATGCAACATATTCCACATATAAAACTGACATGCCTATTCGTAAGAGAGCACAAAGGAGCATGTTGGGGACCGATTGGTCTAGAGGTAACACAATGTTACCTTCCAAGTCTTTCCAATGCAATTTTTCATCTTGATGGAAAATAAAGGTAAATTCGGGTACATACTCATCGTGATGAGTATATACCACATGAAATTGTTGAGGAATTTATGCATCTTGGTTACGTGGGTTATGCTGCTGACTGTCTCTTGTGTTAGTCCTAGGCGGTGAAGTGCTCTTATGTGAAGAAGAAGAATACAACTTTGTTTTGCTCGGTGTGCAATTTACTGTTATCTTATCTTTTCTTGATTAACCCTAAGGGTTCATTCTAGCATCCCAACGATATGAATGATTTCCTATGTTCTACGTAGCGCACAAACAACTAAGTCCCTGGAAACGGCACCAATGATGAGTGGCGAGGTACCCCTACACTTAACCATATGAATACGAGTGTTTCACATGCGATTTGGTTGAACTCCAAGGACTAAGTGCTTACATGCCCTAATGGAACACTTAAGGTTAATCAATCATTGTCTTCCCAAACTTACTTGTATTTTCACGGTTGTATGGTTAAGGAAGCTTGAGGTATATGATTTTTCCATCTTTTATCATTTTAATATCTTATGCTAATAGGGTAAGGTGAAGAGAACTAAGAGACTAACTTTCATTAACTATTCACTAACTAAGTTCTAATTGTTCCTAACACCAGTATCCATTCCCACTTGTCGCACACATCCTAAACCAATGCAACGCTGCTAGGATTACCAAACGCTAATCGTTACTAAGTTACCAAGCGCTACACACATGCTCAAAGTGGTCATACTAATTGTACTTAACTAGGAGAGTTAAGGGTTGAGAGAGAGATTAATTAACTAAGAAACCAATTACACATTGAACAATAATTAATTACTATTTAGCTTAGTCCGTATGCTGCAAGGTTTATCATAAAGTTCATCTTTATTGTCGTACACAAATGTGTGCTTAGGTACAATTTGCTCGAATAAAGATCCGTTCACTTTAAGACTCCTACTGCGAGCACATGAAAATTATTCTAACTTTGGAATGCTAAAATTGCAAGAGTTTAGCTAAGGGTCTAAGTCTAACTTCCTAAAACAAGGGAAGCGACCTCTTATTTATAGATAATAAGATGGGACACGATATCACGTACGCGATATCGCAGCTCATCAAAGGGTATGCATGCAGTATATGTTTGGTGTTCCACTCTCCAAAATGAAAAGGTGGAGAGAAGAAGGATTAAAGAGAGTCATTGAGACTATGTTTTTTAAGAAGAATGGAACAAGCTTTCCAATGTCTTGATGAAACATGAACCATGCTTATAAATGATTTATGACATGAAATTAAATTTTGCACACATCAAGGGGATACTATTTAGGTTGAGAGGGTGCATCTTTCATTATTTATCATGTTGAAGTTAAGGGGTTGATTGTAGGGCAAATTCAATGCCAACATGGGATACCCATGTGACGCTCATGTGATTGTCAACTAATAGCATAACTATATCATAGCCAACCTCTTTTTTTATCAAGCTGAATGATTATGAAAGAAACCACATGCACAAATTAACATGAATGTAATGGCATTGATTACTTGAGCATTGGCCCCAGTCTAGTAGGGGCTCAAGATTTCCTTTTAGTTTCTTCCTTGATTATGCTTTCTAATGTGTGATTATCTTCCTTTTTCTTGAGCTCATTTGATCTATGTTCATGTTTTAGGCTGCAACACTTTTGAAGAGAGCTCCTATAACATAGTCATCTAGTTATAATCTCATCTACTTTCTCAAAGATATGTTCTCATTTTCTTCCATCTTGAGGTGATCCAACGTTGGTCTCAAGGTTACGATTTTTGATCCCTTGGCATTATCATTACCTACATAAAATTATTGAAGATAATCCCAAATGTCTTTTGTTATTTTTATTGCATGGGTCACATGAACAACATTGTTGATTCTCTAAAAATGACCTTTCAAATATCATCATCTTGGGCTTGCAAATATGCCTTCGTTCTAATCTTTTAGGTGTGAAAGTCAAAGTTATCAAACTAAGAAGCCTTTTTAGCTACAAAACCAAGAGCTTACACTACATCTAGGAATTAAGCTTGTAGTAGTAACTATTATGTCCAACAGGTTGAACTTTCTTTATGATCAATTGTTGTTTTTAGGATAGTTCTCAAATATGCACAAAGGATTCGTAAATCCCAAAAGATTTCTATATATAGTGTATACCAGAAATAAGAACATGAATAGAAGTGCATCAAAGTCTGAATTGATATTTTTAATTAAAATAAAGAAAAATATAGTTTAAATATTTTATTATATTTTATTATATAATCATGCACCCAAATAGATTTGAATCACAAATCCTCAACTCCTCAACTCCTTGCTTCCAAGAATCAAATTAATTTGATGCATAGGTTCTAAGGCATTGATAGGTAGGTAAATTGTGGTCTTCACTAAAATTCAAGCTTAAAACTAATGCAAAATCACCAAAAAAATAAAAAAAAAGAAATGTAGAAAAGGCATCTAGAAAATTCAAGGTAATCTACTTACTAGCTATGTCTACCATAAAAACTCTTTTTCGGGATCCTTTAATATCAAAGTTATTTCATTAATCTTAAAAAGAAAAATTACAGGGCTTTAAAGACTGACTTGGAGTGAGCTACCAACCCCAAGTTGAAGGTCCTAAGATTTAGCCACTCCAAAAAATTTTCACTTGGATTATCATATTAGATATGCAAATTTAGCTTATATGAGCAAAATATAGGATTACAAGGGAAACCATAGAGACAATGTAAGAAGAAGTGAAAGGAGAGCCAGAGGAGAAGAAATCTCATAAAACTTAACAACAATTTGAAGTAAACCATTTAAGCTAACAATTTTTCCAATTATGTAGATGAAAATCACCTTAGCTATTTTCAATCGGTTTTCGAGTTTGTTAGAGACAATGCAACTTTTCAGGTAATATTTGTTTCTTGTTGTAGCTTCATTACTTATTTCAGACATAAAATTCAAGTCGTAGGATGGAAGAAGGAATTTGTCTTATCGCTTGGCGTCCTCTTTTTCTACTTTCAAATAATGATGACTTTCTAGCTCTTCTTGAGATGGCAAATATTGATCTTGCGAGACTTTTCAATTCACAAATATGGTAACAACATTGCCACGACGTTGTCCAACACCCCAAGGAATTCATGAAGATCCAATGGATCTAGGGCAGAAGACCTAGGGAATACACCTCAAGAAAGCAAGCATCTCATGAGTGAGTGCAAGTAGAAGCATAGCTTCTTAACATACACAACAATGCACCTCATGGAGGGTAGCCAACATCAAAATGAGGACCATGCAAACAAGCACACACACAACCTTGTAGAAAACATCGGTGGGAGGGGAGATGATGCACCTACAAGGAGAGGTGCCTCACCCCCATATCCCTCATGATCTGGTACAAGGTATGGCCTAGCACTGCACCAAAACTATCCAGTCTTGGCTTCCTACATATCTACGACCACTGTAGAATCAAGGCCATGTAGTTCTCCATGGTGAAGAGGAAAGGAAGAGGACTTAGAGAAGAGAGTTGCAACAGGAGGGTGTCCTATTGCTAGCTTGGTACCACCAAGCCGAGGTGGATTTTCTAACACTTGAGAGTCACCCGAGGATGCCTCAAAGTTTTCCATGGCCCCCGAACCATGGGGAGAGCCCAAGAGAACCACCACTATGGAACATCTCTCAAAATCCTCCCCCACACAAAGAAGCAACATCCTCAGAGTGAAGCCTAGGATAGCTTCGAGTGTACACTTCTAAATGGGTTTGGCACTCCATCAATTCTAGGGATCTGTCAACTCCTTAGACACTAGGCTTGAAGGAAGGTACCAACCCCAACACCTGATACATCCTTCCATCCAATGCCTTGCATGAAATGCAAGGGCAAATGGAGGAAGCCCAAAGACTTCCCTTCTATATACGAGCGCGAGAGTCTAACCCAAAGGGCCAACGTCTCTAAGGCATCCCCTAGATCCATCCCTTCTGAGGGTCTAGAGACATATCTTCTTGTGTAAACCCATACTTATGCAAGAAGATAGCTCCTCTTCCTTAAGTCCCACTGAGTTCCTTTGTGAATGGCATCTCAGCACCCATTGATTTTTTTTATTTGTTTTTTGAGGGCTCACCAGGGCCACTACCCATGGTGAGGGACTTGGGAACATCCCACCAAGAGGGAGGACATGCTTCAAAGAGCCATGTCTCCACAAGAAACTCATGCTTTCCAGAACTCCATGTTCTACTACTCGCATCGAGACCCATGGGGTCTCACCAGTGCAACCATCTAAGCACTGATTCCACATGCATCGGTACCATGTGCATTGTCTTTTTCTCATCATGTTTGTTCAAGCTAGTATGAAGGGAGTCAAGCATGTTCTCCCTTACAAACAAGGTACAAGGGCAGATCTTTTGAGGTTAACCTTTCCGTCTACAGACACCACCATCAAATACCTCAATTCATCATTCCATAGTATTCCAATGAGAGAGAAGATCCAAAAATCTATTTGGAAACTTCTCCAAGAGGCTAACATACAACAAACCCCAATTTTCATCAACAACTCTTGTGATTGTCCAACATTGAGAATGCCTACTTGAATGTTAGAACAATCCTCCATCACTTGTCTCATATCAGCCGTAAGCACATCATTGAATGCAACCATAATATCCCCTTCATGGAGAAGGATCACCCACATTTGCCACATGCAAGCTATCCTTCCCACACCAAGTTATAGGACAAGCACCGTTTTTTGAACACTAGGTCCAAGAAAGAATATAGAGTTACCTCAGAGAGTAACCAGATCATGAATTCTCCGAGGAACATCAACGTTCTCAAAATTTTCATTTCCCCACTATATCAAGAATGACCACCAGTCTCACAATCAACACCTTTTAGTAGATTTTGCACTTGCAGGAAGGATCCTCTTTGGGAGGTTTCTTCCATAGGTAAGTATAGCAGCCCAGCTACACCTTACCCATCATACATGCCCAAGTAGTCAATATAGCCAATAGAACCATATCGTGGAACTGTCACCAGCTGAGGAAAGACATGGGTTCATAAGTCTTACCCAATTTCAATTTTTCCCTTGAGGACAACTTGAGATACCAAGCAGTTCATCCCTTGAAATTTTATCAAGAGGGATTTTGTTTCATCTTGGGAGATCTGGGTTTTGCTTCATACATCCCAGTCAGGCCCATTTACATCAATTTGTGGTGGACAAGGCTACACCACTACCTATTATCATTCAACCCAAACAATAGACACAAGTCAGCAACAACATCTTGACCATAGGAGGACCAGGTCCTCAAGATAGTTTTACATGGAATGGGCTTTCATCAACATCATTTACAACTCAAACACAAAAATATTCATCCCCTAAGGATTTACAATAAGGATGGTCTACCAGAGAACCCCAACAAGGAAGTTCCTCTGAAGCCTCCAGAACTAAGAGAGTACACAAGATCATGTCTTGCTTACACAAAGAGCAATATGTATCTTTAATTTACATCAACAACATGACCTCACAAAGGAGGTTTCATGAATTTCACCAAGGTAACAACATTCTATCTCTGAGAATAAGCCCCACGAGTTCACGAACATGGGACCATAGCTAGGAACAAGTCCCAAGCATCAACTACTTATAGGAGACAACCGTATCAATACCACCTGCCTTATTATTTCAAGAACTGAAGAGGGAATCCATTGAAATGAAGAATGATTCCTCATAAAATTAAGGATTCACCAAGTAATATCAT
This sequence comes from Gnetum montanum, assembly GCA_015680685.1. Classification (NCBI taxonomy): domain Eukaryota; kingdom Viridiplantae; phylum Streptophyta; class Gnetopsida; order Gnetales; family Gnetaceae; genus Gnetum; species Gnetum montanum. The sequence goes on along the minus strand of MNCI01010800.1, from coordinate 41,333 downwards.
GATCAACTCTACTATCCCACTAGGGAGGTAAGAACACCAACATGAATTAACAGCACACCAGAGACATGGGACACTACATCTGGGAGGGACTGTGTGATTCATCAGTGTACACAAGGGACAAAGTACATGGGAAAATTCAGTAAGACACCATAGCCTATTAGGCACAACGAGTCCCCTATCATGGAATTTCACCATAGACCATGAAAGCACCAATAAGTCCCAATCTATGAGAGTGCATCATAGCCCTTCAAAGCACCAAAAGCAATTAGTCACGAGAGCCCACCAACATGCACAAATCATTAGAAGCCCCCAATCATGAGAGCATCGACTCAATTATTTTGAGCACATTCAAGCCCACAAAGCAAGGCCACCAAGAGAAATCACAATTTCTGTATCTATGACTTCCTTTATTCAAGGATGGACCACCATCCCAACGTTTGGAAAACTTCTCCATGATTGCTTCCAACATGGAAGAGCAAGTCTAGGTGCCAATACCTAGAACTCAACTCAAATCCACCGTTAGACATCACATTGATTTAAATTTCAGTTACCATCGATCATTTGTGGACAAGATCTTTGCCAGTCCATGAACATAAGAGAATGTGTTCCCAAGATTTGTCCTGTCTCAAAGACATTCACCAAGCATACACCATCCAGGCATGCCAACATCATCAAGAACACATGGCACCCATTCACAAGCATAATGGGCAAGGACATGCCCTGGTGCATTCGTTACAACACTGTATCCAACTGAAGAGTTTTCCATGAGGTTTTCAGTAGGATTATACATCAAGGCACAATGGCCATTTACAACATTAAGCAAGGTCATATCACTCTTGCCCATCATAAAAATTAAGACCTTAGCAACATGCATAGATATCAATCATGCAAAACATTGATGAAGGAATTAGATCCCCACGCAATCAAACAATTTCATCATGAGGCATACCAAGAGAGAGATAGAACCCTCTCAGAATTTCAAGATTCATACACAACAATCATTCCCAGCAACTAACATTGGTGTCAACCAGGACCAAAATCTCACCACAATCGTATGAGTTATCGGCAATAGACAATCGTCATCTCAACCTAAAAATAAGGTGGAAGACCAAGGTCTATCCAGCAACAAGTCTACATCAAACCAATTCTTGCAACAATGAGAAACATCACTAAGGATGCATTCACAAGAAGACTCTCATCAAAAGAGGTGCAGTCTCAAAAAGAACCAACAATAGGATGACCCACACTAGTAGTCTTCAAATCAGAGTGACCAAGCAATGTCACTAATCGAAATAGTGACGCCATGAGCCCAAGGGCAACACCACCAGCTCAACAAAGGAGCACAACTCGCAAAGATCAACAATAAGGGCAATCATGCCTCATGCACAAGAAGTTGTCTAACAAGACAACAAACATTTGGCTTTGGGATGACATAAATAACCACTGCATCCTCAACGTTCCCAACAATAAGTCATCATACCACATAAAACATTAAGCCTTGCGTTACGAATGATAGAAACAACCAAGATAACATGCATGCAGGATTTGAAAGCGCAACCAAGAAGACATGCATACACAAATAGAAAAACATATAATTGCAAGCACGAACATACAAAGTCTACTGGCAATAGTCTTAGTCCACCCAGAAAAAAGCTCGCCATGAACACATGTTCGAAGGACCTCCATCTTGAGGTACCTGGGAACCATCTTGTCCCAATTTTTATTTTTCCATACTCACTATATTTAGAGTGAGTGGGAGTGCCAAGGATATAATATCCTACACGATTCAACAAATGCCATCTTGAAACATATCATCTAGGTGGAAATCGAAGCGGAGACTAGGTCCGATTCATCCCAAATGAATCACTGGAGACCTAAGATAAGAGCTCCTTGAGCAAAAAAATTCCTAAATTGCCAGTATAACTCCTCTCAAACATATCACATATAATCACTACTAGTCCAACCACATGTAAATAGGTGGAGGACATCACCACAACACCATCGTTTATATCATTACGAAGGGAAACATACATCTGTTGCTCAAAACTTATCATCTATCCCCTCATGAAGAGCTTAGAACATTGCCATCAAGAAACTCTTCAAAAATACATAAGGATATGATCCTAGATTACCTATGTATCAATTTGAAGGGACCATTAACCAAACAAGCTTAATGGAGTAACACAACCAAAGAGCACAACCATATCCCAACACAATTTTAAAAACGCTTTGATAGCATCTATAACAACGTTGCCCCAATGTTGTCCAGCACCCCAAGGAATTCATGAAGATCCAATGGATCTAGGGTGGAAGACCTAGGGAATATGCCTCAAGAAAGCAAGCATCTCATGAGTGAGTGCAAGCAAAAGCACAACTTCTTAACATACACAACAATCCACCTCATGGAGGGTAACCAACTTCAAAATGAGGACCATGCAAACAAGCACATACACAACCTTGTAGACAACATCGGTGGGAGGGGAGACGATGCACCTACAAGGAAAGGTGCCTCACCACCAAATCCCGCATGATCTAGTACAAGGTGTGGCTTGGCACCACACCAAAACTATCCAGTCTTGGCTGCCTACATATCTACGACCACCGTAGAATCAATGCCATGTAGTTCTCCATGGTGAAGAGGGAAGGAAGATGACTTAGAGAAGAGAATTGCAGCAGGAGGGTTTCCTGTTGCTAGCTTGGTACCACCAAGCTGGGGTGGGTTTTCTAACACTTGAGAGTCACCCGAGGGTGCCTCAAAGTGTTCCATGGCACCCAAACCATAGGGAGAGCCCAAGAGAACCACCACTCTGGGACATCTCTCACAAATATACTAGCTTTATCCTTTAAAATATAAGCCACCTGAGCACAAACTTACTCTAAATAAAAGGCTTTAATTCGGAATCGATTTTTCCTTTTACCCCTCGCCCACATATCAGGTTCATCCTTTTCTTAATTCGGGTTTACATTAGCTTTATTTTGATCATCAAAATATAACATTTAGCTTTTATCGTTTCAGGGGAAAAAAAGCTTCACTAGGGTTTTAAGAAAATAAAACATAAGATCTTTTTCTTTACGAGTTCCACCACTTTAATTTTGCTAATTGTCACATTCTTATTTCTTCTCTTATGGGCCCAGATATAAATATAAGGTGTCAGAGTATTTAGCATAAGCCATAAAATGATGTTAGCTTCAATTTTCTATTTGTTATTCTCATGTGGCCACATATGGGAAAAACTAAAATGAGCTAAGATGATTTTGGGGAAAGACTAAAATGTTCATCCTAGGAAAAACTTGAAATCTTCAGACATAATGTTGGGAAAAACCAAAATCTCCAAAAATAATGTTTTCTTTTTTCTTTTTCATTTTTTGAAAAAATCTCAAAATTGATTTTGGGCCAAAGCTAAAATGTTCTAAGATGATATTGGGGAAAACTTAAGCTTCTTAAAATGTTGACCTGCTCTATAATGGTTACTTTTGTTCCCACAAATTACCAACCTACAACATGTCTATTCACACAAATTACCAACCTACAACAAGTCAACAAATATGAACACTATAAGTGTTGAAGTATTGAGAGAAACTTGAAATACTCAAAGATAATCATGGGGAAAACTCAAAACTTCCCATGATGTTGATGTAGTTTTAAAAAGTTTGGAATTGAAATTGTATTCCATTTGTAAGGGATCCTTTGGATAAATTTAACTTGTACAAAATACATCAATAAGGCTTGAGTACAATAAATTCATCCAATAATCATAAACTTGAACAATTCTTCTATATAATTCTTTACAACCACCACTCATAGCTTGAATAACTCATATAAAGATTGCAAAAATATCTATCATTTTCTTTTGAAAAAGTCTTTTCCAAAATATTCAAATAATACATATAGCTCATCTTCTACTACTTGTAGTTTACACAATTGAGATATCCTGCCTTTGTGCTACTCATTATTGCATCTCAACATTTCAACTTGAAGGTGGTGTGATCCCATGCTTACTCTTCTAATTAGTTCTCTCATGCATATTGAAATTCTTAGTTCTACATATTTTGTTGCATCATGCTTGCCACCTTTAATAATTTTCTAGGAAAACTATTTTTTTTATTTATCTAATTTTGACATTTCTTTAAAACTTTCTTGAGTTTCTATGCATGTTTTGAATTTATTACTGCATTGATATCTTGAGTACCCCATTTTTCTAGTCACAATATTCCCTTGCCAAATTTTTGAAATATCTTCTAAGATCTTATTGCTATTTTTATTAGTCAAATAAAATATTAAAAAATTGATGCATTACTTAAACTTCCAATGGTAGCAAATTAGTTTCAACAAAAGTATTGCATATAGAACTTGAATTTTCACCTTGAATTAATACAACAAAACTTATTAAGTTTCCCAAAAAAAACTATTAAGTTTCTCAATTTTCTTTCAAATAATCAATGGTTGGACCCCATGCTATTTATGTATAAAAAACAACACAATTATCTAAAAAGGATATTTTCAAATTGTGCAATTCAAATATTGTGATTGCATCTTAATAATGAGTAAATTAAATTATGTGTGATGGTGTTTGAAGTAGTGATATTATAACAATGTTGTCCGTGAGCACATTGTCCAACACCCCAAGAGTTCCCCAAGCAGATTCAAAATTAGGACAAAACTCTAAAGGAATATTCCTTAGCAATCAATAATCCTAAAACACATGCCAACAAACCACATGTTAGTGTTAGCATGCATCCTGAGCAGTGATTCAAATACAATATACATGTTAACCTAACATAGCTAGATAGCACTCCCTAGCTCCACTCACATGGACACTACAAGGGACTACCAGCTAAATCCTCTAGATTCATCACCGTGTGCTGGTAGTTGGTGTTGTGCTCTTACAAGTGCACACAACATCCCATAGCATGTCCCATGACATACCCGATTAACAGCCCAACGTAGAGTTGAACTACGGAACCCTCCCAGGTAAAGCCTTATCAAGTGTGGTAGTGAGGAAGGCCATGGCCTCCTCTTACTAATGCATGGAACTACCATGCTAGTATGGTTCTAAAAACACATGGAGTTGAGGACTCCTTGCACCTCCATGGCCCCCAAACAGTGGGGAAGGTAGCAAGCCACCACCAACCTTGCTACCTTTGTCACAATCCTCCCCTACTTAAAATGAGCAATGACCTTAGAGATAGCCTAGGTAGCCCACAAGGCAGCTACACCAAAATCAAGGGAGGATTCTGTCAATTCTAGGGAAGTAAGATTATGCTATTTTGAGTCAAGTCCAAAAGGACCTTAGGTTTTAGAAGGTCCAACTACCAAGTCCTAGGGCCTTAAATCTTTTTTCTTTTTTGAACTCGACTATCTTCCTAAGATCCGAACTCATCATAGCATCTAATACCCAAGTCAAGAGCAATACCCTTCAAAACTTGGAATGTTCATCTTTCCACATCTTGCTTGAGATGTAAGACTATGGAAGGACTTCAAGTGGTTTGTCATTACAACATGACAGAACACACCTACTTAGGAATGTATGAGATATAGGGTGTCCCTTGATTCACTTGTCCTGTTCAAGGCAAGCTCTCATAGGAACTCGCTCTTGGATCTTGTGAGGAACCACATGCCACACCTACTCCAATTCTTGTTTTTTTTAAAAGGATGTTTCTCTATCCATCACTAGAGTAGCCAAGGTTGGAGGTTGATCACTCGCAAGTGACAGAAGTCCAAGATTAAGTCTTCCTCAAACCACAAATGCTCTAGTGGTTCGCAACTATCATTTGAGTCTAGACAGTGTTTCCAATGGACAAGAAATTCCACTTTCAAATTATTACCATGGCCAGTGGTCTAAAATTTTTGAATGCAACCTACTCTCTTTCCTTGTATAGATTGTATACAAGGTCGTTCTTGGATCAAGAGGCTTCTTTTAGGATAAGCGAACCCATCAGGTAGTGGCTTCAACACACTGACATGAAAATTTGGATGGACTCTATCCATATTGATAGGTAGCTAAAGCTTATACATCATAGGATTAATTTTATCAATGATCTGGAAGGGACCATCATACTACCTCATCAATTTGGATGTAGTTTCCTACTTTAGCTAAACTTATGTAGGTCCAATTTTAGGAGAACCCAATCTCCCACCTTGAACACAATGCTAGAATTTTTTATCAATGTACTTTTTCATACGTTGCACTGCCCTCTCTAGACAATCTCTTGTAGTTGCAACATTTTCACACCACACCTTTAAGAACTCATCCATTGAGGGATGCCAACCTTGTAATGAGGGGGACAACATATAAGGGGTAATGGGTTTCCTTCCCATTGCTAGTTTTGTAAGAGAGAATCTAGTAGCTAATGACTTCTGGATGTTGTAACTTAGTTGAGCAATTCCCAAAAAAATCAACCAGTTCTTTTGATCACTATGGACATAATGTCGGAGGTACTACTTGAGTACATGATTCATTTGTTCTATTTCACCATCTGTTTGCAAATGAAAGCATGTTGATAATTTGAAGGTGGTACCCATCATTCCAAATAAGGCTCACCAGAAGGCACTTGTAAATTGGGGATCATGATCTGATACAATGCTCATAGGTAACCCAAAATATTGAACCACCCTATCAAAATAATATGTTGTCATGTCCTTAGCTAAACATTGAGATGGGTAGGGAATGAATATGGTAAACTTGAAAAAATATTCTACCACTATAATGATGCTACTCAAGCCTTGAACATATGATAGGTCTGTGATGAAATCCATGGTCATCATAGCCCATGGAAATGGAGGGATTTCCAAGGGGATTAGAAGTCCACCAGGACTCTCCATAGAACCTTTGTCTTGTTGACACACTAGATACTTTTGAACATAGGAAATCATGTCTCAATACATCTTTGGCCAAAAGAAGGTTCTCTCAATGAGTGCCAAGGTTCTTTCTTGTCTAAGGTGCCCAGTCCATTGTGTGTCATGATAATCTCAAGTTATCTCCTTATGAAGGCCATCCCAATCTAGGACACAAATTCAGTTGTCACAGAACCAAAGTATTCCATCCCTCATTTTGAAATGTGGATCTCGACTAATTTCTATCAACTTTATCAAATCAATGATGTGAGGGTTTCTTTTTAAACCATCTTAGATCTAAGCCAACAAAAATTCATCACACTAAACATGTGAAGTTTGTGGCCCAATGATAGAAAATAATTAGGAGATAGGTTGAGGACAACGACTCAATGCATCTACCACCACATTCTCCTTATCGAAGTAATAGGTCAGTTACAAATCAAACTCAAAAAAACATAGCCAAGCATCATGCCTGTTTGGGCCTCAGCTTCATTTGATTTAGAAAATAACATGTGGCCAGATTATTAATCTTTACATGGACACTATTTCCATCAAAAAATGTCTCCACGATCTTAAGTAATGGACAATAACAAATGTTTCTTTCTCATGGACTAGCCATCACTACTCTACTTAGTCTAACTTTTGAGACTCATAAGTGATAGGATGACCTTCCTGTAGCAACAAGCCACCAATTTCATCTTCACTAGCATTAGTATGGACCTCAAAAGATCTTGAGAAATCTAGCAATGCCAACATAGGATGGGAAGCTAAGGCCTCTTTGATTTTGCGAAGGCTTGTTAATAGTTTTAATGCCATTGCCATGGGACTTCTTTCTTTTGCAAATTTGTGAGGGAAGTAGCGATTCTCAAAAAAAATTTGATAAACCTATGATAGAAGCTAGCTAACCCCATAAACTATATTACCTCATGGACATTAATAGGAGTAGGCCATTAGTGTACAAGCTCTACCTTTTGGGATTTGGCTTAACCTATCCATGTCCCATGAGATGTCCTAGAAATTTTAGCTCTGTATAGCATAATTCACATTTCTCTTTCTTAACATACACCTTATTTGCCTGTAGCTTCTCAAGGACTAATTATAGGTGGAGAGCATGTTCCTCCATGGTCCAACTATACACTAAGATATCATCAAGATAGATGAACATAAATTTGTCCAAGAATGGTCAAAATATCTCATTCATCAAGGTACAGAAGGTAGCTTGTGCATTACAAAGCCCAAAGGGCATCACAGTCCACTTGTATGATCCATATCTAGTTACACATGTAGTTTTTTCTTCATCACCCTCTATGATGCAAACTTGATAGTACCCTTGCCGAAGATCTAGCCAAGTGAAATAATGGGCCCCTACCATATCATTCCATCCTCCTTTGTGACAAACAACACTAGTGCATCATAAGGAGATTTTGAGGGATGAATGTACCCTTTGGACAACAGGCTTCCAAGCTATTTCTTCAATTCCCCCAATTCTAGTCCCATCAACCGATATGATCTTTGAATAAGTGGGTTAGTACTTAGTTGCAATTCTATTTTATGGTCTATGGCCCTTCAAGGAGGTAGATTTCTGGGTAACTCTTGTGACATCACATCTTGAAAACTATTCAACACTTGTGTTATGCATGGGTCAATGTTTGTTTAAGATCCACAAGCCTCAGAAGGATCTCTAGTTTGCATAGCTAGTAGATATTTTCTTGTGGGATCCTTGGCCAAATGTTTCATCATCATCGGGTACACAACCTGGGGGCTAGAGTCCGCATCCTTCTTGATCTATGCTCTATGAGTCTAAGTTATGTAGGGTAAGCTTTCATGTGAAATAAAGATCAAGTCTAGATGTGGAGCAATGAAGACCCTAGCCTTGCGTAAGAATTATGGCCTCAATATGACATTAAAAGAGTTCATATCTATAATTGAGAAATCTAGGGCTCCTTACCATGAGCCCACTTAAATTGGGATACTACGACACACCCTGATGCACCGAAGAGGTTTAAACTTGGCAAGTTTGCAAGTAGCTTGGGTTGGTTCCATTTTTAGCTGCAAGTTCCTCACCAAAGATGGTACCATATAATTGTAACTAGTACCATTATCAATGAGGGCACTTATCTAACTTGAGCTCATAGTGATTGGGGCCAATTGGACCTAATATAAATTATCAAGATTAGTTATTTGGAAGCTTCCAGCTCCTGACCTTTGCATAACCATATCATACAACTCCATCTTTTGGATCATTTTTTGTGGTTAATTCTTCATTCTCTTGGTGCATCTGAGCCAAGTCCTTCTGAACTAAATATGTCTTCACTTGTACTATAGACTAGTTAAAGATGGTCATCACTGCTTCCTCCTTAGCCTTCTTAAATCATTTTTGAAGTTGTTGGAAATCTTCATCTCTAGTTATTGTCAAGCCGAGGAGTGCAGGATCAACAAGATAGGCACGTAATTTCACAACATTCATGGCCAAGCATTGATTTTGTGCTTGATTCATTTCGATTTTCCCCTCCAAGATGATGCATTTTCCCCTTAATTCTAGTAGCTCTAACTTGGTTGCAATGATGTTATCTAGAAAATCAAAGATATCTGAAATTGATTACCCAATCCTCAACAATCGAGCCAACAATTCTTCATGCTAGGCTGCATTCAATTTTCTATTAACCATGCCTACAAACATCTACACTTCTCAAAGTGTAGATACATTTGGTACAGATGCCACAGGTGCATTAAGTGCTTCAGCAACATAATCAACAACTACACTTACCACAGTATCTTACCCTTGGTGCTGCATCACTAGTAGAATGGCCCCTTCACCATCCTCTAAATGCACTGAGAAGGAGGTAGCATTCTTAGATATTTTTGAGAATAAATGGTGTTGTGAGAATGACATCATCACCTCTTGAGCATTGGAATAAAACCTTGTAGGTATACTATGTTTTTTGGGAAAAGAATATTAGCCCACCTCAGTCCATTTGGCTAATTATTTGAGCCACCTCATTAAGGTGACTCATTGTTGGTCAATCCAAGATGGATCTACGCTACTCATTCATGCACACTGCTCATGCTCACATAAGAGCTACTCTCAAATTTTTTGCAAGTGCTCAATGGCTATGTAGGCCTCTAGCATTGTTTCTTGAGTAGGCAGTGGAGGTGGCAGCTACTCCTCTTCTTTGGTTGTGGTAAGTGTCTTTTCTTTCATGATTTTAGACTATGAGGCCAAAGGAGCATGCCTAATTATGTCATTGGCATAACAGATGATTCCTACCCTTTTGTAGAATTTCTGAATGAGGCACAGAAAGGGCAAGGTTTTCCTTCACTGTTCATTTTCCTTAAAACTCTTTTTGATTTCCAAGTATATTAGTTGTGGAAGGCTTATAGAAAATCTCCCACTTAGAGTAGCACATGCTTGGGTGAAAAAGGTGATCACCTTGCTGGGCCTCATCATTGGATTAAGGTGATAAGCTACAATTTTGAAGTTGATGCGTTCGGTTAGTGTGAGCGTGTTTTACTCCTTATAATCAACCCTATAACACTACTGAGTCTACTCCTTTTTAGCCTCAAGATTATCTTTTGTTGATAGCTCTACCAACTATGTCCTAATATCAGACAATCCTAGTGCCTAGGTGATAGCCTTGGCTGAGTAGGACACTTGAATATCCTTGATTTTTACTGTGGATTCTAGTCTTCTATTATTCCAAAAGAGATATGTCTCTTCCATGTACCATTCTTGACAGGATGTGATGATTGGCCAGATGGGAAAGATTTACAATTATGTTTTGACTTCTACTGGAGTTTACTCTAAAAATGGCTTGAAGTTTATTTCTTGGAGAACTAAGTGTTAAATCTCTCGAGACCTAATGATGTCAAGGAAACTTTGATTTAAAGTGACCTTCAGCCTTGGCACAGGTCCTGGTGCTTCTCCTCACTATGATTACTCTATTAGCACTTCTTCTTCTAGAATCTGTCAAACAAATTCCACTTCAGGCTCCTCACAAATAGTTCCCATTGCATGGGTTAGCTCTGGTGGTTCTTGGGCTTGTTCTTATTGGCCGCTTCCAACTTTGGGTTGCTTCTCCCTTGGTTGAGAGGGTTCTCCTTCCAATGGGCATTTCAATCTTAGTGCCATCTATAATCACAATAAGACCATGGATTAGCAATCATTGTGTAACGTGAAGCAATTGGGATACCTTTATCTCTTTAGAATAGTTACACTTGGCTAAGTTGTGACTATTGCTAATTTAATTACTTCAATCATTATTTTATTTATGTGTTATTGTTAATAAATCACCTAAAGGTTGTTGAAAGGGTTAACTCTCGAAAAAATTGATGTTTGTATATTGTTAACGTTATTAACCCTTTGGGGGAGTTAGAAAAAGTTTTCAAAAATTTCATTGAAAACCTTAAGGTTTGTAGCCCCCATGATAAAGAGCTTACCTCTAGTAACTATAGGATTGAAGTACAGAGTGATTTGGGAAAATAATTGGGAAGTTAATAGCTCTAGAAGGTTTTGGGCTCTAAAGAATGGCAAAAACTCCCCATGTGTTATGAGGCAAATGATAAAAATTTCAAAGTCTACAATGGTATATATAGAGTTTTTGCATTGCATCGACAAGGCCTCATTGACATAGTTAGCTACATCGACAAGGCCAAGAATAGTATGAAAATATGGAATAAATGAAAGCTCACAAGGCCAAGAATAGTATGAAAATATGAGAAGAAGGTGGTGGAGCTCATAAATTTGAAAAATGGAGAAAAATGATTCAGAGGATAAATGAAATAAAAGGTTAAGGAGCACTGAATGGAAAACATAATGGAATATGTGAAAGATAGGATTGTAGCAATGTCTAAGGTAAGGAACCTAACTAACCAAACGAAGATCTATGCAAGTCAATCCTTTTTACCCTTACATAACCTCAACGAAGGATTTCGTGGGCCCCATATTTAATTAATGATCATGAAAAGCTAAGGACCAATCAAAAAGAATATATCTAAGAATTCAAACATATCAAACCAAGACATAGAGCATAACATAGAACCTAGCAGTGCGGTGAGTTATGATAGTATGGATGGATGATAGAGAAGGTGGAATAGAATTTTGAATTGAGTTCACAAGAAGTCCCTTGTGGAATTTTTCTTTAAAATGACCCAAGAAGATCCATCCTTAGTCTAGACCAAAACCAGCCACTTTCAATAACTTCACATCATCACTCTAAGACCAGTCCACCTATGATGAGTTATGGTCTGTTAAGTCCTATTATCGGACCCCTGTTATCGGACCCCTATTATCGGAACCCTGATAGAAGACACCAGGTCTGACTCTTGTTATCGGACCCCCGATATCGAGGCTGCATTAACTAGGCCGCATATATGAGACCCCGTATACACAACTGCGTTGACGCGGCACCATCGATGCATCCACCAATGCGTCGACATGGCCTTGTTTACACAAAGTCTACTTTTAGCTATAAATAAGCATGCACCCACTGCACTTAGGCACCTTTTTGGTAGTTGTAGTGAAGCTCTTGTAGTTTGTTTCCGTGAGACTTAGAATATTTTCCCAAGTGCATGCCCGTAGTGTGATGCTTGTAATTGTACGGAACCTTTATTCAAGTGTGACATACTTGGACACACACATGACCGACAATAAAGATCAAGATTACTTCATCATTGCAGCATTCACTTAGTTTTAATTATTTAATTGTTATGGTTATTTATTATTTTGTTAGTTAATATTTCTTTACCATCATTTACTATTCTTGTTGTTAATTCCGGAATGAGTACAACTTAATCACAAGCATTTAAGTGTGACTACTTGGTAACCCAGTAGTGTAGTTAGGATCTACACTTGGTAATCCCAGTAGTAGTCATGCACGAGGTCCAAGATGTGTACAAATGATTAAGGAATAGATGCTCATCACACTTAGACTAGCCTAGACTTCATTTCCTATTGCTTATTAGTTTAATCAACATTATTTTCCACTGTCTCTAGGAGTAGCACTAGTTTAGGATCACATCATATGCCTAACTCTGTACTAAACCATACGTGACAAAGAAAATACTAGTCTAAGTGGGAAGACAATGAACTGCAATTAACATGTAACTATCTAGATACCACAACTAGCCTGTCCATGGAGTTCGACCGGATCGTGCATAAATGCTTGTATTCGTATGGTTGAGTGTAGGGATACCTCGCCACTCATCATTGGCACCATTGCTGAGGAACGGTGCTAGTTATCTAGATTAGTTACATCATACAAGATCGTTGTAATGAAGTATTAATGCCATATCTTAAAAAAAAAGAGATAATAATAATAATTGCAATTAAATCACACACAAATTTACAACCATGTCTCTTTCACAAGATAGTGATAATGCAACATTTAGAGAGGAAATTCATTGAAGAACCAATGAAGAAGTTTGGAGTACTCAATCTTATGCAAGAGTTTCATATGTTCATAGACACCCCAATGATACTCAAGAACTCTCATCATCCAACTTTGACACCTCTAGTGAGGATGGGACATCCCATAGAATGAGGTGGCCTGTAAGGCCTAGGACCTTCTCAATAATTAACAAAAATTTATTCAAGGATGATTGAAAGACTTACAAAAGTCATGATGAGTCTTCCAGCCCTTTCTCATCCTCTGCTCCTTCAACGTCAAGTCGTGACATGGATGATCATCTCTCTAGGGGTCAGTGTAGAAATAGAAATCAAACCCATGGGCAAAGTCAGAAATGCCAACATGAACAAAGACAACATTGTCCCAACTCGCAAACTCATAACCTACCTAGTGACGATGAACCCCTACTAGCCACTAAGAGCCTAAGGCATATACAAGAGGCTGTTCGAATAGCCCGCATGCATCGTAAGGAAAGTTGTCTACCCATGCTTGATTTAAACAACTTTCCCAAGTTTTCAGGAGGCTATGATTTAGATCTGCAACAACATTTACAAGCCTTCTACAATTCCTGTACATGGAACAATATTGATAATGGGTAGCAAAAACTTAAGCACTTTTCTATGACACTCGTTGGCCAAGAAAATTTATGGTATAGGTCTTTCAAACCAAAATCAATTCGAAGTTGGCCAACAATGGTAGAACTCTTCAATGAAAGATATGAAACTTATGCGAGAGTGTTATCCTTGAGGAGACAAATCCAAGAGTGGAAACAAGAGTAACATGAACCCCTGGACATGGCCTTAGAAAGATATTATGCACTATTAAAAAATTTCCCAGGCCATGGGTTCTCTAAGGAAAGGCTAATGTTCCATATCATAGATGGACTTTGTAATGAAACAAGGGAGACCCTAGGGATGTACGCCTGAGGTCAACTATATGAGCTACGAACCCATCAACTCCAAGAGCTTATTAAGCAGGTAGCAAAAGAAGAAGGAGAAATAGCTAAATGGGAGAATGTTGAATGTTCTCAATAGGACCAAACTCTCAACTTAACAAGGGTCCATGATCATGAAGAGGAGAAATCAACTGACTTCAAGGAGGTGGAATCATCTTTGTCAATCCTACAATCACTAGATGAAATTGAGGTAAAGGTTAATAAGATGATAGACTAGGTACATGAAGGATGTGGAGAATATGCCAACATTATTAGAGGAAGAACCATGATGAACCAAGAAATAGGACCGAACACCACTAGATAATCGAAAAGAAGGGTTGAAGAGAATAAGAATAACAACTCAACTACCAATTTCACATATCAATGCAACGTCTATCTGTATGATCATCCCAAAGGCCAATGTCCAGTTTTGTCACATTTACATGAGCATTGGGGAGGAATGTTACATCCAAATTTTGTACAGAAATATCATGTTCAACCACAATGGCAAAAAGCTCAGTCATGGGGGAGGCCACCACCAACTAGACCATACTCTTTGTATGTACCAATGTCAAATGCTTATTATGTTCAACACCTTATTTCTCCAAAAAAATCTTCATCCTCTACCTCACCTCATCGTTATTATTCTCCTAAGTACTATCCACCCATGTCCTCTCCAACAAGATCACAAACTCATGTGCCTTACACCTCTCCTCAACCTCAATATTCTCAGACTTCACCCTCTTCTACATCACCACCAGCTATGCTAGAATATTTTACACCATAGCACCAACCCACAAACGTTACTTGTGCTGCTACTATTAATAGCAGCAAAGGTCCTCAACAACGTCAAAAGCGTCCTTTCTTTAAGCATGACCATAGAAAGAGACAACATAGTTCTGAAACCACTGCATCCACCAACTTGGCACAAGTTCGACACTATGATGCATCTTCTTCCTCAAACTCAATGCCTCCTGTTCCCCTATCTAGGCCACCAATCAACAATCCAACCACCATGAGGCCTAATAAATATTGCCACATAGGGAGACATGTTGATCCTTGCATACCATCTTATGGTCACAAGTACCATAGTGGATCAACTCCTCATAAATTAACCACATCTTATAACTTGCCCAACTATGTCAACTCTAATCAAGTGTGTGAACCCCAATGGGCTAGGTATGATTGGGTCCCAATATTTTCAATATGCAAGGATCCTAACCTTCCATTTATTAATTCTAGCCATGCTCAACCGTTTAGTTATGGGGGGTATCCTCCATTCTAACAACACAAAATTAATAAATGTTTTCTGTTTCTTTAATTTTTCAACTTTTTGTTTTCCACTTTTCACCTTTTCATTTATTGTTTTATCTTTTTGTCTTTTTATCTTTCTATGAGTAATCTCATCTATGAATAAAACACTCATGTGACTCATTAGTTGAGTTGTTATTCTACGCTATCAAGTCTCAGGTGATTAATTATTTGAATAGCGAGCCCATCAAATCCACCCAATGATTCTATTAATAAGAGGTTCTACTCTGGGTACAATGATATTCTTGACATCATTAAAACTTAAAGTAATTTTATGCTCATTATTCCTAGAGAGAAGAAGGATGGACTAAGAGGGAATGGCCAGGGTGTGACATCAAGGGCACTTGTGGATTCTCTTTGGTGACATCTGTAGGTGCTATCATGCAGCTTGTTTGTACTAAGATCCTTGTAGATCTAACAGAAAATGGGAGTAAGAGTATTAAAGACACCTAATAGAGAACCTAACACTATTCTAGGGGGTCCCACTGGAAAGACATGCACCCATGCCTAAAGGTAGGTGGCTTCTCTGGATTAAGTATTCATCAAAAAAGAAGAAAAGAGAAAAAAATAAAAATAAAAATAAAGAAGAGAGAGAAAAAAACGAGTGTGCCAATGTGGCCAAACAAAAATTATGCTGCAAAAAAATTCCAAGTCACTCCTCCCTTGCACAAAATTCCAAGTGATCGTATGCCTTGCTGTCATGGTGCTCTTATGGTTATCCATCATTGGATGACACAATGCAATGTCACTGATCAGAGAAATGGACTTGGTATTGATTTTAGAGAAATTGGCTAATGACACATTAATCATGCCCTACACTCAAGATTCAGTGTGCCCTGAGTCAGTTACCTCATGTCCCAATCTCTACAATCCCTTCTCTGATTCATCTGATCTCGCTGTTCATGTATTCTTGACTCGTGTCTTGTGTAGCATTGAATTCATACCTCATCATGGTGGTACCTACATGTGTGTGTTTTGTTGCATCGGTATAGATTACATTTAACCCTTCTAATGCCTACATACATTTTAAGGTGTGATTACACAAGGGAATTATAGGTTGGAACCTACTTTAGGGAGGACCCACTGCGTGACTTTTTTAATTTGTACTTATTGCACACCACTACATCATTTTATACCCTCCAAGTACTTCATTGCCAAATCTATTCTTTTTGGTGTCATCATTTTATCAAATGTTCCTCAAAAGCATTACTTTTCCTTTTATGTGTCACCTAAACAGACTAGGTCCGACATTAAAATTTTATGGCAACTTCCTCAAAAACAATTTCTACCTTTGAAATCACACTAGGCAAAGAATTCAACATTTATTAAAGGAAATAAGTAAGGTATGAAATCCTTGAACTTTTTTCAATAGCTTTACTAACAATTGATCTTTGTGTGATTATAGATGACCCCTAAAAGAAGACAATAAGAAGGACATTCCCAAGGTGCAATCGAACAACTTGGAAGAGGCAGAGGCCAAGGACCTCATGTAGAATATGCAGAGCACAAGGCACAATCATTTAGCATCCATCATGGAACTCCTATTACTGCATAATCTATCCAAGAAAAAGGAGGAGAGGTCAAGGCCCAAGCCTTTGAAGAGGAAAAATGACTATTTGCGGCATGCATGTCAAGGCCAATCAAGTGTTCCTGCAGTTGCCGTGTCCATGGAAAGTGCTGACTCCATCAAACATTGGAACATTAGTATGGATAGCTCATAATCCATGGATAGAAGAGAAGAAATGTCAAGTGCTTCTTCAATGGTATCAATCTCAAAAGCCTAGTGCGTAAAAAAAAGGAAAGGCACCCATGGAAGAGCCACCACTATCGGGAACCCCATGAGTTCCATAGGTTTTATCTTTTGTGTCTGTGTCCAAATTTTTTTTAATTCTCCATTGTGGCATGAATAAATTTCTAGTTAGTTAATAATCCCATACCTATCCACTATGTAATTAATTGAGCTTGTTCCTCACTTTCTTTGACTCAAGGACGAGTTGTTATTCAGTTGTGGGGGTATGATGAGTCATGGTCTATCAGGTCCTGTTATCGGACACCTATTATCAAAACCCTGATACAAGACACTAGGTATGACTCCTGTTATTGGACCCCTGTTATCGGACCCCTGATATTAGGGCTACGTTAACTAGGTTGTGTATACGCGACCCTGTTGACACATCCACCCATGCGTCGACATGGCCCTGTTTACGCAAACTTTATTTTTAGCTATAAATAAGCGCACACTCGCCGCACTTAGGCACCTTTTGGTAGTTATAGCGAAGCTCTTGCAGTTTTTTTCCACAAGACTTAGAATATTTTCCCAAGTGCATGCCCGCAGTGTGATGCTTGTAAATGTACGGAACCTTTATTCAAGTGTGACATATTTGGACATGCACATGATCAACAATAAAGATCGAGATTACTTCATCATTGTAGCATTCACTTAGTTTTAATTATTTAATTTTTATTGTTATTTATTATTTTCTTGGTTAATATTTCTTTACCACCATTTACCATTCTTGTTGTTAATTATGAAATGAGTACAACTTAATCACAAGCATTTAAGTGTGACTACTTGGTAACCTAGTAGTGTACCTGGGATCTACGCTTGGTAATCCCAGTAGTAGTCATGCACAAGGTCCAAGATGTGTACAAATGATTAAGGAACAGATGCTCATCACACTTAGACTAGCCTAGACTTCATTTTCTATTGCTTATTAGTTTAATCAACATTATTTTCTATTGTCTCTATAAGTAGCACTAGTTTAGGATCACATCATATGCCTCACTCTAGACTAAACCATACGTGACAAAGCAAATACTAGTCCAAGTGGGAAGCCAGCGAACTATGATCAACATGTAACTATCTAGATACCACAACTAGCTTGTCCACAAACTTTGACTGGATTGTGTGTGAACGCTCGTATTTGTATGGTTGAGTGTAGGGGTACCTCGCCACTCATCAACCTACATGAGACATGAGAGTATTTCCACAAAACAACCACCACTCCATACAGAGTGATGAGACACGATTCCCATGAGTCACGATATCGCGTACGTGATATTGGGTCGTCCCCTACGATGTTGTGTACGCGATATCATAGTCCGTTATCATATCTATAAATAAGAGGTGGCTCTCCCTTGTTTCTCCATGTTGAGTTAGAAGTAGGAAAACTCTGGCAATTTGATCACTCCAGAGATAGAATATTTTCCATGTGCCCATAGTAGGAGTCCTAAAGTGAATAGATCTTTATTCGAGCAACATTGTACCTGAACACAAGTTGTGTATGGCAATAAAGATGAGCTTTTCGAATAAACCTTGCAGTGCATGGAATAGGATTTTATTTATTGTTTTCTCTCTCATCCTTAAACTCCTAGAATGCAGAATGAGTAAAACTTGATTACGAGCATCTAAGGATGTGTATGGATAGTCAAGGAATCAGCTACTCATCGCATGTGGTATGAGTACGAGTTGATTACGAACATCTAAGGTGACTGCTTGGTAACCTAGTGGCGTATCCAAGATCTACGCTTGGTAATCCTAGTGGTAGTCCCAGATGTGTATGGTTGGTTAAGGAATCGGCTGCTCATCGCACCTAGGCTAGATATATTCTCTCAATCCTTTCCTCCTAGTTAGGTGCCTCAGTAAGACAACTTCGAGCACATGTGTTACACGCAGTGATCCCAGCAACGATTAGCGTTTCATAGCCACGATTGCATCAGTTCAGGGTGTGTACAGTAAGTGGGAACGGATGCTAACACTAGGTTAATTTAGACTTAGTCATTAGTTAGAGTTAGTTAGTTTCTCAACCCTTCACCTCAATAGCATAGGAGAAAAACTTAAAACACCATAAAAATCATATACCTCAGACTTACTTAACCATACACCGTGAAAACTACAAGTAAGTCTGGGAAGACAATGAATGATTAACCCCAAGTATTCCATGGGGCGTGTAGGCACTTAGTCTGCAGAGTTTGACCAGATCATGCATGCTACGCTCATTTCATATGGTTGAGTGTAGGGGTACCTTGCCACTCACCATTGGTGCCATTGCCGGGGACTAAGTGTTTGTGTGCCGAATAGAACATAAAGGATATCACTCACATCGTTGGGAGCCTAAACGAACCTTCGGGTTAATCAAAATAAAAATTTTATAACAGTGAAATAGCACACCGATAACAATGTCTTCTTCTCATAAGAGCAACTCACCACCTAAGGACCATACACGAGACAATCAGCAACATAAAACACATAACAAAAATTAGCCAAGTCCTAATCAATACAAGATAGTTTATACTTATCCTGATGAGTATATTCCAGACTTCACCTTTATCCTCCATCAAGACAAACAGCTGCGATGGAGAGATTTGCAAGGTAACATTATGTTACTCCTAGATCGTGTTGTTCCAAACATGCTTCACTGTGTCTTGGCACAGATTGGCATGATAGAATTATACGTTGAATATGTTGCGGATAATTTTGATATGAGGGATTATCATCAAACAGAAGCACAACGTATGAGGAACACTAGGTAGGAGAGTCAACATACACTACTGAAGGACAAAGGCCCACATGTCCTTAGCAAAATAGGATATGAGGAACCCCTTATAACAGGTTCTTTAGCAAATGATGTTCCCCCTCCTAACGATGATGAGGAGGTAGGGTACCAGAACCTACGATCAACGATACATAACCATGGTTCTGATGCCCGTGAACACCAACTGTTCACAGAGGGAACAACCACTCAGGCTAAGGATGGGCACTTAGATCATCACCACAATCAGGGTCGTAGCAGTTGAAGAGAAGGCAAGAAACATCTTCATGGTGATGGCTCCCCTTCTTCTTCCTCTTCTTCACATCACTCGCTCTCTCCTTCCACATCTGAGCATAGCCATCATGAACACAACGTAGGGGATAAAGGTAGACAAAATGAGAGACCTCAAAGGGAAAGTCAAGAGAGAGGAAAAGGGCAAGGACGTAGGGAGAGTAGGGAACAACACAGACATCATAGGCGTCATGAAAGAGATGATCATGATGAGCCCATACTTGCAACCTGAAGTATGTTTGACATAACGGAGGCAGTTAGGATTCTCACAAGGCATTTAAAAGATAGTCAAATCAAACATTTAGACATGAACAATATCTCACGATTTGAAAGAGGATACAATGCTAATCCGCAAAATCATTTATAGGAATTCCATGATGCATGTGCCTTGCAGAATATAGAAAATGAGTGGCAAAAACTTAAGTTGTTCCCAAGGACACTCATCAAGGAAGCAGAGAGCTGGTACCAGTCCTTAGAACTGAAAACCATCAAGAGGTGGAGTACGATGCTAGAACTCTTCAACGATAAGTATCAGACGTACTACAAAGTGTCTAATTTGCATAAGCAGATTCAAGGCTAGAAGCAAGGTACTTATGAACCCTTGGATGCTACCATGGCCTGCTACGACACATTGTTACATCGCTGCCTAGGCCATGGGTATGCTCAGAGGGATCAACTTCGCCACATTATGGATGGGCTAAGGCATGAAACTAGAAGAACCCTTAGGACTTATGCCCAAGGGAGACTCTCACAACTTAGAGCCCATGAAGTACATAGCTTGTTGGAACAAGTAGCAAAAGAAGAAGGTGAGCTATGAAAAAGGGAAAGTGCGGAAGAATACAACCGTGATCCCTCTCTTCGAAAGAAGGGAGTGAAATTTTACGATGAAGAGGATGAGTCACCAATCGAAGAGTTGGTGAACAGGAAAACCTTGCCAATTCAAAAGCTCATAACAAAAATAGTAGCTAAGGTAGATGACGTATGGAGTTCCTTAGACTCTAAAATTGAAACTATCTTAAAAATTGTAGAAGAGTCTAAGGTAGAACAAAGTAGTGACGAAGGTAAGACAAAGTGGAGAGATTTAGGCCCTGTACATAACAAGGGTAAGGGGAAAATCACTAACTTCGATGTGGTTGTGAAGTCAAAAATAGATGATGATAGTGGATGTGAGATCTGCCACTATGACCATCCTAAGGGATGTTGTCCAATTATCTCACATCTACAGGATTCTGGGGTGTATGCGCTTAATCCAAGGCTCAACCAACGGCAAACACCTTGTAGGTTACCTTATCCCCAAGGTAACACAAGGCAGTTCCACCAATCATTAATGTATTATCCAAGTGGAACTCCACCACAACCCATCAGGTAGCATCAGCAGTGGCAATATCCACAGTCATGGGGGATGCCATTGTGAAAACATCAGTACCCTTACCGGCAACCTGACCCTTATAGATAGTATGTGTAGTAGCCGATTTCTCCAAGTGACTCTATGAGTCACACAACTCCCCACCGTCACTACCAAGTTTGGGAGTACTTTAGAAGGACTCCTTCTCCTCCAGAAGACACTCCATATCCACACCATCCTCCAAATCCTTCCACACCTCTTCCATAAGTAGTTCCCATAACACCTCTTGCTCCAAAAATTCAAGGGAAACTTCCTATCCAACCGCAGCAACGTCATGCTGCAAGAGCTATAAATATTCAACCTGCTACTGGTTTTGACAACTGTAAAAAGAGAAGAACTTTCTTTAGAATCAAAAGCCCAGACAAACTCTCGCAACAACAAGCGGTTGGGCCCATGTACACTCCTCCACCATCTAACACTTCAGAGCACCCTTTAGTCCAATAGAGCTTAACGTATATGGTTATGTTAATGCATATCGTAACCAACTAGATCAAGGTAGGACACCTTCCCAGGAAATTAACTGATCCTAGGAGTCCCTTAATCTATTTACAAATCACCAAAAATAAACCACATAGGGCTCTTCTTGACTCAAGTTCCGCAGTTAACTTAATTTCACGAGAGATGTATCACGCTTGGAACCTACCCCAACTTAAGAAGAACAAGATTCAACTAGAGTTGGTAGACCAGTCTATCACCATTCCCTTGGGATTGGTGGAGGACATCATTACCACTGTGTGTGGTTGGTCTTACCCAACTAATTTTCTAGTGATTGAAGTCAATAACAATGAAGGGGACTTCCCAATTATAATGCGAAGGCATGGCTAAGTACAGTAGATGCATGCCTTAGCATCTGCAATCTTTCCTTAGAAATTTCTAAGATAAACATTTATGGAAAGACCAAGAAGAGGAAAGTTCCATGCATCACATACAGTGATTCATCAGGTGATGACATGGAGGAAATGCCTCCATGTAATAGGTGTGCCCTTGAAACTTTGCAATGAACATGCCTATATGTAGCAACCACACAATCAGTAGTTGACGCCCCGTGGTTGATAGCTACTCGAAGGAGCAACCAAATATGCATGGAACGAACTGAGGAGACCAACCATGCCAACAACGAAGCCATAGACACATTGGAATATGAGCATCGCCAACTTCCATCCCTTAATCTAAGATCAGCAGTTGGGAGAAGTTGGGCACTTCTACAAAATTCAAACAGGCACTCATTATTTTGGATGTCTCCCTTTCCACTTAGTCATGGGGGAGATGGCCACCTATGCTAATCATATGGGGCCCTCAGTTCTTTTTATGTTTTTTTTACACATTTTCATTTTACATGTTTTTTTTACAACATTTTTGTCTTACACATTTTTGTTTTACAAATTTCTTTAACGTTTCTTGTTTTTGTTTTACAACATTGTTATACTTTTTCCATTTTGTGTGTGTGTGATCCATCCTGTAAGTTTGTCACCCAATAAGTGTTCGGAATGATGGTATGATCTGTTTTCATATTGATTGCTAATGTTTGGTTTTTACCTTAAGTTATGATGTTGATACTAAGGTATGTTCTTTTGATATGGCAGGCAATGAGTTCACTTCATCCATCCATCCACAACACTCTATGGTCTCTCTTGGCTTGGAAATGTACAATCCCCTTCTTAATAAGAACTTAAACGAATTGGTGACTGGGTATTTTCCAAACTAAGGTTTGAAAAGGGTGTGACTTCAAGGAAACTTGATGCTTTTGTGTTAGCCATTCTCTTGGGTGCTTGGATGTTTTCTTCTTGAGTTTTCTCGTCGTTCCAATGTTAACCAATTATTGGAAGCTAAGACAATAAAAATAATCAAGTCTTTGAATGGTGTGGTTCTCACACATAAAAACAAAAAACAAGAAAAAAACTAAGTGAGAATTCAAAGCACACCCCTTAGACGAAATAAACTTGGGCTACAAGCACTGGTTATGGAACCAAAAGTGTTCCCTCTAACTAAGATCCTTCTCGCTTCCCATTCTCTCCTTTGTTTCATTGGAATGGTGGTGACTCTTGGGGAAGGCATTCTTATTATCCAAGTGGATAGTTTAGCCAAATGCATTGATGCGAAGTCACTGGATGTGGTTGGTTTGAGGCCAAACTTGGAATGGGATTTGCTAGATCACAATAATCATAAAACACACAAGGGGCTATACACCACCTTGTTCTTCAGATCCCATTCCATCCTCTTCTCTTCACCCTTCTCTCCATTGTTCACCTCATTTCCAATTGTATCATTAGTGTATATTTTCGTAGATGCATTGTTTTCTTTTCGGTAAATTTTTACGGTTAAGACTCTAACTCTTGTTCCAAATAACATTCCCGAAGCCTATGGACTCTTTGAATGTAGGTTTGTCAGGGCATTAAGGGCATGAGCTTGCTTTGGGAAGGACCCACTGACATTTCTATTTGAAGCATTAGTTAAATTCTTTCCCTTAACATTTGTAATTAATTTTATTTTGTTCATTTCCATCTTGACATCCATTTCATCGATGCCATAGTTGTTCATTTTTATCTCTCTTTCTTACTCCTTTTCTTTCTCCATTCTAACCCTACTGGAGGTTCGCGATTAGTCATGGGGGTACGGGGACCGATTTTTTCGATTTTCTCTTAGCCCCAACATTTTGATTTCCTTCCTAACCCCTACACCTTTGGTAGTCCTCATTAATATATCCCCAAATCCATATTAACCATACCACAACCTAGCCAATGAACTTACACCAAAATAAGGTATTAAGTACATGATGATTCATTCACCCTTGCTAATATAGGATTGTGTTATGTGTGCAGATGGTGATCATACAACAACAGATTGGATCTGGAGTAAACACTTGGAATGGATCCATGCTGGAAGCAGCTATGCAAGGAGCAAGATCGATGATGTGCTTACCGATGGACAACTGAAGGCGCAATCTTGGCATTGGCAGTAGAAACACTTCTTTCTCTCTCTCTCCTCTTTCTTTCTCAACTACCAACTAAGGCCTGATGTCATTGTAATAAGGTGTTCACCCTTGTTGTTATGAACACCATTTTTGTCAAGTCTTGTAATGATGATCCATTCACATGTCATCCCATTAGTTCCATTCCCCTCAATAATTCCATACCTTCCCGATATTATTGTAAGGAACTCAAGGACGAGTTTTCATTCAGTCATGGGGGTATGATGAGACGCGATTCGCATGAGCTGCGATATCGCATCGTCCCCTGCGATGTTGCGTACGCGATATCATGGTCCGCCGCCATATCTATAAATAAGAGGCAACTCTCCCTTATTTCTCCATCCTAAGTTAGAAGTAGTGAAACTCTAGCAGTTTGATCACTCCAAAGATAGAATATTTTCCATGTGCCCGCAGTAGGAGTCCTAAAGTGAATGGATCTTTATCCGAGCAACATTGTACCTAAACATAAGTTGTGTATGGCAATAAAGATGAGCTTTTTGGATAAACCTTATAGTGCATGGAATAGGATTTTATTTATTATTTTCTCTCTCACCCTTAAACTCCTAGAATGTGGAATGAGTATGACTTGATTACGAGCATCTAAAGATGTGTACAGATAGTCAAGGAATCAGCTGCTCATCGCATGCGGTATGAGTACGACTTGATTGCGAGCATCTAAGGTGACTGCTTGGTAACCTAGTGGCGTATCCAGGATCTACGCTTGGTAATCCCAATGGTAGTCCCAGATGTGTACGGTTGGTTAAGGAATTGGCTGCTCATCGCACTTAGGCTAGATAGATTCTCTCAACCCTTTCCTCCTAGTTAGGTGCCTCAGTACGACTGCTTCGACCACGTACATTACGCATGGTGATCCTAGCAACAATTAGTGTTTGGTAGCCACGGTTGCATCGGTTCAGGGTGTGTATGGTAAGTGGGAATGGATGCTGACGCTAGGTTAATTTAGACTTAGTCATTAGTTAGAGTTAGTTAGTTTCTCAACCCTTCACCTCGGTAGCATAGGAGAAAAACATAAAAGACCATAAAAATCATATACCTCGGACTTACTTAACCATACACCGTGACAACTACAAGTAAGTCTGGGAAGACAACGAATGATTAACCCCAAGTGTTCCCTGGGGCGTGCAGGCACTTAGTCTGCGGAGTTTGACCAGATCACGCATGCTACGCTCGTTTTGTATGGTTGAGTGTAGGGGTACCTCGCCACTCATCACAGACAAAAAAAGAGAGAAGTAGGAAGTGAGCGCCTTAGTTAAAGGGGACCTTCAGGCATGGATGCATGTCTTTCTAGTCCCATAACTAGTGATTGTAGCCCATTTATTTGTCTAAGGGGTGTGCTTTGAATTCCTATCATTTGTTTTTGAATTTTTGGATGGGAACCACACCATGCAAAGACTTATTCATTTATTGTGTCTAACGAGTGTGCTTTGAATTCCCATTGTTTGTTTGTTTTTTCTTTTTTTGAATTTTTTGATGGGAACCACACCATGTAAAGACTATATTTGACTTCCTATTAGTGGTTGAAATGGAATATTAAGAAGTCCATGAAAAACACTCAAGCACTCAAACAAGTAGAAGAGTACAAAGACTATTGAGTTGCCTTGAAGTCAAACCCTTTACAAACCTTTAAATCCTTCCTAAGGTCACTGATTGATTAAAAGTTTCTTTATTGGATGGGCAGATGACATGGACTCACTACCTAATCCATAAAAAATAAATCATGTCATAGTCATTAGACATCAAAATTCAAAAATAGAAACCAAACATCGACAATCACAACATTAAGCACAAACCATCATTAGTAAATAGCAACAACGGCACTATGTCCTATTGCAATAAAACACTTTTATTAGAAAAAATGATGAAAATTCATACTTTAAAAAAATAAAATAAAATAAAATAAATAAAGTATACAAGAAAGTGTAAAATAATCAAGAAAGGCTCAAAGGTACTAATGATGGTGTAATATTAGAAAATCTGGAAATCAAAAATTTGTAAAATAAATAATTTGTAAACATCAAAAACATGAAAAGAAAAACTAGAAAAACTAAGAAGCCATATGGATTGTTAGCATGGATGGCCATCTCCCCCATGACCGAGTTGGAAGCAAGAGATCCAAAAAATGGAACGTGGTTGTTCATCCATCGAGGTGGTAGTTGCACTAGCCTATCTTGGATTGAGAAAAGGTTTTACTTGTTGGATATTGATCAGCTACTTTTTATTTGGGATTTTAGGCTTGTAGATCAGCATGGCCTCTGAGGAAAAGGTTTTATCAATTATATAAGGTCCCTCCCACAATGTTTGAACTTTTACCTTCTAGGGTACATGTGTGGGATTCCAATAGAGAACTTTATCTCCTCGTTGAAGTTTTATCTTTCATATCCTTACGTCATGATGTTGCTTGTTGAATGTCTTATGCATCTCATTCAAAGATAGGGCCACTAATCAGTTTTCATCTAGCAAATTTAGGTTGATCAATCTTTCTTTTTGTGCTAGACTTAGGTCAAGATTCAAATCATAGGTTGTTGAGTGTGTACGAAGCTTGGATTGAATTGGAAGCATTGGAAGCTTTCTATATACCAACTTTTAAGGAGAGTAGCCAATAGGAAGTTTCCATGTTGAATGGCAAGCCTAGAGGGCATCGTTGAGTTTTGTACTCCAATCTTTCCTATATTTGCTAATGGTCCATGTTAGTATTTTTGTGATCTCCTGGTTGGTTACCTATGCTTAACCATTTGCTTGGGGCTAATAGGATGTTAATTTATGTTCAACCCCCAAGTGTTGCATTAACTTTCTAATAGTGGCACCTATGAAATAAGTTCCATTGTCAAAAATTAACGCACGTGGTACCCCAAACCTATTTATAATATTTTGTTGTATAAACCTAGTAGCAGTGGATGATGTATAATTAGTAATGGCT
The DNA here is from genome assembly GCA_015680685.1 of Gnetum montanum. Lineage (NCBI taxonomy): Eukaryota > Viridiplantae > Streptophyta > Gnetopsida > Gnetales > Gnetaceae > Gnetum > Gnetum montanum. The sequence goes on along the minus strand of MNCI01010800.1, from coordinate 13,715 downwards.
ACTGCTTCTACCCATTTTGTGTAGTAGTCAACTACTACGATGATATACATCTTTCCATTAGACATGGGTGTGAGGGGACCAATGAAGTCAATGCCCCATATGTCAAAAGGTTCTAGTGGTTTAATCCACTATTGAGGACCTTTCATTTGAGTGGTTATCCCCCCATCTCATTGACAACAATCACAAGATTGAACAAACTAGTGAGCATCCCTAAAGATTGTAGACCAATAGTATCATGCCATTAGAATTTTTATGGCCATGCATCTCCCTACATAGTGGCTTCCACAAGGCCCTTCGTGAGCATCCTGGAGAATACGCAATTGATCTTCATTAGGGACACACCAATAAATTAGGCCATCAATGCACACTTTGTAAAAGTGTCTATTGATTTCCATGAAATATTTGGTCCAATGGAGAAATTGTTGCCTCTTTCTAAAGTCAAGATCTTATGGCATATTCTAAGTAAGAAGATAAGTGAGGATGTCACTATACCAAGTTTTTTTTACAGGCGTTTGGTCGTTTAGTGCTCCTATGAAGAGGAGTTCATCTGAAAACTAATCAAAGTGCAATCTCTGCTTCTCTTTATTATCCCATCTTAAGTGAGAGAGGTTGTCAACAACCACATTCTTGGTCCCTTTTCGATCTACCATTGTGAGATTGAATTCCTACAAGATCACAACCCATTGTATGATAAAAGGACTTACCGCTAGCTTGCTTATGGGGAAGCAGATTACACTATGGTCCATGTGCATAAATACTTTGTAGCCAACACATAGTGCCTGAACTTTTCAAGAATGTACACCATGGCCATTAGTTTTTTTTTTTTTTTTTGTGTGATGGTGTAATTTAATTATGCTCCCACAATGCTTTGACTCATGTAGCGGATGTAGTATGGGCATTTCTTATCATCCATCTGCATGAGCACTACTCCCAAGGCATAGTTAGATGCATCTTTCATGATGTGGAAGGGTCTAGACTAGCCTAGTGCTCATAGAATTAGTGTTTTTATGAGTTTCTCCTTTAACTATTGGAATGCATGTTCACATTCCTTGGTCTAGATTAAAAGTGCATCTTTCTTTGTAAGCTCTACCAATGGTTTTGCAATCTTAAAGAAATTCTCTATGAATCACCAATAATAGCTAGTGTGTCCAAGGAAGGACGAAACATCTTTAACTATCTCTAGCTGGTGTATTGTTCCTTGGATGACCCGTATCTTTTATAGGTCTACCTTAATCCTTGCTTGAGTGATTCTATGCCCTAGTACAATACCTTCTTAGATCATGAGATGGCTCTTTTGCTAGTTGAGCTATAGATTTGTTTCAACACATTTCTTCACTACTAGCTTAAGGCAATCCAAGGTTTGCTTAAATGTAGCTCTATAGGTGGAAAATTCATCCATGAAAACTTCCACACCATTACCAATTTGATGTTGGAAAATACTAAGGACAAGATGTTGAAATGTTGTAGGGCCATTGCATAGACCGAATGACATCTTACAATATACAAAAGTTCCCCAAGGACTTGTGAATGTTTTCTTGGCCTAATCTTCTAGTGAAATTTGGATTTGTTTATGGACACTATAACCATCCAAGAAGCTATAATAATAATGCTCAAATATGGTGTCCAACACTTGTTCCACAAATGGCAATGGAAAATGATCTTTAAATCTTACCATATTCAATAGCCTGAAGTCGATGTAGGCCCACCATTTGTCATCTTTGTTCAACACAATTATGAGTGGGTTAACCCACTCAGTATCCATGATGGGATAGATGAACCCTACATTGAGGAGTTGTTTAATTACCTCCTTGATAATCTACTTCAATTTGGGATTCAACTGCCTCTACGGCTACCTTCTAGGATTCATTGTTAGGTTGGTGTAAATGCAATGCTGGCATATCCTTAGATCGATTCCTGTTAGCTCAAGATATGACCAAGCAAAAGTTATTGGCCATTTGTTAACCACCTTTAATAGATTTTCTTTTTGTTCAAGAGCAAGTTTGGCATTAATTATGACTAGTTTACCATTGTTTAAAAATGCATATTCCATGTTGGCCAGTAAATTTTTTAGCTCTAAGGGCTCCTGGTTGAAGTTATCAAGGATTTCAAACTCTCCCTAATAGGTATCATTATCTTCATCAGAAAGTTGGGGATGAACTTGTTCAAGTTTATCCATGCCTTCAACATAAGCACATGTTAGGCTCTCAGTTGGTTCCATGCATAATGTGCTTCTATCTGAGTCAACTATTAGCCACTAGGTGCCCTCTTATTTTGTGGCTATTGCATACAAACACCTTTGAATATTGTTTTCTTGTGCACACTGATTACATACTTTAATGTATGTACTTTTGATGGACCAAATATTTTGCATGCAATTACACCTATTATTGTTGTACACAATGCATGGAATACGCTTCTCCTCTAACTTGCCCAATTCATTTTCTTTGGATATTTCTAGAGAGAGGTTCCTTATGCCCATATGTAGGTCGATCGTGCTTAACCAAGCTCTTCCCATAATGATGGAGAAATCACTTGTATAGTTTTCAACCTTGATTACTAGAAAATTAGCAAGATAAGACCATCCATAAACTATTGTCATAATGTCCTATACTAATCCCAAAGGGATAATAATTGATTGATCCTCCAATTCTAGATGAATTTTTCTCTTCTTGAGAGGTGGTAAGTTCTAGGCCTTATACATATCATGGGAAATGAGATTAACTCCAGAACTAGAGTTAAGAAGAGCCATACGTGGCTCATGGCCAATAATCTATAGGTAAATGAGTGGACTTCTTGAGTCAAATCTTTTCGTGGGAAGATTGCTAGCCTTGATCCAATCAAAAATAACATGAGTTAGCATCACAGTGCGAATCCGAGGTAGCATTTGGTTTGAAGGACACTTGACAGTATTTGATGCAGAGGATGAGGGTATTGGAGGTGTAGGACAATTAGCTATACTAGGTTGTGAGGGTTGGAGAAGACTTCTGGGTTGGAAGAAGGATCTTTTTCTAGATCGATTATTTGAACCACTTGACTAGAAAGCTAATTGTGAATGTATAGCCCTCATAGCATTTCATTATTGCAGCTATGGAGGAATCTCACCCTACATGGCTGGAGTAGGAGGTAAGTGGGCTGAATGCATAGGTGTGTATGCAAATGGATGCAGACAATGGTATGGATATGGGTTTTCCCCTTGAGTAGATGGTGAGTGTGTTTAGTGGTACTCTGGAGGGTAATAGTGATGCTGAAATGAGGTATAACATAAAAAAATTCTTGGAGAGATAGGTTTCTGAATATAGTACCTGTATGGATCTAGTTGCCTATAAGGGTACTACTGCCTTGGCAGTGGCATTTCCCACAATTTTGGTTGGTACCATTGTTGTTATTGTTCATAACATTATGGAGGAGCTCCACTTGGGTATTAAGCTTGTTGTTATTAATGGAACTACCTTGGATTACCTTAAGGATAAGGTAATCATCTAGGTGCTTACCTACGTGCTAGTTCAGGATTCAATGCATATATCCCAAACTCTTGTAAGTGTGACACCATAAGGCAACAACCCTTTGGATGTTCATATTGACAAATGTCACAATTAGTTTCATCATCACAGTTGGTTTTCATAACTTCCGCTATGATTGCAGCTTTGTCTTTACCTCTTTGGTAGGCATGTTCAACTTCTTTTCGCCTCCTACAATTATGATCACTATTCTTCTCTTTGGATTCTTCAACAATCTTCATAGCAGCTTGAAATTTTTCATCCAAAGAGTCCCATAATTTATCAACCATTGTTGAAATATCATAAACAAATTTTTGGATGGGCAAGGTTTTCTTGTTCACCACTTCATCGAGTGGTGACTCCTCTTCATCACAAAATTAGACCTCCTATTTCCTGATGGAAGGATCCCTATTATACTCTTCTACACTTTCTCTTTTTCAGAACTCACCTTCTTCTTTTGCTACCTACTCAATCATCCTTTAGATCTAATGAGCTTTTAGTTCAGAAAGTCTTCCTTGGGCATACACCCCAAGAGTTCTTCTAGTTTCTACTCTGAGCCCATCTATGATGTGGCGAAGTTGTTCCCTCTAAGAATAACCATGGCTAGGACATCGATGTAGGAGTGAATAGTATCTACCCATGGTAGCCTCTAAGGATTCATGTGTTTCCTATTTCTAGCCACTCTAGAGTACATTTAGTATTTTTCATTAAATAGCTTTAACATGGTACTCCATGAGCGAATGGACTCCAATTTCAAGGTACCAGCTTTCAGCTTCCTTGATGAGTGTCCTAGGGAAGAGCTTGAGTTTCTACCATTCATTTTCTATGTGTTGTAAGGCACAAGCATCATGGAAAGCTTGTAGATGTGTTTGTGGACCAGAGTTGTATCCCCTCTCAAATCTTGGGATATTATTCATGTCTAAGCACTTGATATGGCTATCTTTCACATGCCTAGTTGGAATCTTTACTACCCATGCAATGTTGAGCATGCTTCAAGTTGCCAATAGAGGTTCATCATCATCACTGCATCAATGATATCGATGATGGTTTCATCCACCCCTTCAGTTTTGGTGGCCTTCATGGTCATTGTTGTCTCATTGATTACCTTCACCATGATTATCCCGACAATGGCTTCTATAAGAACTAGAAGATGAAGAGGAATGTTCGGAAAAGGATGAAGAGGAAGGTGGACTTCCATCACCACTACAATGTCTACCACCACCTCTTCATTCATTACAACTACCATCCTTAGATCCCTTGCCATTGTGATGCTTGTTCGAGTCCCTACCTTGATTGTCACTCTTTCCTAAATCTAGTTTATGAATAGTGGATTGCAAGTTCAAGGTTGCACCCTCATCACCAATAACAAAGGGTGGAGAATTTTCATAATGAGGACCGTTAAGAGGAGGATCCTCATTGTCATCTTGGTTTAGTAGGAACAAGAGATTACTAAAGTATTTTCCCTTTGTAAACTCATGGTACTACTCTTGGTGTCAATCTCACTTGCATTGTGTTTCAGTGGGATGATAGTCCCAAGTGTCATAACCATCCATAGTGGATTCTTCATGAAGATCTGAGATGCCCAACTTCTTAAGAGTTTGAAGCAGCATGCCAAGTATAGATCGATTGAGAAGCAAGATGATGTTGCCCTTCATATCATGTCATTACAACAATTCATCTTGATGTAGGATGAAGGTGAAGTTCGGTACATACTCATCTAGATGAGTATATACCACTTTGCACTTCTGTGGGACCAATGGTTTGACATCTTCATGTTTGTTGAAAGAAAAAAACATTTTGCAAAACAAATAAAATTATCAATGTGCTAGGTAGTTTATATGTCGTTGAGAGCGATGTTGACCTTGAGTTCATCCAATGATATAAATAATATTCACTAATCCTAAAAAGCACATGTTTCAATAAACAAAGTCCTAGGAAACAATGCCAATGATGAGTGGTGAGGTAACCCTACGCCCAACCATATGAATCACAGATCATTCATGCATGATTCGATCGAATTCTATGGACTTTATAGTTTCTAGTGCACTAGTCTTCTAGGTAGTGAACCTTGCCTTAAGGTCATTCGTTCTCTTCCCAATTACACTTGTGACGTACACTAGTATGGTTAAGTGTAATTGAGGCATCCAATTGTTATCATTTTATATTTTATGATTTTGGCATTTAAAGGGAGATAAAAGTAATTGGATTAACTAATTTAATTTAACTAATTAACTAGTATCTAAGCAATCCTAACATAANGGTGTACCAAGCAATAAAGCTATTGGGATTACCAAGTGAATATGTGCTACACTCAAAGCAATTGTACTTATGTGCTTAATCTATCTAGCTTATTTTGCTTAATTACTTCATTAGCTTAATTATGAGAAAACATTGAATAAATAATTGAAAACATTAAATGCATAAATAAAATATTTAAGCTATCTAGAATGCTGCAAGGTTTATCAAGAAGTTTGTCTTTATTGTCAAACACATTGTTGTGCTTTGGTACAACAATGCTCAAATAAAGAACCATATACTCAATGACTCCTGCTGTGGGCACTCAAGAGAAATAATCTAACTCTCAAATGAACAAACTGCAAGAGCTTCATTACTACTAAAATCTCATTGCCATAAATGTAGATATTAGGCATGTATTTATAGTCAAAAAGCAAACACTGCATCGATAGGGCCTCATCGACGCAGCCAAGAAATGCGACTCATCACTAGCAAACTTTGCAATTTGGTAAAATAAGTAGTATTTCAAAAGCTTTGGGAAAATGTAGAAGGAAAAAAAAAATATTTCTATTTGATTAGGAGTAGAGGAGGCCTTAAATTCAAAGGTATATTGTTTACCGTTGCTATTCCTCATTAGGTGTGATGCACAATGAGCAAGAGCACAAATGGAATTTCATTATCTAAGAGTTGAACTAGGTACATCATTGAAAATTCTTTATGAAGAATAAATAAAATAGATAGATGGTTGAAAATTCCTTGTAAAGAATGAATATGTAGACTATTCAATTCAAATAGCATTAAAGATGAGTACCACATTTTTCTACAATGTCTTGCATTGAAGCATATTAGACATAGATGGGGTATATTATAGTTGCAAATTTGGTTGATTTGTATTAAATGTTACTGATAACATTTGCTAATTTTTTAATGATATTTTCAAAATTCATAGAATGTATATTTCTATTGTCTAATAGATCCATAGGGTTTATGGATGTAATAAAATTTTAGTTTTATAAATTGAATATTCAAGAGTTAATTCTTCATTCTCATCCTACTCAAGTTTGCAAATTGGTATATTTCAAAGAAATTGGGAATTTGTAAAAGCAAAAAGACATTTCTATTTGAATAGTATCAAGGGAGACATTAATTTAAAGGCAAACTATTTACACTGCACAATTAGTATTGCATGAATGGGATCTCATCATGAGAGTTGAAACATGTAGATGGCTTAAATTTTCTTATGAAGAACGAATATGCCTACCATGCAATACAAATAGCATTGAGGATGAATGATAGATTTTCCTACAATGTCTTGCATTGGCACACATAGACATAAATGAGATATCATAATTGCAAATTTAGTTGATTTATTCCAAATATTACCAAGAAAACTTGGTAATTTTCTTAAGGGCATTTTTGGTTTATTAAACTTGTAGGTGTTGAGTTATGATATATACAAAATCCAAGGATATATGAATTGCTTTAGGTTAAACCTCTACAAGTAACATCAATGAAAATGGAGGTTTTTGGGTGGGTTGATGAAGAACAACACACTAGATCCTCATAGTGCCACACAAAGGGAGACAACATTTCTAACCAAAAAAGTAGAATCCACATAGGCAACATCCAAAAAGTCATATGATCAAATCTACCTTAATGATGTTTTCAAAAGTTGTATCTTATATATTTCTATTATCTAATAAATCCAAACAATATAAGAACATGGTAAAATTTCAATTCTATAATAAAACTTGCTTTTATTTCTCCATTTAATTGGTCAACAACTTTTTATATTTATATTGTTTAAAATTTGATCCTACGATAGATAGTCACTCATCATAGTTTCAACTAACCTAGGTAACATTCTTTAATATTATTTTTATGTGCATAGCTAGATTCATATACTATATATATTTGAAGGTATAAATGCACAATGATGACTCAAGAATACTCCTAATCAAACATAAAATACAAGAGACAATATCATCATGATAATGCCCTACTAGTTGGTTGCTATCACAAAGCCTACGGTGCCAACTAGCTCTTTAAATGAAGATTTTTAACTGTTCTTTAATTATATTAATGCACTTTAACCTACAAGTGAAAGTTCTTTTTGCATGGCCATATCAATTTTGAAATTTTATTTTGAAAAAAAAAAATAGATTTTAAATAAAGAAAAGGGGCTTGAATATGCATATCAAATGTCTCAAATATTGTATATGTCTTGGACAATCTAAAATCAATCATGAAAGTATTCATTGGCTTTGCCCTATAGTGCAAGGGTGAAGCTCTTTTATCTTGTTGGATGAGTCCTAAAATTTTATTTTAAAGAAACATCATTTAATGGTTAAAACTTTACTTGAAATCTTAATTTTTTAAAAGTTTTTCTTTGTTATTAACAAGAAGTTTTTAGTAAAAAGTGAAAACCCATTTGAAAAGGTCTCATCCTTTTCCTACCCTGAAAAGGAATTTTTTCAGGATTGGTTGTAAAGATGAAAACATGAAAAGACATCCCCAAAACCATTGGGCCTTTCCTTTTGTTATTTTATTACTTTTCCTCTTTGCAATGCTTCTCTAATTTTATGCTATGAATTTTTTATAATTGATGCATAATTGTTACTTTGGATCTACATATTTAATCCTATGTTGGGGCTTGTGGTGACAATGAGTTGAGAGTGTGAGGTCTTTGTGTTAAAGCTACCATGTGGAAGCAACAACTTGTAATCCCTGTAAACATACATATCTATGGTTTAAAGGTGTGAAAATTTTGCTTTCTTATTTTTTCCTTGTCTCTCTCACACTATTCTCTGTGTGTTTTTTTTTTCCTTCTCTTTAACAACATTTTGTAATTTCTCCTTGCACCTATGATATTTGCAACAATTAGTATTGGAGTTGTGTTGTGATCTAGATTTATTTTTCTCATCTCTCTCTCACTTTATTTTGCAAGTGTTTTTCTCCTCT
>MNCI01010799.1:292968-312862 GCA_015680685.1 Gnetum montanum | reverse complement strand
AAGTAGATATCACCATAGTTTTGAAAGAAACCCAAAATATAGGTTTAAGTGCAAACAAATAATCCTATGCATTAGAAGTTACATAGAGATACAAAATTGCCACTCAATGTCTTATCATAGTCATTGTAAGTAAATCAATGTTTAGTAAAAGAAACAATAGTCGAAACGCTTACATGGTGATAGATAAAGTTAGTTTGAAATGATGCTAGTTAAATTATGGCCAATATGACATATTATTGGGACATGCTAACATATAGATCTTTTTTTGGAATTGTGAGGTTAAGAATTCAAGAAAATTGATACATATATGTAAAAGCACAAATGCAGAAGCTTCAACACATTGGCATATACATTGAAAACACTACATGAACATATCTACATATATGACTATATGTATATGCTTTGAAATGATTAAATTGATTAATTTTTATTAGTTGTACCCAAACTCTATTAGTTTGGTTTTGTGAATTTTAGCAATCAACAAGTATCCCCCCTCCTTTCCCCCACTTGAAATGTGTGTATAGTATATATTCTTAAAGTCTTTATTTTAGTGGTTATGCCTAGATGTACATATGATTTGGAAATAACGATAGAGATTGATTATAAATGCATTGTAGTATTATCACTTAGTTTACATTTTTTACATTTTACTTTTTAAATGATTTACTTTTAAGAATTTCATAATTGGTTCAAAAGAAAAACCAGAAAAAGAATCTTTTTACTTATAGATACCTTTGTATTTCAACTTTCTTAAATTAGATAAGAATTGATATAGGAATTCCCATAGTATAACTTCTTATAAGCATAGGACATGAGTATTTAATTTTGGTAATTCTACAAGGATGCATGGATATCAATATTTGTGTCAATCCAAGGTCCAAGGTATAGATAGTAGGTGTTGTCTGTCATTGGCTAGGAACCTTGCAAGCACATTATATGCTATGACATTTATACTTGTTCTCTAATTCTCTCTTGGCTCATTCTCCCTTGTAGATATCATATACCATATCAATAAAAGGTAATGATTCTCCATGATAGTCAATGTTTTCCAAATGATCTAGTTATTATTTGGATTGATATAAATATTCCTTGTATCTTTAGTTCACTAATGGATTCTCTAACTACTTGATTCATTAAGTCAGTAATGTTTGGCTATCTTTTATAGACTCTTAATAACCTTTCTACCCCTATTAGGACATTGACTTTGGTAGTGTAACTAACGATCAACTAGGGGTTAGTGGCCTACATCTACCTCTATGTATAAGTTAATTACCTAATCCTAAGGCCTAAGATAGCAAAAAGAGTTAACTTATTAGTACTAACCATTAGAAGATTAAGCATGGTTAGTTGATCTAAGTTATGATCTACTAAGTTATGATTTATAATATGACCTAATTATCAACTTACTGAATGACCAATCTAACCTCACCATTGGATTCAAATACTCGAGTTATGTTGAATTATGCTTCCAAGGTTCTTAAGGCATAGTTTAAGAACAAGGATTAAAAATTAATTTTTAGAGTTCCATAGGATGAATCTAACTACTCCATTGCATCCACAAGGTCAAAATATACTAGAAATGATTGTTTATTTACTAAAAAAATGATTCAAAAAAATCAAAAGTTATGGGCTTTCAAAGTTTAAAAATTTAGACTTGAATTTTGAGACTTCCTAAGAGCTTCTTGAGAGATCACCCATTCCAATATTACACTAGAACTAGCATGTTTAACTTTCTAGTTTATATTTCAATCCCTAAAAAATCACTAATTTAACTAGGATGGTCAAATTTTTCTAGAACCTAGTATTTAAATTTCAAATTAATATTAAATTTTGAAATTCAAATTTTTCCTATCTTAAAATATGTGGATCACTAGTGTTTGTGAGTACTGGAATAGATATGGACCACTAGTCTTGCTGGTATCCATAGGTGTAAGGAAAGGTGTGGACCACTGGACGTATCAATGTTCATGAACATCACAAGTCTATACCTTCACAAAAGGTAGAAAAAACACCAAAAATTTTGGCAACAAGGATTTTGAATAGGCATGGATAGTAATTGAGTGGTAGCACAAGTATGGGAAATGGTGGCTAGTGTAGCATGTAGAGTGGTAGCTAGTAGCAAAATGTGGAGAGCAATCATGGTGGTGAGTGAAAAATGCATAACAATGGTTAGTGGGGAAGGCACACACACAGGGACATCACATATGGACATAGGATGCAATGCTGGGCACATTAAGTGATGGTGGCAAAGGTTAGCACCAATGGGTAAGGTGTAGTGTAGGGCCTATTGCAGCTAGTGGTGGCAAAATGACATTATTAAGGGCTAGCACAACCTAAGAAAAGGCCTGTGCAGGGCAATGTAACCTTGTGTAGCCAATGTTGGTGCTCTATGAGGCTACACAGCTTAGCACAATTTGCATTCTTGTGAATTTATTTAAAAGAAAATATATTATACTATATATATATAATATAAATCTAAATAAATATTTGGATTTATGCAAGGGAGATCTACTTTAAAAGCTATTTTTTGATACAATAATTAAAAGAGAAATTCAGAAAAAAAAACATAGATAAAATTTACATATGATCTTTATTTACTTGGAAAAAGTTTATGATATGTACCTAAAGATATTGTTTGGTGGGCCTTATAGAGTAAAAACATTCCTAATGAATATATTTAAGTAATTCAAGAAAATAGAAGCCACTTTAAGAAATTATATAGGCTCATTGTTTGATCTTATTTGCACATGTCCAAATCATCAAAGTCTTAAGAAACTTAATTTTGTTATAATGTGATGGAAGACTCCCAACGATGGGAATAAGGATCATTAAACTCACTTAATCAAGTACAAAGGAAAGGGTTAGTACGATAACACATTGTGTTGTTATTAGAGTGTGAGTTTTCCTATCAACCCCTTAGTAAGGTTTCTTGCTAAGTAGAGGGGATCTATGGTTAACTTGTTTCTCTTATGTTTCAATAATAGAATATAACTAATTTATATAACCTTTTTAATACTTTCCTACATGGGTTAGGAATTATACAACTTACTAACTAGGCAACATATTTAAAAGGTTTGGTTTAGGATTACTAATCTTGGGAGTAAATTGATTGGTGATTTAGACCTAGATTAGCGTATTACATTGTTACCATGTTAGGGAATTAGATGTTTAGAGAAGGTAAGATCTTATACTGATGTAATGTCCTAAAAGTCTTGAGATATGTTTACTAGCCTTATGGGAGGGACATAAGGGTTATCATAGATAACCAAGAGGAAAATCTTACATTACAAAGAGATGGATAAGGATTACCTTGACTGATGTGATTCTTATCTTACTAGAGTCTCATGTAGTTGATGTACCATATAAGTATATAGTAATATCTCATTGAATTTTGGTCATTGATATCCATGAAAGTTGATAGGAAGGTATCTTCGTATTTAGCATGATTCATTTTGGACATGCTGCATACTTGATGATGGTTCATAGACCACTTTGGACTGTGCCCTATGGTTCATCATTTGATGATAGTTGACCCTTGATTTTGATTGTCCCTTAGTTTTGGTTTACTCTAATACTAAATGTACCATCCCATTCTTAGATGTCATGGAAAAATGTTAGATATACATAACATTTAATATGTTATATTAGAAATGTAGTAGGAAAAATGCATAAGAAATAAAAAGGAAACTTTATTAAAATGGAAATAATGTATTTGGATTATGTTATAAGGGTTTCTTAGGAGTCATCTTTCCTTGGTATCTATCCCTTAAGGATAATTTAGCACTACCATTGTGGTTATACCTATACCTCGCTAAAAGGAATGGCTAGTCATCTTTCTTTCTTACTTCATCTAACATTCTTTACTCATCTTTACCAATTCCACAACTCCATGCTAGCAAGACCTCTAACTCTTAGGTGTAAATACATTAGGTTAAACCCACAAAGATTACCTTAAGAAACATGCTCTTTACTACAATATGTTCTTTCAAATCTTATTACAATAATTACATCATTTTTTATAAAGTGGCACCATCATGATTATGAAATTTCTTTTGGAAATGGGGACATAGCAACTTGTAAATTAAAAATTAATAATAGGTTGGTCATATGTTGTAACTATACTTAACCATGTCTTTTGACAACTATTAGTATGGTTGGAAAGATAGTAGCCTACAATTTCATGATTTTATAATAGGCTTTTCACCTATTCGTTTCATGAAATTAAACTAAGTCCTACATGCACTTCTAAATTTTGATGATTGAATGCCAAAATTCAAGTTACTACTCATTATTTGGCATTATTTCCAAGGAAGGCATTTAGTGTCTATTATTAGTAATCATACACAATCATTGATGAAACATTTTATAGGGGACTACGATATCATAGATGTGATGTTGTAGCTCAATATATGATGTTGTAGATACCCTATAGTAGGCATGGTTATGCTTATAAATATAACCCAAGTGTTATTTCAAAGAACAAAGTTTTGCCAACACTTAGGGAAATTATTATAGTTTATTTTCTTGAAGCTAGAGTTAGTTGTGAATGCATGTAGTATGGTGATTAATAGTTGTATGACATCTTTATTTGAGTTGATTATTCTTCAATACAATTCATGAATGATAATAAAGATCAGGATTAGTCTTCATCAATGTAGCATTTTACATAGAATAGATTTACTTTTCAATGCCATTTACTCTTATTTTGTTGTTTACATTTCCTATGTTATTTACTATTACTATATTTGTTAGTATCAACGGAATAAGTACAGCTAGTTTCAAGAATATAGTGTAATTGTTTGGTAACTTAATAGTGATTTTGGTTTATTTTATTAGTAGTAAAGTTACTTGGTAATCCTAGTGATAATTACATTAGCCCATGATGTATACAAAAAACTAGGAATGGATACTTATCATTGTTAAGCTAAAGTAGCTTTATATTTCCATTGTGCTTAGAAATAGAATTTATAATCACTCTTACTCTACTTAACCTTAGCACACTTAAGAGCTAACATCATCATTTTATGATATATCTCACTAAGATTTAAACCATATGTTTTACACCTTATTAACTTTAAGTTAGAAAACAATGATCACAAACTTCTTATCAACTTCCTATTATATTTACATTATCCACCTATGAATTACAATCTACTTACACATGAACACTCATGACTTGTATGTTTGAGTATTGGAATTCTCTATTGTTCATTAATAATTGTAATTGTAATTAATAATATGTTGTTTACTATTACCATATTGTTAAAAGCACACAATATTAATCGTTGACATGACTTTTTCTTATAAATCAAGCAAAAATAAAGAAATAACCTGTATTGATGAGTAGTAAGTTTGAATTACCTTTATTCAAAATGATCTATTTTATCCCTAATTTTTTTTCTTGTTTCATCAAGATGAATAACTTAGATGAAGAGATCATATGGAAAATATTATTTAAAATTCTAATAAATCAACACATCAACTACTATAGTTAGCATTGATGAATGTTAGATTGGTCAATGTAGTAAATGAATACAATGTTATTAGAAAAGTAGCATAAGCATATTAGTCTAATCCAAATCCACAAAGGAAAAAAAGAAAGTTGATCAAACAACATTAGCATCATATGTAAAAGCATCATGATGGAAAACTTCATCTCTTATCAAAGGTTAAATATGAATAGATGAAAAACAAGGTCTTCAAGGCTAGCATTTCCCTCAGAAAATTAATAATTATTATATGTATATAATTTCTTGATCAATATCACTAAGCTAAGAAATAAACATTGGTTATAATTATTTTTTAACATGAAAATTAATTCTAGGTGAATCAGTTCAAGGATTTTATTAATTTGAAAAAGAAAAAATATATATCATAAATATATAGCTAAATTAGTTATGAAAAATTTTTAATGAAATAATCACATAGAGAGATGGTAAGATGCTTATTGTTTAAGTAGTAAGACCTTGAAGTTAGGCTTTTTCTCATGTACCACTGCTCCTAAGATCTTGCCTTAATAGGATTGAGCATCTCAATAATGATATTTTTTTAGTCATTATATGATTTTAAAGAAGAAAATGATAGTGAAGAACTAAAGAAAAATAGAAAGAATGGGTCAACCATAATGTAGCAGTAGAAGTAGAATCTTAACTTGTCAAATTAGATTCAAAAATAGAACTAGTTGTGTAAAGAGATGATGATGTATCACCATTGACTACTAGAACTACTTCTAAAGATCAAATAAGATGGATACTTTCTATGCAAGAATCAAAGAGAGAGTTAGACAAAAAGACTTGACATGACCATATATTACAATTTTCATGAGGCTATAATGTTTATCCACAAAATCACTTAGAAGCTATCCACAAAGCTTGTGCACTTCAAAATATAGAAAATAAGTGGTAAAAATCATTTGATGAATAGGTAAAATTGAAAGTATAGAGGGATGTTGTATTGTTACATCCTAGTTTAAGTATATTAATAGAGAAAGGGGAACACAATGGGGAAAAGCACTACAATTTTTAGAATGCATCTATCTCATCTTTTTACCTTATGCATGATCCGTATTGTAATTTTTTAATGGGTGTTTAGTTATATATCCTAATTTATAGTATTATTTGTAATAATTTTAGGCATATAATTAACCAAACTTAATCTTGTCAAATTTCACATAGATTTGATCCATTTAGCTAAGTAAACCTATATGTAAATATTTAATGATCCATGTGTGGAAAGATCCTTGTTTTGGTATGCCAAACCTAGTAAAATAAAGAGTGTTTATGCTTATGTATATTAGTTTGTATTTTGAAAGAGTCAATCATGATTAGAAAAATATTGGAGCAATACCAAGTCAAATGACGAATTTTCACAAAGAATAAGATATGTCAACACAAAGTTTAGCAAATGACAATAGACATTTAACTTCTAGAAAAGATGTTTACTCCACCATAAACATGTATTTTTAGAATATACAACAAATGTACAAAATACATCTGCAAAATCAAAGAATATATCTACTCCATATAGTAGATGTATACATTCCAAATAAGACATCTTTCCTGCAAGTCAGGAGAAACATAGAAAAATGTTTATTCTTAAAGAATACGTCTTCCCTAAATAGCCTACAATCCAAACTTATATGTCTATGAAAGGTTTAGATAACTAGAATGACCATTGTCAAGGTTTGTAACACTTATTTAACTATCAACAAAGAATGTAACGCTCATCTTTCATGAAAGCTTGTAAGAAGGAAAGCATTAGATCCTTGTAGAAGTGTAATAGAGAAAGCAATCTACACCAAGCTCACTAGGAATAAAGTTACCAAGTTATTCTTTATCTCCAATCTCCTATGTATGTTGTAGTATTATTTTTGCATCCACCTAATGCAAATAATCTAAAGTAAATTCATTGTTTTCTTGATTTTATTTCTATTTCTTTCTTTCTTTCTTTTTTCTATTTTGAGAGGTAGTGTGAATCTCTTGAAGGAGATCATACCTGTATCCTAAGGTTAGGCTAAAACCTCTAGTTTGGTCTTATGGGTCAATTGAAACAAAGCATTATAAAGGTTGTGGTACCCTAGAAATTACATTTTGAAAGCAACATGTCTAGATGTGTACATGATACTCTACTCTGAGTGTAGACTATCCAATTTAAATAATCATCTATATTGTTTGTGTACATTTTCTTATTGATTTCTTTTTTGTAGCTATTTTTAAGATGGAACTTATTCACCAATCTTCCTCTAAGTTCTCAATTATCACCATGAAGTATATATATCATTAAAATTCACCAAGTTAAACTAAATTATGTTGAGGAGTACCTACTACCATTAAGTGGCACCTATGGCAATGACAATGATATTAAGCTCATAAAAAACTTGTCATTCCATTCCAACTTGGAAACTATGACTGTTATGGAAAATTCTTTGGCTAAAACTTTATGCTTCATGGGATTTAGATTTGTTAAAGCATATAAAGTGTGGAATAACAAGAATGGTTATTTTCTAAGAGTAAAAGGTCAAAACAAATGATCTAATGAATACAAAATGATTAATGGGGTGCAAAAAATTTTAAGAATGGCAAAGGAATTGTGTTAATTTCAAATTATCAAAGAAACCCTACTCTTAGCATAGTAAAATTAAGTTTTAAAAGTAAAATGGATAAACATGTAGCTCATTGTTTATGTATGTTTAAAACTATCTAAACATCTTTTTTTAAGTTCCAATATTTGAAAGAAATGTGGGTGTATATCAAAGATGAAAACTATATATAGGAAAATTAAGTTTTAAAAATAAAATGGATGAACATGTAGCTCATTATTTCTATATGTTTGAAATTATTTAAACATCCTTTTTCTATTATCCAATATTTAAAAGTAAAGATGTATATTAAAGGTGAAAACTATATGAAAGCATGATTCATAATTTCAAACACACAAAAATGTGAAGGAATCATAATTTTAGTTAACCATAGCTTAAACTTCTTTTTACTCACACTTAATGAGGTGCATGATTATAGGCTTCTTTAGACACTTTGATGTGTATAAGAAAAGTCATAGACACTACCACTTAAAGAGGTGGAGGATTGTAGGCTTCTTGGAATGCTTTGGTTTGCATAAGGAAAGTCATAGATACTTAAGTTTTCCATTTCAATAGTAATAAGATTGCTGTCTAGTTGATGACCAATATAAATTTCACAAAGAAAAATCAATACTTTCACTTGCACGTAAAACTCAGCAGTCAAAGCCTCAATGGGTGTAGTTTGAGCATATAGATTGTAGAAGTCACTACCTCCAATCACAAGGATGCTAATGTTGGCTAGAATGAATTTATCTTTTTAGCATCAATAGATAGTCTGGAAAAGTTTATCATGGAGGACTCTAGGTAATATTACACAAATGATTTAATTGAATACTATTGAAGTAGTGTAGAAGGAAGTTTGGTTAGTACTTTAAATACCTCAATAATTCCTTAATACAAATAAAGGATTTTATTTCATTTTGTATTTAAATTTTTGGTATATAAAATTTTAATAGAAAAAGAAAAGCTAAAATACATAGAGATAAATGTTTTTGAATGAACATTAAAAATTTAAATTTCTATGTGAGAGATCATATTAACTTGATATTATTTAAATGAGGTGTTTCTTGTAAGGAAAATGAAGAACTATAATATTAAAATATAGTTTGATTATTTGAAGTGAAATTTGAAATCAATCTATATTATATTCAAAGACCCATAGGATTTATTAGACAAATGTTACATTTTTATAAAAATAAAGATAGACTATATAAGTTGACCAATCACCAATGAAGGCATAAAAAATAATCATATCAACTTTTTGCTATAACATTATAATGTTGTCTCAAATAGGTAGTCATAGTACAAGAAAGAAAAACATGTAGCTCATCTTCAAGGGCTCTTGATATGCATAACATAAAAATATGTTCTTCACAAGGGAGTCTAATCTATCTTCCAATTTTAATTCTAAGATGATGAGAACCTAAACAAGGCTTGATCATAGCATTCTAATACTTGATGGAAATAGCAAATAGGAGATAGTAAGCTTCTACATATAGTTTATTAGATCTAATGTGATGTAAATAAAATCACCTTTTACCTTCTACATTAATTTGCATTTTGTGAAAACCTTTTACTTGATGAGTTGATGAATATGCTTAGGATTTTTCTACATGTCATCCTAAGAGATATTTCATTTTCTCAATCATTACATCCCTTAAAAATACCAACCATGGTCTTGCAAATCTCAAAAACTTCTTTAGATACTTTTTCTTGCCATGAGATATACAAGCTATGAATGTATATAATGAATTTGCACAAGACTTCTACTTTTAAAGGTAATAAATCCCATTCACATAATAACATTAAGTAAAATGTTTGCATCTTTACCCTTACCTCATCAAGAAAATTTTTTTGCACTCTTTCAATATATTTTCAAAGTTTAGCAAGGAGTTTAGGTCCCCAAGCAACACATCCATAAAATATAATAGGATAGATCATAGTCTAAAAAAACTTATTTCTTGACCTTCCAAGCCTAGAGGCCAAAATCCTTACACTTGTTATTGAAAGCATACAAAGCCTTAAAAACTCCTATTTTTATTTTTAATTTGATGCACTTCCTCCATATGTAATTATTCATATAAATAAGACCCAAATATTTAAGAGAATCTATGATTTTCATATTGATACCTCAAAAATGGAAGTTATAATAATTATTTCTTGTAACTCAAATCATCAATTTGGTTTTATCTACATTCACTTCAAGACAAGATGAACGACAATAATTTTCTAAAATTTACAACATATTTTACATACTTTCTATAGTATTGGAAATTAAGGTAGCATCATCTACATATAAAAGAAGATCCACTACTTGTGATCCAATTTTGATATCATAACTATCTTGCTCATTCCACATGTATTCTTGTATTTCATTAATAAAGATACCATAGAGAGTTAGAGAAAGTGGACAACCTTTCTTAACTCCAATTTTGCTTTGGAATTGAAATTTTTTTTCTGAATTTCTATATGTAATTTCAATAATTACTTCCTTATACAATCTTTGCATTGTTGCAATCAAATTTGAAGGGAGACCAATCTCAAGCAAGCACAACTATAGTTTTGTGCAAATCATTGAATCATATGCTTTTACAAAATTATTAAGACAAATAAAAACCTTTTTATTAAGCATTTTTGCAAACTTCATGTAGTGTCTAAGAGTAACTAAGTAGATTAAATTTATCTAAAACCTACATAATTTAAGATTCCATTTCAAACTTTTAAAAATGACATTTTACTTACTTATTATTATATTATTTTTGACTATTTCATTTTATATTTGAATTTTATAATATGTTTGTTTTTGAGGGGAGGGGTTGATGGTTGTTAAACCTCAAAAATAATATTAATAATAAACAAATGTAATCTTCGGGCACATCATATGTTTAACACTTGGCATTAAATAAGAAAAACAATATGGTAAGAGAAAAAAACTTTCCAATTTTAGCTATGTTTACTCATGTACAAACTTAGAATTAAATTAATTCTTTGAAAAATCAACAAATGAAATTTAAATATTAGTAAAGAAAATAATCCAACTCCTAACAAAATTTGCATCACTTTTAACATTCATGCTTTAACTTAAAATTACAAAAGAATTTAAGGTAGCAATAAAAAGTTCTGGCAAAATACTATCTTTCATAAGAGAGGAAGATTCAATAGAATATGATAGTATAAAATGTCCAAAAAAAATTTAGAAAATGATGACATAAATTGTCCAACAAATTATTTATCACAATTTGCGTTATGTTGAGTTTTTTTTTCTTTATTTGCTGCCATTAGTTTTATACCACTTTTTAATATGAAGTCTAATGTTTGAGTTAATAGTATTTTTATAAGATGAGAAAAAAATTTTATTATGGAAGTTTATTTAGATTAATAAATACTTCCTTTAGAAATAATACTAAAAAATATTCTATCTTTTCTAGTTTCTTCATTGCCATTTAATTATTCTTATTATTCATAGTAACTTGACTTTTTATAGCTTTAAACTCAAATTAATTTTTGTTATCCTCAACTTCAACATGTTTTCTTTATCTCAACATCTTCTTTCTTGAGTAGAAAAGAACAAGCATTATACAAATATCCTTGATGATGACAAACATTGTAAGAATTAGAAAAATTATAATATATGCTTGTTTCTCAAGTCAAAGAATTGGATTTGAGCTTGGGCATAGCTACTCGAAGAGGTTAGGCTTTCGCTCATCTACCCATCCTCCTTGGACCTTACTTGGTAAGATGAGCATTGTGGCTCTAGGTGATGATCTTTTTGTTGGGAAAAAGAAGCAACAACACCATGAATTGGCTTGTGCAAGATTTTCCCACTTGTGTGTTAAAAGTAGGATATAAACTAATAAAGTAGATAGCAGAAGTAAAGTGCAGAATAATAATACCCAAGATAACAAGGACTCATGTGGTTCACCCTTCCTTGGGCAAACTTCAAAAAAAATTTCTTCCATTAATAAATAGTAGGAATAAAAAAATGTCTCTAGTGAATTACTAGAGGTATACAAAATTGACACACATTCTCATGAAAAAATATTCTTGGAATAACAAGGAGAAATCTCACACCCCTTTCAAAAAAAATCCTAGAAATCCAAGCTCACAAGGCTTATTTGTGTGTCTCTCCCTTTGGCCTCTCTTTCTCACTTTGGTCGTTAGCTTCTTTTCTGCCCCAACTCCCATTTTCCATTTCCATTGGATTTATAGCCAATGGAAATACCCTATTCCACCTAACTTAGGTAGTCTTTGTTGAGGGCTACCTAACTCAATAGCCAACCTAGGCTACTAAGTTTGGCTAGCTAACTTAGTAGCCAACCTGGGTAGCTAATTTTGGCTACCCAACTTAGTAGCCAGTGTAGGTAGCTAATTTTGGTTAGCTTCACAAGTAGCTTTCCTTCCCCTCCTTTTATTTATTTATATTAATGTGACATGGACTTCATGTTGGAGGGATCCACACACATCAATCTCTCCATCCTAACTACATAAAGGTCTTAGCCATTCCATCAATTTCTCAACAAATCTCAATCTTATCCTTGGATATGATTTTTTTCATCATATCTAAATCATTTTCACTTGTGTGAATCTTCTCTACTTCTAATTTCTTGGAATTTAATACATCTCATATCCAATGATACTTCACGTCAATATGCTTTGACTTTGAATGAAAAGAAGCATTTTTATTAAGATGTATAGTCCTTTGACTATCATAGTACAAGGTATACCTATCTTGCTTACACCTAAGCTCCTATAGGAGTTTCTTCATCCATAATAATCTCTTGCTAGCATCAGTAGTTGCAATGAACTCTTCTTCCATTTTTGAAAGTGCAACACATTTCTATAGCTTTGATTGTTGAGACACAACTTAGTCCACAAAGGTTATTAGATAACCTAAGATGGATCTTCTAAAGTCTACATCTCTAGCCATATTAGCAACAGAATAGCCTTCTAGTTTAAGCTTTTCACTTCTAAAACAAAGTGAGAGTTTGGAATTTCCTCAAAGGTACCTCAGAGTCCATTTAAATATAGCCTAATGCTCTCCTCCTAGATTGAAGAGAATTCTTCTCACAACACCAACTACATAAGCAAAGTATGGCCTTGTACAAACCATAGCATATATCAAACTTCCTATTACTGAAGCATATGAAATCTTGATCATTTCTTTTCTTTCCTCTCCTTGGAAGGGCACTACTCCTTGCTCAATCTGAAGTGATTAGCAAGTAGTGAAGTTATTGGTTTAGCTTGGTTCATGTGGAACCTCTCCAGCACTTTTCTCAATGTATTTCTCTTGTGACAACCATACTTTCCTAGAACTTCTATCCCAATAAATGCTCATACCAAGGATCTACTTGGTTGGAAAAAATCTTTCATAACAAAAAATTTCCTACAATCCTTCTTCAAATTATTGATCTTCTAGACATCCTTGCCAACAATCAACATATCACCTACATAAAGTAGAAGGATAAGGAAGTTTTCATCTACAAATTTCTTCACAAACACACAGTGATCTGCAGTAGTCTTTTCTGCTCTATCATAAAAGACT
Organism: Gnetum montanum; assembly: GCA_015680685.1. NCBI lineage: Eukaryota > Viridiplantae > Streptophyta > Gnetopsida > Gnetales > Gnetaceae > Gnetum > Gnetum montanum. Next base: position 299,243 of record MNCI01010799.1, on the reverse strand, counting down.
CACTTCCTATATCATTTCCAAGATTCTTTCTTTAATACATACAAGCTCTTCTTTACTCTACACACTATGTTTTCTTTTCATTTGACTTTGAACCCTTCCAGTTACTCCATATAGATCTCTTCCTCCAAAAAAACCATGGAGAAATGTAGTCTTCACATCCATTTTCTCAACCTCCAAGTTTAGACTAGTAGCTAAACTCAAAATTTTTTTGATGGATGTCATCTTCACCACTAGTGTGAAGATTTTTTCAAAGCCAATGCCTTGCTTTTGATTAAAGCCTTTCACAACCAACCTCACCTTATACCTTATTTCATCTCTATTAACCTTTAGCCAATACACCCACTTGTTCTTCAATACTTTTCCCCCTTTTGGTAATTTCACTAACTCATATGTGTCATTATTCTTTAATGACTACATTTCTAATTACATGGCTTTGATCCACTCCTCCTTGTATTTATCTACCAAAGCCTCATCATAACTTTCAAGTTCTCCCCCTTTATTTAACACCACATACTCATTAGGAGGATGCTTTCTAGAAGGCTGGTGACTTCTTGTTGATCTCCTCAATCGTACTTCAACTACATCTTGAATTTATTGTTAACCATCATCAATGGGATCCTGAGTAAATTCTTGTTCATTTCCACCTTGATTCTGTTATTTAAGTGGAAGGACAGGATCATGATTCACCTTATCACTTAGCTCTAGTTTTAGGATCTTCTTGTTAATGACTCTTATAAATTGATCTTCAAAGAATACAATATCTTAGCTTCTAACTATTTTCTTTGTAATAGGATCAAATATTCTATAGTCAAATTCATCATTGTCATATCCCAGAAAGAAGCATTCTCTGGTTTTTCCATCCAACTTGGATCTCTCATTCTATGGGATGTGCACAAATTCTCTGCAACTAAACATTTTAGATGATCATAGGAGACATCTTTATTACACAATACTTTCTTTGGAATATATTCATCTAGAGGAACTAAGGAAGAAATATTGATCAAATTAGTAGCTATCTTCACTGCTTCTCCCCAAAAGGTTTTGGGTAACTTTACAAGTGTCATCATGCTCCTAGACTTTTCCACAATAGTCCAATTCATCCTTTCAACTAGACCATTCAACTGAGGAGTCTTTGGAGAACTCTTCTAGTGTTGGATACCATGACTCTTGCAATACTCTGAGAATTCTCCCAAGTATTCACCTCCATTGTCTATTTTGATACACTTCAATATCCTACTAGTCTCTCTTTCTACACTCAAATGGAATTGCTTGAACACATCTACCACTTGGTCTTTCATTGTCAATATGTATAACCACACCTTTCTAGAATGATCATCAATAAATGTAACAAACTAGTATGCTCCACCAAGTGATCTTGTTGGCATAGGATCACAAATATTAAAATGCATCGGATCTAAAACATGCTTACTTCTATGTGGAAGTGAGCTCTTGAAGGTGACTCTATGCTACTCTCTAACCAAATAATCTACAAAGCTCTTCAAATGTGCACCTTTCACCTTCGAATATATATTCTTCTTAGCTAGGATATCTAGCCCCTTTTATCTAATGTGGCCAAGCCTTTTATGCCACAGCTCCATTGTTGCTTTATCCTTAGCCACATTTATGATATCTTTGATGACATGTGCTTGCATCATGTATAGAGAATGTTTCTTCTTTCCTCTAGCTACCACCAAGAAACCCTTGGAGAGTTTCCAATGTCCTTTGAAGTTGTTCTCATAGCCTTCATTATCTAGTTTCATCATAGATATCAAATGTAGTCTAATATCTAGAACATGTTTGACATTTCTTAGAATTAGTTTGCAACTAGTATCTATCCTCAAAAAAACATCTCTAATGCCAACTACTTTGCTTGAATAATCATTTTCCATCTTTAATTCATCATAGTCTCCTTGAGCGTAGGATGAGAAGAAGTCTCTTTTGGATGTCACATGAATAGTAGCACCACTATCAATTATCCAATTCATTTCCTAGGTTGGAAAATTAATAATATCAGCATCACTCATGTCTCTAAGGATGTAATCCTCCTAATTGACAACTCAAGCCTGATCTCCACCATTCTCATTTGGCTTCTGCTATTGCTGCTACTTTTGCTTTAGCTTTCTGCATTTCTTCTTCATGTGCCCCTTCTTACCACAATGACAATACTTGATCTCCTTTTTAGATTTGGACTTGCTTTTAGCATTTCCATGCTTTTGTGGATCTTTGCTCTGGCTCCTCCCCCAATTTTATATAACTAGTGCCTCAAAATTGCAACTTGTGAAGCTTGCCATCTTTTTCTTTATTTCTTCATTCAAGAGATCACTCTTGATTTGGCTAAACGATACAACTCCATTTGGGGCTGAGTTTGCTATTGACATTCTAAGTGTCTTCCAACTTTATGTCAAGGAACCAAGAATTATCAAATCCTATAATTCTTCATCAAAGTTGATCATCAAATCTACAAGTTGATTCATAATTTCCTACATCTCATTGAGGTGGTTAGATATGGGAGTACCTTCTTTGTACCTGGTGTTCATCAATTTTGTTATCAAGTACATTTTATTTCTTCCCATCTTTCCAACATACATATACTCTAACTTATCCCACAAACCTTTGGCAGATTCTTCTATGGAGACAAGATGATGAACAATATCATCCATCCAATGGTGAATATACCCTATAACTTGCTTATCCAACATTTTCCACTCCTCATCATCCATTGCTGCTAGATTTTTACCAATGAAACAAGCATAAAATTTTTTGTAGTATAAAAGATCTTCCATTTTCCCTTTCCATAACTAATAATTTTTAGAATTTAAATAAACCATTCTACTAGTATTTATATCCATGCTACCAACTCCACTACTATTGCTAGTGTTTGCTATACAACACACAAAAAATACTCACAAATTTTACAGCAAATTCCACAAGCTATAATGTCAAGCTGCTACAATGTCGTTTTGTTGTTTATGATCTCCAAATTGGCTGATTAATACCAATTATTGAGAAAAAGAGGGCACAACACCATGAACTAGCTTGTGAAGTATTTTCCCACTTGTGTGTTAAAAGCAAGATATAAACTAATAGAGTAGATAGCAAAAGTAAAGTATAAAATAATGACATCTAATAACATAAGGACTCATTTGGTTCACCCTTCCTTGGGTGAACTCCAAAAAAATCTTTTTCCACTAATAAATAATAGGAATACAAAAATGTATCTCTAGTTAATTACTAGAGATTTACAAAATTCACATGCACCCTCAAGACAAAATATTCTTAGAATAACAAGGATAAATATCACATAAGGATTTAAGAAAAATTCCTTGAAACACAAGCTTACAAGGCTTATTTGTGTGTCTCCCCCTTTGTCCTCTCTTTCTCACTTTGGCCATTGGCTTCTCTTTTGCCCCTACTCCTATTTACCATTTCCCTTGGATTTATAGCCAAGGGAAATGCCCTATGCTGCATAACTTAGGTAGTCTTTTTTGAGGGCTACCTAACTTAGTAGCCAACCTAGGCAACTAATTTTGGTTACCTAACTTAGTAAGTAATGTGGGTGGCTAATTTTGGTTGGCTTAGCAAGCAGCCTTCCTTCCCCTCCTTTTTATTTATTTATATTAATGTGACATGGGCTTCATGTTGGAGGGACCCAAACACATCGTTATTTATAATATGTGATTAGCTAAATATAATTCTTTGTGCCTTCTTATAATACTAATTTTTTACAATTAATAAGATTAATTTCAACATAAAATAACCTACAAGATTAAAATTTTGTGAAAATAAATTTCATATCTGTAATGGGACTAAGAAGAATAACAATCTCCTGTCCAAATTTTTGAAAAATTAGTGGAAGATTAACTAACTCAACAAAACATGGAGCTTTAGAATATTCTTTAGATTTAACACCAAAATCTAGAGTCCACTTACAAAAGAGCAATATTTCATGCATGCTTATGTATAATTGACCCTATATTTAGGGCATGCTACACCATTAAAGCATTGTTGATGAGTAATGAGTAGTTCCTATGCCCAACCATTTGAATCATAAGCATGTCCACACGATTCAGTTGAATTTCATGGATCTATTCTATCTAAGTGGCTTATACCCTAAATAGTCAAAAAAGAGGTTACTAGTTGTGGTCTTCCTAATCATCACTTAATTTAATTTCATCCATATAGTTATGTATGATTAAGGTATAAAATATTTGTATTTATGATTTTATTAGTTTTATCTTTACAAGTATTAAGAGATGAAATAATTAAAGTATTACAATTTTAATTAGTCAATGGAACTATATGTAACCTAAACTATTCTAAACCTAGAGTATCCATTTCCACTTTCTGTACACATCTTAAATTTATACTAACATCGTTGGGTTACCATGTATGTACTGCAAGGCATACAAAATATTCATTGTTTGGATTACCAAGCATTAGTATATTATGCTTGAAGTGGTCATACTCACGTTACTATGGAATTAAATATTAAAGTCTTAAGTGTAAAAAAGTAAAGTGCTTGAAAGTAAACTAAATCCTGGTCCAAGTGCTACAATGTAGAGAAGAAATTTTGATTTTATTTCGATCATGAAAAACTGTTTAGGTGCATCTTGCACTCAAATAAAACTATGTAAAATAGGTTTGATCCATGCTATATCCACTCAAAGGAAAATTTTGATAAGTCCTATAGAAGAAAACTACAAGAGCTTCACTATAGGAATGACCAATGGTATCATAAATGTGGCTGGTATATGCATTTATATAGGCTTGGGGAGGATTAGCATCAATGCCCCTGCACTAATGCATCCAAGGATGCATTGATGGAGATGTATTAACAAGGCTCCATTGACAATCATGTATCAATGTAGCCGACTTATTAAGACTTCATCAATTGCCTAGCTTAATAACTGGAACTCTTCTTAAGAGAGTTTAATCCATATTCCACTTTCAATTCTATGATGATGCGAACTTAAATGATTGTTTTGATAGCTTTCCAATACATGATTTTAATAGTAGTCAAGAGATAGTAAGTTTTTGTATATTGTTTATTAGATCTAATGTGATGTATATAAAATTGTATCTTACCTTGTACATTAGATCACATCTATGTTAAAATATTTTTCTTGGCTAGTTGGAAAATATTCTTGGGATTTTATTGCATATCCTTTTAAGAGATATTCCATTTTCTTAACGATTGCATTCCCTAAAAATACCAACCACGATCGTATGAATCGTCAAGAATTACTTTAACAAATTTGTTTTTCCTTAAGATATGCAAGCTATGCGTATATGTAATAAATTGGCATAGGGTGTCTATTTCTAAGTGGGATAAATCATATTCACAAAATACCATTGAGTACGGTATTTTAATTTTCACCTTTAACTCATCAAAAATAAAAAAATTTTACATCCTTTCAATAACTTTCCAAAGTTTAGCACTAAGTCCATGTTCCCAAACAAAACTCATAAAGATGGTTTTACAATAAAAAATAAAATAATATGGTGGAAAGAAAGATTATTAAAATTATAACTAGATGGGAAGGTGTTGAAACCCAAAATAAGTGAAACATTGATACACTTTAAGATATACAGTCCAATTAGAACTTCATAGAACTCATCATTATCCATTGAAATCAAATCGATGACCTAAAGCTTTCAAATCAAGTGTCTTATCATTAGGCTAATACTTCATTGTTAAAATTATAACTAGATGGCTATATGTATCCTATAGACATATAACCAACATAATGGTAATAGCTTAGTACAACCAACTAGAATCAAACTCATTATTTAGAGTTTCTAAATCAAGATTCTTACCATAAGGCTAATAATAGGAAAAATTGACTTTAAGATTAAGATGAATTTGATACCCAATGAACTTAATGGAAGGATTAGAGAATAGAGAGATGGCCCCCCCAAAAAAAGTAACAATATAGAAAAGAAAAGCAATTCTACTTAATCCTTAGCACAAAAGCCTACTTACATGTATGTTACAATGGGAATGAGAATTAATGTTATGTTTGATCTTACTTGTGTAGGAATATTCTATAAGAGTAGTGATTAAAGTTACCATTACTCATGTAAATTTTATGTACATAAAGCATAGATAATGAGCATATATTTTTCATTTTTTCTTTGTTTTTTAAGCCCTTAAATAAGCATATTTAATGAAATGATAAAACCCTTATAATTATATTTGCCTAAATTCTGTAATTGTAAATATTTCTTTTTCTTTCATCAAATTGCATTAGGAAGCCCCTATATGATTTTTTTTT
>MNCI01010799.1:173947-292589 GCA_015680685.1 Gnetum montanum | reverse complement strand
AAAACCCACTAGAACTAATGCAAAGCTCTTCCTTTATTTGAAGAAAATAATCCAAGGACACAAGCCATCCTTGATTCCACTCATATCTTGTTGTCATGACACTCTTAAACCCTTCCTTTCACACTTTGTTGTTGTTATGGTGCTTAACACATCTTCCCATCCTTAATTTATAGGATAAAGAAATAGTCTTTTTTATAGTACAAACTTTAGATGATTTTAGAAATTGCTAATCATATCTTAAGAAGAGATTACAAAGCTAGAAGTTATGAAAGACATGACTTAAATTGATAAAATCAAAGGAAGAGTTTTCTTCACATTAACTAACAATTAACAATTCCTGGTTTTTCACATTAACTGACACTTAACAATTCTCCCACTTGAAGAAAAGTTTGACAAATCTTCAAATTAGAGATGCACTAGTTCCAGGATGCATTCTTATGTCTTCACTATTCTAAGTTGTTTTATGTAAAAAACATGCACATCCTTTGTTACCACTTTAGTCAGTAGCATTTTTTCTTCATGCTAATTTTTTGAAAATTAATTAAACCTCCTTCAATAGTATCTCTAACAAAATGGTATTTAATATCAATATGTTTTGTTCTATCATGATAAGCTAAATTTCTTACTATATGTAAGGCACTTTGGTTGTCACAAGAAATTTGATAGTTATCTTGCTTTGCACCAGGAAACTATAAAAAACTTTGCAACCATAGCATCTTCTTACATGCTTCTATCAATGACACATATGTAGATTCTATAGTGGACAAACTTACCAAAGATTGAAGTTTTAACATAAAACTTATTGAAACACCACATAAAACAAAAACATAACATGTAGTTGAATGTATGGCATCTAAATCAGCTATAATATTTGCATCCATGCAACCAAAAATATTCAAATTATTATTTCTAAAACATAAATAGGCAAATTGGGTTCCCTTTAAGTATTTAAGAATTAATTTCATAGCAAGCCAATGGTTCCAACCATAATTATTCATATATCTACTAACACTAACTACATAGGCTATATCTGGATGAGTGCATACCATAGCATACATTAAAGAACCAACAATAGAAGTAGATGGAATATCTTTTAATTTGGTAATTTCCTTTTTGGTATTGGAAAAATCTTTCTTAGATAATTGAAAATCAAAACCAAAGGAGTACTTACAGGTTTTGCTTTTGACATATTAAACTATTTCAACACTTTTCCAATATAATCACTTTGACTAAGCTAAAAATTTTTCTTGCTTTCTATCTTTGTAAATATGCATTCAAAAAAAAATTAGCCTATTCCAAATCTTTCATAGCAAACTATTTTCTCATCTCTATTTTAAGTTTTTTTATTTTTTATATATCATTCCCTGTAATCAACATCTCATCTACATATAACATCAAAATTACAAATTTATATCACTTGAAAAATAAACACAATCATCAAGATCACTCCTACAATAATCCATTTTGTGCATAAAAGAATCAAATTTTCTATACCACTACCTAGGATCCTATTTTAAACCATATAAGATTTTCCTCAAACAACACACATAATGAGGCTTATTTTGATCAACAAATCCTTCTAGCGGATGCAAATAGATTTCTTCATTTAAATCACCATGTAGAAAAGATGTTTTAACATCTAACTATTGTAACTTCTAATCTAAACAAGCAACTAATGAAAGATTAATCTAAATAGAAGAATTCTTAACAATGAAAAAGAATATTTCTATAAAATTAATTCCTTTTTTTTATTATAACCTTTAGCTACTAGCCTATCTTTATAAAGATTACCCCAATTTACCTTATTCTTTAAAGTAAAAACCCATCTATTTTAAAGTGGTTTATGTCCCTTGGGTAATTCCACCAATTCCCAAGTTCTATTTTGTTGGAGTAAATTCCATTTCCTTTTCATAGCTTCCTTCCATTTTACTACATTAGGTCTTGCAAGAACTTCTTTCACCATTTTAGGTTCATCACAATTTGTATAAAGAATATAATATTTAAATCTAGCATGAGGACATATTATTCTACTTAAATGTCCTACCCCATGTGATCTATTTTCTACGAAATTTTCCTCATCATTAGTTTCTTTCTATTAAACTTCATTCAAAAATTCTAGGATGTTTTGATTTGCCACTTTCTCTTGTATTAAATCTTCTTTAGGCTACAAAAAAAATCTAGGAACTTGCTATTTAATAGCATCAGAAACATTTTTCTTTTGAAAATCATAAAACATCACATTTTCTTAGAATTTTATATCTCATGATCTTAAAAATTGTTTTGCCTAAGGATCCTATAATCTAAAATCCAATTCATCACTATCATAACATGCAAAATATATCTTTTTGATTTATCATCAAATTTAGATCTATTTTTCTTTTGAATATGCATATAAACAACACATCCAAAAACTTTTAAATGACTATAAGAAACATGTCTCCCACTCCACAAAGACTCTATTACTTCATTATTTAAAGAGGAATGTAGTGATCTATTGACTAAATAAGCAATAGTTATAATGGCCTCAACCCAAAACCTTTTAGGTAAACCTACATCAACAATCATAGATCTTGCATGTTTAACCAATGTTCCATTGCATCTTTTTGCTACTCCATTTTCTTATGGAGTTCCAAGAGGAGGATGAATATGTTAAATTTCTTTTTCTCTACAAAACTCACTAAATGCATTTGAAGTATATTCACCACCATTACCAGTAAGCAAACATTCAACTTTAAATCTATTTCTATCTTTATTTTAGCAATAAAGGACTTAAAAATATTTAAAATTACATCCTTGGACTTTATTGGAAATACCCATACTTTCTATGTATGATCATCAATGAAAGTAACAAAATATAGTGAACCTCTTAATGATGTTGGATTTATTGAACCACAAATATCAGAATAAATAAGATTCAATTTATTAGCTCATATATGTCCCAAATTTCTAAGAAAATTCATCCTTTTTGATTTACCAACAACATAATATTTCCAAAATTCTATGAAGCTTACTACAAATTTGGCAATGCAAGAATGACATTGAACTATCTTTAAATTAGAATAACTAATATGACCTAACCATTTATGCCATAAATTAGTACATCCCTTGTAGTAACTATAGCTATAGAATCACCCAAAAACATATATTAGCTTCTAAAGTATACATTGTGTCTATATTTTACCTTTTAAAATTGTCAAAATGCCTTTGGTAATTTTTCATTGATTATTTCCACATGAAAAATTTAAACCCAAATCATCAAGTTAAGAAACAAAAATCAACTTTTTAGAAACTTCAGGAACATGCATAACATTATTAAGAGTGATTTTAGGCAAATTAGGCTACTAAAAAAATAACACTTTCTATATTAGCAATTCTTAAAAAAATACTATTAGCAACATAAAAAACTCTTGATGAAACTAGCTAATATGAAGTAAAAATAGACCAATCAGGGCAAGTAAGAAATGAGGCTCATGTGTCTACAATCCGAATATCTTTTGTTGTGTTTAAAGAAAATACTATAGATGATTCAAATACAATAAAATCAAAAGAAAGCTAATCCTCTGTATGATTTATTTGTGGACCTACATTACTTTCTAATTTTTCTAACTCTATCTTTAGCTTCTATTGTATCGATGCTTTCCTAGTTGATGAGTGGCGAGATACCCCTACACTCAACCATACGAATACGAGCGTTACACGCGCAATCCGATCAAACTCCAAAGACTAAGTGCTTACGTGCCCTAATGGAACACTTAAGGTTAATTAATGATTGTCTTACCAAACTTACTTGTATTGTCACGGTTGTATAGTTAAGTAAGCTTGAGGCATGTGATTTTTATTTCTTTTATCTTTTTAATGTCCTATGCTAATGGGAAAAGGTGAAGATAACTAAATGACTAGTTTTCATTAACTATTCACTAACTAAGTTTTAATCTTCCTAGCACCAATATCCGTTCCCACTTTCCGTACACACCATGAACCAGTGCAACGCTACTGGGATTACCAAATGCTACTCGTTACTAGGTTACCAAGCATTACACACGTGCTCAAAGCGGTCGTACTGAATGCACTTAACTAGAATAGTCAAGGGTTGAGAGAGATTAATTATCTAAGAAAGCATTTAAACATTTAATAATAATTAAATCCTATTTAGCTTAGTCCACATGCTGTAAGGTTTATCAGAAAGTTCATCTTTATTGTCGTATACAAATATGTGCTCATGTACAATTTTCTCGAATAAAGATCCATTCAGTTTGAGACTCCTACTGCAGGCACATGGAAATTATTCTAACTCTAGAATGGTAAAAGTGCTATAGTTTGGCTAAGGGTCTAACTCTAGATGCCTAAAACAAGGAAAGCCACCTCTTATTTATAGATGTTTCAGCGGGACGCAATATCGTGTACGCGATATTGTGGGGGTGGATGTGATATTGCATCCCCACGATATCACGGATGTGATATCACGTACACAATATCGCGGCGTATCATACCCCCATGACTAAATGAAAACTCGTCCTCGAGTTCCTTACAAAATATTGGGAAGATATGGGATTATTGACTTGAACGATACTAATGGTGAATGGGGTGACATGTGAATGGATCATCATTACAATACATGACAAAATTAGTGTTCATAATAACAAGAGTGAACACTATACACATTTGACATCCAACCTTATTTGGTAGTTGAGAGAGAGAGAAAGAGAGAGAGAAGGAGACAAAGTTTGTTGCTGCCAATGCCAAGATTGTGCCTTTCATTGTTCATCCATAAGCGCACCATCAATCTTGTTTCTTGCATAACTTCTTCAACACCAATCCATTCCAAGTGTTCCCTCCAGATCCAATCCGTTGTTGTATAATTACCATCTGCACACACAACACAGTCTTATATTAGCAAGGATAAATGAATCACAATGCAGTTGATACCTTACTTCGGTGTAAGGTCCATTGGTTGAGTTGTGATATGGTTGATGCGGATTCTGGAGATGTAATACCGGTGACTACCCAAGGTGTAGGGGTTAGGAGAAAATCAAAAAAATTGGACCAGGACCCCCATGACTAGGAGCGAACCTCCAGTAGCGCAAGAATGGAAAAAAGATAAGGAATAAGAAAGATGGAGAAAAAGAGACAACTGTAACGCTGATGAAATGGATGTCAGAGTTGGAAATGAAAAAAATAAATGTTGATTGTGAAAATGTTTAAGGGAAAGAAATTAATTGATGCACCAAATAGGAATGCCAGTGGGTCCTCCCCAAAGTAGGCTCATTCCCTTAATGCCCTGACATTCCCACATTCAAAGAGTCCGTGGGCTCTGGAAATGTCATTTGGAAATAAGAGTTAAAGTCTTAACCACAAGAGTTCACCAAAAAGAAAACAATGCATCAACCAAAATATAGACTACTGATACAACCAGCAATGAGGTGAACAATGGAGAAAGAACAATGGAAAGAAGAGAATGGAATGGAGTCTCAAGAACAAGGTGGTGTACAGCCCCTTGTGTATTAATGGTTAATGTGACTTAGTAGATCTCATTCCAAATCTAGCCTCAAACAATCCACATCCAATGACTTCACATTAATACATTCGGCCAATCCATCCACCTGAAGTAACAAGAATGCCTCCATCAAAGAGTCACCACCATTCTGATGAAACGAGAAAGGAGAAAATAGAAAGAGAGAAAGGGCCTTAGTTAGAGGAAACATGTTTGTTTAGTTCCATAACCAATGCTTGTAGCCCAAGTGATTATTTTGTCTAAGGGGTGTGCTTTAAATTTTCACTTTTTTTTCTCTTTTTTTCGTGAGAACCACATCATGCAAAGACTTATTATTTTTATTTTTATTAGCTTAGCTTCCCTATCATGGGGCAATGTCAGAACGGTAAGAAAAACTCAAGAAGAAAACATCCAAGCACCCAAGAGAATGGCTAGCACAAATGCATCAAGTTCCCTTGAAGTCACACCCTTTTCAGTGCTTGAGTCCTTCCTTAGTTTGAGAAATGCCCATTCACCAATTCATTGATGGTTCTTATTATTTTGAAAAAAGAGACTGTAAAGTTCCAAGCTAAGAGAGACCATAGAAATTTATGGATGCATTGATGATGTGGACTCATTGCCTACTATATCAAAAGAACCATACCTTAGTATCAACATCATAACTCAAAGGTAAAAACCAAACATTAGCAACCAATAGAATACAGTTCATACCATCATCAAAAGCACTTATTGGGTGACAAACTTAACAAAATGGATAAACACACACACACACACAAATAAAAGAGAAAGTATGAATGATGTTGCAAAACAAAAATAAGAAAAGTTAAAGAAATTTGTAAAACAAAAATATGTAAAATAAAAACTTAAAAAAAATAACTGAGGGCCTCAATTGATCAGCATAGGTGGCCATCTCCTCCATGACTAAGTTGGAAGGAGGAGATCTGAAATAACGAGCGAGATCATCCTTTCTCTGATGTGTAGTGTGCATTAACCGTTCTAGATTCATGGTAAGGTTTAGGCCATTGCACATTGACTAGTAATTTTTTATTGGAGTGTTTGTTTGAATTTTTTAGGAGTTTCCAACTTCTCCCAATTGATGTTTTCAAGTTAAGGTTTGGATGTCAGCGACGCTCTTGCTCCAATGCATCTATGCTTTCAACGGGAGTGTAAGTTGTTCCCTCAGTTAGTTCCATGTGCATTGATGAATTGCTCTTTTGATTAGCTATCAACCACTGGGTGTTTTCTTGTTGTGTGGTTGTTACATATAGGCACTTTTGTATGTTAAATTCCTGGGCACACCGGTTGCATGTAGGCAATGCTGAATATTCCTATACACCATCACCCTCTGTATCACTGTATGTGATGTATGGAACTTTCTTCTTCTCAATCTTCCCAAAAGTTTTTTCCTTAGATATTTCCAGGGAAAGATCGTGCGGATTCCTAGGCATGCATTTATGGTACTTAGCTTTGCCCTCCCCATTATTATTGGGAAGCTCCCTTTGTCATTGGTTACTTATATTACTAGGAAATCAACTGGGTATGACCACCCACACATAGTAGTAACAATTTCTTCCACCAGTCTCAAGGGAACAGTGATGGACTGGTCAGGCAACTCTAAGAAAATATTGCTCTTCTTTAGTGGAGGTAGGTTCCAATCTTTATACATTTCTTGTGATATTAAGTTGACTCCAGAACCTAAGTCCAGAAGAGCTTTACGAGGTTCATTCCTAGTGACTTGGAGATAAATTAAAGGGCTTCCAGGGTCAAAGAATTTCCTGGGAAGGTGGCCCACCTTAATCCAGTTAGTAACAGCATGTGTTAACATAACTGTGTGCATTTAGCTCTATTTTTTATTTGAAGGGAGCTCTGAAGCCTTATTTGATGGAGAAGAATTTAGAGGCTCAACCACTTGTGGTTGTGAGAGCTTTTTGGGACCGTTGGTTCTAAGGAAAGGTCTTCTCTTTGTACAGTTTTCAGAACTAGTAGCAGGTTGATGGTTCACAACTCTCGTAGTATTACGTTGTTGCGGTTGAGTGGGGAGTTCCCCTTGCATCGTTGGAGTGGGTGGTAGTGGAGCTATCGGTGTGAGAGTCGCGGATGGGTTTGGAGGATGGTATGTTTGTGGGTTGTCTCTCCCAGGAGAAGGAGTCTTATAATACTCTCGAGCTTGGTAGTGACATTGCGGGGTGACATGACTGACAGAGTCACATTGAGAGATCGACTACTGCACGTAATAGCCATATGGATCTGGTTGTCGGTAAGGGTATTTTTGCCTTGGTGGTGGCATCCCCCATGACTGTGGGTATTGCCACTACTAGTGTTGCTCAATAGGTTGTGGTGGAGTTCCACTTCGATAATATGTTAATGGTTGGTGGAACTGTATCGGGTTACCTTGGGGATAAGGTAACCATCAAGGTGCTTGTCGTTTATTAAGTCGTGGGTTAAGTGCATACACCTCATACTCTTACAGATGTGAGATTACTAGGCAACATCCCTTAGGATGATCATACTGACATATCTCACATCCACCGTCATCATCCGTATCAGAATCCACAACCTCTTCGGTGATGGTCATTTTACCCTTACCTTTGTTTTGTGCATGGTCCAAATCCCTCTTTTTCTTTTTTTCATAGCCACTACTTCACTTCTTAGACTTCTCTACAATTTTAAGGATGGTTTCAAATCTACTATCCAAGGAGTCCCACATTTGGTCTACCTTTGTCGACACTTCTGTTGTTAATTTTTGGAGTAGCAAGGTTTTCCCATTCACCATCTCTTTGAGTGGTGACTCTTCCTCCTCCTCACAGAATCTCACTCCCCTTTTTTGGAGGTAAGGATCGTAGTTGTACTCTTCTGCACTTTCTCTCTTACATAGCTCCCCTTCTTCCTTAGGTACTTGCTCCAACAATCTATGAACCTAATGGGACCTAAGCTCTGATAATCTCCCTTGGGCATATGTTCCAAGGGTTCTCCTAGTTTCATGCCTAAGCCCATCTACGAGATGGCGTAGTTGATCCTGCTGCGAGTAACCATGGCCCAGGCAACGATGTAGCAATGCATAATATCGGTCCATGGTAGCATCCAAGGGTTCATGACTTCCTTGCTTCCATCCTTGGATTTGCTTTCGCAAGTTGGACACCTGGGAGTACGTTTGATATTTATCATTAAATAGTTCTAGCATCATACTCCACCTTCGAATGGATTCCGATTCTAAGGACCGGTACCAACTTTCTACTTCTTTCATTAGTGTCCTTGGGAACAACTTTAACTTTTTCCACTTGTTCTCAATGTTTTTTAAGGCACATGCATCATGAAATTCTTGCAAGTGGTTCTGAGGATCAGCGTTGTATCCCCCCTCAAATCGTGGGATATTATTTATGTCTAGTTTCTTGATCCTGGTATGTTTTTGGTGCCTTGTGGGTATTCTTACAGCCTCCATGATGTCTAACATGCTTCGGGTTGCAAGTAGCAATTCTTCATGGTCATTTTGTTCATAGCATCTATGATGTCTACGCAGTTTCCTACTTTTCCTTCTTCTATGCTGTGATTCTCTAGAATACCCTCATCCTCGTTCTCAACTCTCTCATTGAGGTTTCTCACTCTGTTTACCCTTATCCTCATGGTTAGGTTCCTTATCACTGCATTCTAATATAGAAGGAGAGGGTGAATGTGACGATGAAGGTGAAGAGGAAGGAGAACCATCGCCATGATGATGTTTCCTACCTTCTCTTTGGGGGTCTCGACCCCGATCGTAATTACAATTAGACTACCTACCCTCATTATGTGTTTGTGTTCCCTCATTGAACACTTGGTGTTCATGGGGATTAGAACCAGGGTTGTGAATTGTAGAGTGAAGGTTTTTATACACCACCTCCTCACTATTGTTAGGAGGGGGAACATTGTTTTGTGGAGAACCTATTGAAATAGGTTCACCACCCTCAATTTCTCTTAAGATGGGTGGAGCATTATGGGGTCCATTGCCCTTCAATGATGTATAGTATCTCTCTTGTCGCAAGTCCCTTTGATGTTGTGCTTCTGTGGGTTGGTAGTCCCTTATGTCATAATTGCATGCAATGTACTCTGCGTATAACTGTGACATGCCTATTCATGCGAGAGCACGAAGGAGCATGTTGGGGACTGCTCAGTCTGGAGGCAACACTAAGTTACCCCCCAAGTCTCTCCAACACAATTGTTCATCTTGATGGAGAATAAAGGTAAAGTCATGTACATATTCATTATGATGAATATATACCACACGAAATTTTTGAGGGACCAACGATTCTGGGTTACATATGTTTTGCCGTTGACTATCTCTAGTGTTGGTCCTAGGTGGTGAAATGATTCTGTGTGAAGAAGAAAACATTTTTGTCTTGGTCGATGTGCTATTACCGTTATCTTATTTTTCTTTTGATCAACCCTAAGGGTTCATTTTAGCGTCCCAACGATGTGAATGATCTCCTATGTTCTACGTAGCGCACAAACAACTAAGTCCCTGGCAACAGTGCTAATGATGAGTGGAGAGGTACCCCTACACTCAATCATACGAATACGAGCATTACACGCATGATCTGGTTGAACTCCAAGGACTAAGTGCTTACATGCCCTAATGGAACACTTAAGGTTAATCAATCGTTGTCTTCCCAAACTTACTTGTATTATCATTGTTGTATGGTTAAGTAAGCTTGAGGCATGTGATTTTTATGTCTTTTACCTTTTCAATGTCCTATGCTAATGGGAAAAGATGAAGATAACTAAATGACTAGTTTTCATTAACTATTCACTAACTAAGTTCTAATCGTCCTAGCACCAGAATCTGTTCCCACTGTTGTACACACCCTAAACCAGTGCAACACTACTGGGATTACCAAACACTACTTGTTACTAGGTTACCAAGCATTACACATGTGCTCGAAGTGGTCGTACTGAATGCACTTAACTAGGAGAGTCAAGGATTGAGAGAGATTAATTATCTAAGAAAGCATTTAAACATTTAATTATAATCAAATCCTACTTAGCTTAGTCCACATGCTGCAAGGTTTATCAAAAAGTTTGTCTTTATTATCATACACAAATGTGTGCTCAGGTACAATTTGCTCAAATAAGGATCTATTCACTTTGAGACTCCTACTGCAGTCACATGGAAATTATTCTAACTCTAGAATGGTAAAACTACTATACTTTGGCTAAGGGTCTAACTCTAGATGCCTAAAATAGGGAAAGTCACCTCTTATTTATAGATGTTTCAGCAGGCTGCAATATCGCGTACGCAATATCGTAGGTCATCACTAGCTTTATCACCATGATAGTCCCTCTTCATGTCACCAATTTTGTAGTAAAACTAGCAGTCAATCCTACTTTTAGAAGTTCCTCTACTTTTACTCCTTTCCCTGCTTTGATTAGGTTCCTCACTTTGATCACGTTTATTAGATCTACCTCTATTTGAAACTGTAAAAGCATTACCTGATGATTGACCTTATACTTCATGCAATCTTTTTTCTACATCTTGAAGAGTAGAAACTACACCATCAAAAAAATATTGCCAATATTCATAGAAGTAGTAATAGCTATAATGGATTCCAAGATTCAGGTAAATAATTCAAAATAGCATAACACTTCACTAACTTTAGAATTATCACTTTATATTCTTTAAATTTAACAAAAGCACCCATCATATCATCTAGATGATCTTGCAAAGAAATGCCTTCTTTTATCTTTACATTAAAAACCTTTTGATAAATATGAAACCGATTCAAACTTGAAGCTTTATCAAACTTGTTTTTCAAATTTACCTAAGGAGCATGAGGATCTCTTTCATTATAAAGAGATGCCAAAATTCCATTGCTCAAACAAAGATAAATCATCATTAGTGCTTTTGCTTGTAATTTTTTTTAATTATCATCTAACATCTTTGTAGGTTTGGAAGGTTGAAGGGCCTCATCACACTCCTTTTGTGCCAAGATATCTTTCATTAGCACACTCCATATGTTCCAATTCTAACCAACACGCATGTTTGTTATCTATAACTGCTCCATCAACTTTCTTTGATACCACTTGTTATAAAATTAATTAAATTTGCAAATTAAAACAACAAAGACAATAAAAAAAATACATAAAAATTTATGTAGAAACCCCCAAATTAAAGAAAAAACCACAAGAACTAGTGTAGAGTTGTTTCTTTATTTGGAGAAAATAAC
This sequence comes from Gnetum montanum, assembly GCA_015680685.1. Classification (NCBI taxonomy): domain Eukaryota; kingdom Viridiplantae; phylum Streptophyta; class Gnetopsida; order Gnetales; family Gnetaceae; genus Gnetum; species Gnetum montanum. Next base: position 280,904 of record MNCI01010799.1, on the reverse strand, counting down.
CCAATGACACAAGCCATCCTTGATAACTTTCATAGCTTGTTGCTATCATGATACTCTTAAGTCCTTCCTTTCACACTGTTGTTGTTGTTGTGTTGGTGCTTAACACATCTTCCCAACCTTAATTTATAGGAGAAAATAATAGTCTTTTTGTTATTACAAACTTTAGATGATTTTGGAAATTGCTAATCATATCTTAAGAAGAGATTTCAAAGTTGGAAGTTATGAAAGATATAACTTAAATTGATAAAAAAATAGAAGAAGATTTTTTTTCCACATTAACTAATAATTAACAATTTTTGGTTTTTCACATTAACTAAAAATTAACAAATTCAACTAAGAAATTTAACACATCTACCAATTAGGGATAAAATTTGCAAGGTGCATTAACCTTTAAAGGCCTTTTTATCCTTCAATAAATGGTGTTTTGAAAAGTACCCTACAAATAAAAGGCTTAACATAAAAATTACCTTTCATCTACGAAGGGTGCTTTCTATGGATACCTTGAATGAGAAGGGTCAAATTTTTAGGTACAAATAGGTAAAACAAGAGCATGAACCCTAAGATTTACTTTATATTAATGATACTTATATTTTGAAAAATAATTAATAATATTTTGTTAATTATATATTGATTAGAATACATCTGGCAACTTGTAATTCTTGGAAAGGAATTTTGAATGGGTGAGAGTGCAGGAGATAGGACAGATGGTTCTAGGGTGGCTAGGTGTGGTGGTGTGGGTGACAAAGTTGGTGGGGGTACAGACGAGGACAATGGCTTGGGTGGGGCTCCTATGGTTGGCAATGGTGCTACAGGAGATGAAGTGGAGGGTCAGATGAGTCAATAGGAGGGGCGACTAGGGATGTGACCAATGGATCTCATGAGGACTAAGATGGTAGACGGCAAATGTGCAGCAAGGCTTTAGGATGGGCACTCTTGGCATCTTGGGGATGGGGGTATTGAGGAATCCCTGCGAATGGATGGGTTACTAAGGATCTATTTGCATGTTCTACCTAATGAGGATTTATGAACAATTGAATAGAGCCTCATTGGCAAGTATGTTTCTATGGAAATAGCCCCCAATTTAGATGCAATCAACAAGTGAATTACCAAGCTTTGGGGTTGTTGCTTTATGGAGGTTTGTAGCCTTCCTGGAAGTTTATTTCTCTTTACTTTCTAGTCACTATTTGATAGGGAGACGATTTTGCTTGGGGGGGAGGGTGGCAGCGGTCCATGGTTCTTTGGGGCATAGGGCTTGGCTATGACACATTATAGGCTAAGTGTCCATTGCAATCTAAACCTGTTTTTGTAGGCACTTGTTTGGATCAGGGCATCCATGATTCGGTGCGAAATCTAGACGATGGTTTTTCTTCATACTTTTGCTAGTTTCTTTGGATATTTCATCTCCTTTGATCAAGCTACTGGCTATTTGGACCAAATGGATTTCACCAGATTTTGTGTGTGGGGGTTACTATCACCAAGGGCTTTGATCAGAAAAGTTGTCATGGACCTCCCTTTAGGGGAGGAGAAGGTGTTTATCAAATATGAAAACATGGCCACAGTTTAGAGGGCAGGCAATCCCATAGTGGGCTATGAAACCTGTGGTAAGATGGGACATTAGACTATAGACTGCCAGGGTCAGTCAAAAAACACATGGCCTCACAAAAGCAGGGAAGACTTAAATGACTGTTGCTTGGAAGGGGAGGCATCCTCAAGGGCCAGCACATGGAGCTAGTCCAAAAGGGGTGGAGGCATAGGGTTCTAGAGGATCAATTCAGGGGACAAGGCCTACGAGTCAGGGAAACCAAAAGCCTAGACAACAAGCCCATGATGTTAGCCCCCTTGGCAAGGGAATGAACTAATCATGTGGACATGAAGATAGATCAATGCCTACTAGAGAAGTAGAAGGACAACACGATTGAGGGTCCATCCCTGGCTGTGGAGAAGCTGCAAACTCCACCCAGGTCACAAGGATCGTTGGGGTTGCCAATGTCGCCAAAATTGACTAATTCTTTGGGATCTCTAGGTTCGACCATCAAGGGCAGCATGGCATCAATTGTGATGGGTGGACACTAGGGGTGGAGCCCCCTCCTCTCGATAGTTGGGTGTTGGTGGTCCAAGACAAGGGCCCCCCTTGGACGAAATTTTTGAAGGGGATGTCATGGCAAAAATTCCTTTTTCAGTTTCGTTGAAATTGAATGAGATTGGCCGCCCCTTGGGACTAGTGCTTGAGATTGACTTGGGGGTTCCCCCTACCCTCAAGGTAGAGATTCCTAGTCATAAGTGAGACAAAAGGGGGTTCCCTGTGGCACTATGTTAGGTTGCAGGGATTGTGCATGCAAGAGCCTCTTAAAAAAGCTCTTGGTGGTTGAGAGTTTGGGGTGATTGGAGTTTATTGACATGGATTTGTGGGATGTCTTTGGATTTTCTGGTTGGGTGATTGAATCTTGGGATAAAGGTTTCTACCTTTATCCTTCGGCGCTGGTCTTTCTCTGAAAAAAAAAATTATATGTTGATTAGAATAGATGTCTTGAAAGACAAGAAATCCATTCCTAATTGAAGGGTGCATTAAAAATCACCCTTCGTATAAAAAATGCAGGGTGCCCTTCAAATTTAACCCTCGGTGCTACCGATCATGTGAATCGGTATAATTTGTTTTGACGTACAGCATGTTTCAGGGTTTCCATGCTTCATTGTGAAAGCAAAACCGATATCAGAGAAGTTTATAAATCCTGACGTATCAGAGGAAACACGTTGGAAATTTCGATGTTGTGATTCCCGTGATGTTGGAAAATTCAAATAGGAGATTCACGTACCTGACCCATGCGCTTGACCCGGCCAAGAAAAGCCATGCATTTATTGAAATTTAAACCGAAACATTGCGTCCGTGCACTCTCTGGATTTATTAAATTGCAAAAGTATATAAAATTAGCGAATAGAACAGTGATAGCATAAAAGTACACCATCATCAACCATGAAGAGGGTAGATTCTTTCAAAATTAAAGTATGGGCCTACTTTTCTGCATAAAAGTCAACAAAATACGCCCCCAATCTTGATTTTCTGATAATGTTATGAGCTACTTTTCTGCATAAAAGTCAACAAAATGCGCCCCCCCAATCTTGATTTTCTGATAATGTCATGTGCCTGTCAAAAGTTCATGACTTGCAGAGACGTGAGTGGAGGGCTCGAACTTGACGCAAATTGTAGACTTCAACTTGACTTAATAAAGGTCAATGCGGCAACGTACGAGAAAGGTTAAATTTATACGGTCAGGAATTGAATTCCTACTTAAAAGAGGAACGATATTCGCAAGTTTAAATTCATCTGTTTGAGAGTTAACTCTTAACAGGGGAGGAATTAGCTTTGCATTGTGGATTCAGGACTATTACCATTAACTTTAATATAACAATTTATTTTCAGAAAAAAGGTTAACCTATGGCTCATATACAAACCTTTTGCATGATTTTCTGATTTAAACATTAGGCTTTAGGTGATGATCTTTTAGGTAGAGAAATCGAAGTTAAGAAAATATTTTTTTTAAAAAAATAACTTTATATTCATCATTATTCACTTTGATTACATGATTATTGTATGAATTAAAACTCATTTTTCATATGTATTTGCATAAAGAAGGATAATACAAAGTCACAAAAGGTCTTTTTCTACCTGTTTTATATTATCTACCTTATCATTTTCTTTTTTTAATTTATAAATGAAATTTACGTCAATTAGTTAGAACATATGTAGTATTTTTTTGGCAAGGCAAGGCAAAGTAGATTCAAACCATGTAGTTTTCAGATCGGCATATATTGGTTATTTGATTTTTATACATTTTAAATTTGTCAGTGACATTTACCATAATTTAGTTAGGGATGTTGCTCCTCACATAGCTTATAATTATGCAAGTTACATATTATAAGCTATAATAAGTGCATAGCATAGAATATGTTGTAAGAAGACCCAAATACACCCAACATGAAACTTTGGCAACATAAGAACACTCTTTTATCATTTTATTTGATTAGTCCCTTTTATATTATTATGGAAAGTGATATTTCCTAGATTGCAACTAGATACACTGTAATATGCATGCAAATTTACAAGAATAGAAAGTTGGTACAAATTATCAACCAACCAAGCCAATGAGAGTACACCTCAATTGGTAAACTTATTTCTTTATAAGCAAAAGATGTACACAATCAGGTTTTACTTCAAGCATGATTATATTATCTAAGTTCTACCAAAGTAGTATGATAGCCATGTAGTCTACTCTTCCTTGTATATTGTGATTTAATAATATCATCATTTTATATTAGTAATAATAAAGAAAATAAATCACAATACTTAATATGATTTTGATAAAACTAATATAACAATAAAATGTGGCAATTGGCTTAGGTAAAAAGGATCTTCACTTGGAGGCTTAATGCTCATCCCTCCAAGCCAAGGTCTTGGAAGGATCGATAGATAAGCAAAAGCATAACCTCTTTTAGGTAGCTCTACTTAAGCTTAAACCCTGGTGTTGTCTATTTAAAAAATGAATCTTACTATCATATCTTCTCTTCTCAAATAGATGAAGAAAAGACCATTACGGATCTAAAATTTTACTTCTACCTAATTTATATAACAATATTTATATATTCTACCATAATATGTCCTCCCTTCAAAAGTACGTGTGTGCCAACCCGGTTCTATGTTACAAGATTTAAAGCATCCGGTATTTTTAAGTCTTATTACCAAAATTATTTTCATGGGAATAACTAAAACGATGCATGAATGATGCGCAGAAGCACACTCTGCATACTTCTAAATCTTAAACTCTATTTCCCTGCCAATTAAAATGGTTGATTATACTTCATAAAGTGCAGGGAAAACATTCAATTTGCTGAAATACAAATGTACAACTCCATGGTAAGCAATACATAAATACAAGCATATTTTAAAATGCAAATTGTATGTATTCCCATAATCACAGCAAAATATAATAATTCCCCACTGAGCTAAAGCATACGAAACAGAGCAAAACAGAGTAATCACGAAACAGAGTAATCACGAACACAATCGGGATCACAACTGCGATCCAAAGACAAACTCCTGATTCTAATCTTTAAACGATATTGCCGTCGGATGCAGCATGAACGCGGTCTCGTCGTCTCCATGAGCAGAGACACGAAGCCAGGCTTTGCATCAATGACAAAAATGAAGACATGATTGCAGACAATATCTGTCCCCGCCGAGGAAGCGGCCGCGGCGCCATGAATCCTGCTTCTGCTGTCGCCTCGATTTCGTATCCGCAAATTATGCATCACTGCTTCCCCAATTTATGATTCCATGGTACCAATGATGACTTAGCAGAGTGTCTGAAAACTCTTCTGATCGTTCACACACTGTGACGGATGCATTAATTCAAAAACTGAACATCTTGACCACTTGACGATCTCGCATGATTTTCCCAGCTCTGTTGCCTCTATCTTCAACCACATGTGGGCTTTTCTTGCAGCAAGGTTAATGCACGCGCAATTGCCGGGCACGCATCTGCCCATGAATAGACTTTATTGGATGTCATTTCTTATTTTCCTTGGTTTGTTGGAAGAAAGTAACGCACGCACTGTGAAACCACGTGTCTTTTTAGTATTTTGCGTATTCCCTGTTGTCACAGAGTCCATCACGTCTGGGAAAGCAAAACTGATTTCACAGTAAAACGTGATAGAAATTTGGATGATGTGATTTCTTGACCTGAGACATACCATGCCCACGAAACGCACCATTAGTGGTGCAATTAAAGCAAAAAGGATTGAAAAGCAATGGGTTCATGCATTTAACCAAGTAATGTTATTGTTTTCCTCATGTCTTAAGAAGATTCTGTATTTCCTCATGTACTTTGCATGATTTACGCTACCATTGAAAAGTTCAAAGAACATATATCATTATCTTCAACTAATCATATATAAAGTAAAATTGTCATATATGACATATTCTACATTTCAAATATTTTACCATTTCACGTATTAAGCAAAAAGGGATTGGAAAGCAATGGGTTCATGCATTTAACCAAGTAATGTTATTGTTTTCCTCATGTCTTAAGAAGATTCTGTATTTCCTCATGTACTTTGCATGATTTACGCTACCATTGAAAAGTTCAAAGAACATATATCATTATCTTCAACTAATCATATATAAAGTAAAATTGTCATATATGACATATTCTACATTTCAAATATTTTACCATTTCACGTATTCCATGTTGTCACCTATTCCATCATGTCTGGGAAACCAAAACTGTTTCACGATAAACATAATAGAAATTTGGATGATGTGATCTCACACCTATGCCCAGAAAACCTGCTATTAGGGGTGTAATTAAATAAAAAAGGGATTGGAAAGCAATGGGTTCACACACTCAACCAAGATCCTCTTAGAGTAATGTTACTGTCTTCCTCAAGTCTTAACAAGATTCTGTATTTTTTTAGATTCATGTAATTTTCATGATTTACGCTACTATCACTGCCACAAAATTCAAAACAAGTTTCTAAGTTCAAAAAACATATATCGTTTGTCTTGAACTAATCATATAAATTATAATTTAATGAAGGTTTTTATTAGTAGTTAGTCAATTGTAAAGCTTTATCTTTTCTTTTTATGAAAATGTAATATTTATTTAAAGACATGATTAAGCTTTTTTTCATTTTAATATTAAAACATCCGTTTCACTTTGGCCTGGTATGGAAAACAAAAATAACTGTAACAGTAATATGAGACCTTTTTTTAAAAAAATGTTAAGTTGAAGAAAATAGAGCTCTGTTTTCTGGGATAGAAGTAAAGAAGATAGAAGCCGTGTGTCCCTTAAATATCAGGACTAATATAATCTGCCGACGTGTATGTCAAGAAAGCTACACGCAACACTAGAGCATGATGCAGACTGAGTTGGAGAGACCCCAAGTTGACGTAAGAACTAGTAGGCCACTTTACCAAAACCGTTCAATCTTTTTTATCTCCTTCATTTCCTCTTAGCGTTGAACTCTTACTAACCCTTGTAACCACCAGACTTAAAAATTCGTAGGACCATATTACTATAGGGCATGATGCAAATTCAGTAGACCCAGGTTGACTTTTAAAAATCATCTCGTCAATTTACCAAAAAAGTTGAATTTCTCTCCATTGGTTCTTATCAGGGTTAAATTTTACTGGTTTTTGTAGCCATCCGTCTTAAAAGTTTGACCTCTCCGTCGTATAAGTTTGTGGGACCCTATTACCACTGCGTAATTTGAGTAACACTTGTTCCAAAGTCACATGACCCCATTTGCGAGCGTGAATGATGGCTAGATGCCTTGACAAGTGTTTACAGACTTGTTCGTATGGATTTTCAATTTGTAAGCTACCAAAATCTGCCATGCCATTAAAAAACGTCCTTATAATTTTATAGATTATCCTAGGGTAAGCGGTGCATGAAAGTGCATGCGAACCAACTGGTCAACAACGATCCTCTAAATTAGTTTGTGTATTGATACAAAGTAGGTAAGATAAAGTTTTAGAATGTCATCATCAATACTTTTGAATGAGGCTTACCTAAATTAGTTATAATATGTGCAGTGTTGCATTACTTAGAAGCTGTAGCTTACGATTTGACTATATGTCTTGGGGTTAAATATGATTTTAAAAAGTAGACACCTATTCTAAAGCATATGTTGATTTAACACCATTATTTATGTGTTTGGTCAAAGTAGGGTAATGTTAGAGTTAGGTAAAGTCTTTTTCAATGTAGATTGTATGTATTTTATTATGCTAATCATACTTATTTTGCTTAGAGCATATTGGTTATGATTATGTAAATTATATATTATATTCTATAATACCTATGTGGTGTAATGTATAAGGATACAATTAAAACCAACATAGAATTTCGCACTCTAAGAATACTACTATTTGCAATTTTATTTAATTAATCTATCTCATTATTATAATATAAAAAGTTATCTTTAGTTACAAGCAAGCTCAATAAGAATCCAAAGTAAAAAGAAAATAAAGTAGTTAAGCATATTGATGAACAATGCTAATTAAAGCATGTCTCTATTGATAAGACTATTATTTCAAAGGCAAAAGGTTTGCAAGGTCAAGTTATATATAATTGTTGGTATGTTATATTCTTCTCTACACTCATGTTGGCTACATGTCTTATAGTGTAGTTATAGTCAACTTGTTTTAGGTTTTACCACCCTCTACCCCTTTTTCCAATGGATAATACTAAGTTATAAAAAATTTATTAAATATTATATTTAGTTCTAACAACCTTATTAAGAGCTAGATCCTTATTTATCTTTAATAGTTCTTTCCATGTTCTTTCTTTTTCTTCTTTTCGGTTGAAACTAAAAGATGATAACCTTTTTTATAATAATATTATCTAATTTTCTTTAGCCATAACCAAAAACCATGTAAGAGCATGCTCCTTTACATAATTATGGAAAAATTCAAATAAGTGATTCATCCAAGGAAGAATTTCAGACTATTGAAAAAAAACTATTAAGATAAGCATATAGCTATACAATCGCGTTTTGTGCAATTTTAGAAGAAAGGCCAACTACCAAATGGATGGGTAATGCTAGGCCAAGATTTTTCATGAAAACTAGTATTTTAGTCCATAGATTACCTGTACTTTATTATTCTTGAAAATAAATAATTGATGAGTAGCGAGATACCCTACATCCAACTATATGAATCATAAAGCATTCATGTGTGATCTAGTCGATTTCCATGGACTTTATTATTTCTAATGCACTAGCCCTTTAGGAAGTGAATCTAACCTTAAGGTCAATAATTGTCTTCCCAATTACACTTGTGATGTTTGTTGATATGGTTAAGTGTAATTGAGGCATCCAATTTTTGTCATTTTGTGTTTTATAAGTTGGTGCTCAAATGTAGATAAAATTAGTTTGATTAACTAATCTAAATTAACTAATTTACTAACATTTAATTAATCCTAACATAACTTTCCATTCCCACTTTCCATGCATGTCCTAAACCCATGTATCCTCTACTTGGAGATCAAGCAATATGCTACTAGGCGTACCAAGTAATAACACTACTGGGATTACCAAGTGAATATGTGTTACACTCGAAGCGGTCGTACTTATGTGCGTAATCTATCTCGCTTAATTGTCTCATTAATGTAATAATTGAAAAATATTTAATAACTAATTGAAAAGCATTTAATAAATAATTGAAAACAACAAATGCATGAATAAAATAGATAATCTATCCAAAGTACTACAAGGCTTATCAAGAAGCTTATCTTTATTGCTGCACACACTTCTGTGCTCAAGTACAACAATGCTCGAATAAAGATTCGTACACTCAATGACTCCTACTATGGGCACTCAGGGGAAAAAATTCTAACTTTCAAATGCAAAAAATGTAAGAGCTTCACTACTACTAAAATCTAGATTGCCATAAATGTGACTAGTAGGTGTGTATTTATAGGCGACGAATAGACACTACATCGACGAGGCCTTGTTGATGCAAGGTGAGATGCGTTGACGAGGCCTCATTGATGTAATCAACTACATTGATGAGGCTTCATCAACATAGCCAACCAATGACAACTCTTCATACTCCCATGATTGAATGAAAACTCTTCCTCAAGTTGTTTTACAAAACTGGGAAGGCATGGGATTAGAGACTAACTTTTCTTCAACAAAACAACTAACTAACTTTGACAAAAAATGGGGTGCTCGAGTGTACGGATCAACACATTACAAAAATGATGGTGTTCAAGACACAAAATTGAACACCATGATACAACTCTTCAAAAATTGGACAACACGTTCCTTGATTGTGTGAAGCTTGTTGCAGAAGATCAAATGGTCCTAGGCGATGGTCGTTCCAGAGCCTCCGAGGGACCTTCATTGGCTTCACACACTAGCGGTGGTTGAGGTGACTACAGTTGTCTTGCTACTACTACAACTTCAAGTTAGAGGCAGAAAGCATCTAGTAGTGCTTTCATTTTCTCCTTCTTAGTCCTAGGATCATGCACCGTCCATGCAGTTTCCTCAATGTGGGTTGGAACAGGCACATCCCAAGGACATGGAATTGCTAGAAACAACTCCTTGGCATTGATGAACCAAGTAGCAAACTGTTTGCATTCAATGTGAAATCCTTTGACTATGTTCTTCAACTCTTGATAGTCATTCATCCATCTGACTAGGTCCTTAGTGATAGATCATTGATATGTGAATCTCCCTTTGAGGACTTTGAGTTCAACATTAGTAGTCTCAAGCTTTTGCTTAATTTCCTTGTGGTGTTTGAACTCGGCCTCATATAGCAAATACGAGCTAGCCACTTATTTCTCCAATTTCAATCACAACCGTATAACTATTAGTGTTACTAGGTTTGCATAACAGAGATTGGCCAACTCCATATACTCTGTTATTTTTTCAATTTGCAACTCCTTCAAGTAGATCTCTGCTTTGTTGTAGGTGTCAATCCCATCAAGGATGGGCTACCACATCTCTCTTTCTTGCTAGAGTTTCTAGAGGGCTTTATTTATTTTTGTCCTTACCATCTAGATTTGTTTTTCATTTATTTCCTTTTGCAAACCAACATGGTCCCTGTAGTGATTTTTCACTCTCTCAAATTTGAGAGCTTCATTCTTCTAGGTAGCAATCTCGATGGTAGACTTTTGTTGTAAGGTGCATACTTCCTCCATTGATAGATTGTGGCTCTCTGTGGCCAATTTCCTAAATTCAGTATTTACCTTGGCAAGCTTCTCCTGCTATTGATGGATGAACTTTTGCATTTGATCTTTCCAAGCATCAACATGTCGTAGGCAATGATTTTGTGTGGTCAATGTTTCATTCTCTTAGTGCATCTAATTCAAGTCCTTTTTGATAGAGTGCATTTCAGCTTCTTCCATGGACTATTTGAAGATGGTCATTACTGCTTCGTCCTTAGCCTTTTGAAATCATTCTTGAAGCTATTTGATAGATTCATCTCTTTTCATTGTTAGGCTGAGAATTTCTTGTTCTACAAGTTGGGCACAAAGTTCAACAACCTCCATGGCCAAGTGTTGATTTCGCTCTTGAGTTATATTTAGTTGCCCCTCCAAAATGATGCATATTCCCCTTGCATTTAGCAACTCCAACTAGGTTGCAATGATGTTCTCTAGAAGATAAAAAATGTCTAAAGTTAATTGCCTAATTCCTACCAGTCATTCTAGTAACTATTCATGTTGGGTTGTGTTCAATTTTCCATTGACTGTGTCTATAGATTCTTGCACATCTTGAAGTGCAGATATGTCTAGTACAGATGCTGTAGGTGCATTTAGTGCTTTAGCTACACAGTCAACTACCACTTCTACCACTATTTCCTACCCTTGGTGCTACATCACTAAGACAGTTACCTCTTCACCTTTCTCTAACTCACCAAGAAAGTGGTGACATTCTTAGAGATTTCTATGAATAGATGGTGTGTTGCTAGTGACACTGTCACCTCTTGAGTGTTGGGATCCAACCTAGAAGGCAACTACATTCTTTGGGCAGAGAAAATGGAACCACCTCTCTCCATCTATCTAACTGTTTGAGCCATCCCATTAAGGTGACTCATCATTGGCCAATACACAAATGGATCCATCCCACTTATTCGTACTTGTTGCTCTTGTTGACTTAAGAGCTATTCTTAGATTTGTCACAGACACTCAAGGACTACGTAGGCCTCCAATGTTGTCTCTTAAGTGGGTCATGGTGGTGATAGATCCTCTTCTTGGGTGGTCATTGGCATCTTATCCTTCATGATTTCCGCCCATGAGGCTAAGGGAGCATGCTTGAGAATATCATTAGAATAGTGAATAATGCCTACCATTTTGCAAAGTTTTTTGATAAGGCATGGAAAGGATAGAGTCTTCCTTCCACATTCATTCTCCTTGAAGCACTTCTCGATCGCCAAATAAATCAACTATGGAAGGTTAATGGGAAATTTCTTACTTAGAGTGGTGCATGCTCAGGGGGAGAAAGCAGTCACCTTGCTTGGCCTCACCATTGGATTGAGGTGATAGGCTACAATCTTGAAATAAATCTACTTTGCTAGTGTGAGTGCACCATACTCCTTACGGTCCACCCCATAGATTCCCTTTTTGCCTCAGGATCACCTTTTGTTGATATTTTTGCCAATTGTGTTTCATTGTCTGGAAACCCTAGTGCTTGTGCAATAGCCTCCACTGAGTAGGACACTTGAATGTCCTTAATTTTTATAATGGACCCTAGTCTTTGGCTATTCTAGAAGAGATAGGTCTCTCCCATGTACCATTCCCCACTGGACATGATGACTGGCCACATGGGAGAGGTTTGTAACTGTGTCTTGACATCCTTTGGAGATTTTTCCAAAAATGGCCTGAAGTTTATCTCTTGAAGAACTAATCTTTGGATTCCTCTAGGCTTGATGATGTCTATGTAGGCTTGAGTTAGAGTGACCTCAAGCCTTGGCATGGGTCTAGGCACTTCTCCTGGTTAGGATTGTTTGATAGGCACTTCTTCCTCTAGAATCTATTGAATAGATTCCACTTTGGGCTCCTCATGAAGAGGTCCCATTGCATGGGTCACCTCTTGTTGTTCTTGGCCTTATTCTTGCTAGCCCCTTCCATCTCTAGGTCATTTCTCCCATGGTTGTGAGGGTTATCCTTCCTATGGACACTTTTGTTTGTGTGTCATTTGTAATCACAATAAGACCATGGATTAGCAATCATCGTGTAACCTTAAAACAATTGGGAGACCTTAACTCTTGAAGGTGGTAACACCTAGCTAACTTGTGATTATGGCTGATTTAATAAATTTGATTATTTTTTATTTTATGTGTTATTATAAATAATTCATCCCAGAGGTTGTTGGAAGGGCTAACTTAGAAAAACTTGATGTTTATATATGGTTAAGATTGTTAACCCTTTGGGGGAGTTAGGAAAATTTTCAAAAAATTCTACCAATTTTTCATCGGAAACCTTAAGGTTTGTGGCCCTCATGATAAAGCTCTTACCTCTGATAAGTGCAAGATCAAAAAATGGAGTGATCTAGACAAACTGTTTAAAAGTTATGGGCTTTGGAAGGTTTTGGGCTCTGAAAAATTGCAAAAGTTCACCATGTATCATGAGAAGATTACAAAAAATTTCAAAGTGTCTAGAAATATATATAGTATTTTTCCATTATGTCGACAAGGCCTCATTGACGTGATTGGCTGCATCAACAAGGATGCAATTATTGGTCATCGTTCAGTTTCGTTGACTGTGGTCAAACTTTCATAATACAAGGAATTTTTTGATGAAATTGGGATCAAATAAAAGCTTAGAAGCCCAAGAATAGTATGAAATCATGAGAAGAGGGCGCTGAAGTTCATAAATTTGAAAAAATGGAGAAAATTTGATTTAATGGATGAATGCAATGAAAGATTAAAGAGTATTGAGTGGTTTACACAATGGAAAATATGAAATACAGGATTGTAGCAATGTCAAAGGTAAGGAACCTTATTAATCAAGCCAGAAGCTATGTAAGTGCATCCTCCCCAAAGCAGGCTCATGCCCTTTTGACTGTTGCATAACCCCAATTAAGGAGTCTGTGGGTCCCACAGTCAATTTAATGATCATGACAAGTTAAGGACCAACCTAAAAGTATCCACTCAAGAATCCCAACACATCAAACTAAGATATAGAGCATAACATAGAACCCAGTAGTGAGGTGAATTATGGCAACATGGATGGATCATAGGGAAGGTGGAATGGAGTTCCAAATTAAGGTCATAAGAAGTCCCTTGTGAAATTTGTAATTAAAATGACTCGAGAAGTTCCATCCTCAATCCAAACCAAAACCATCTACTATCAGTGACTTTGCATGACCACTCCAAGATTGATCCACCTACTTGAGACACAAGAGTGCTTCCACAAAACAATCACCATTCCACAAAGAGAAGCAAGAAGAAGTAGGAAGTGAGAGAAAGCGCCTTAGTTAGAGGGGACTATCAAACATAAATGCATGTTGTTCAAGTTCCATGACTAGTGCTCGTAGCCCTTTTATTTGTCCAAGGGATGTGCTTTGAATTCCTATAGTTTTTTTAATGATGGGAATCACACCATGTGAGGAATTATTCATGTCAAAGGAGTGTTCTTTGAATTCCCATCATTTTTTTTGAATGATGGAAACCACACCATGCAATGATTTTATTTGTCTTCCTATCATTGGGTGGTATGGAATGGTAAGAAGTATAAAAAAAACACTCAAGCACTCAAGCAAGAAGAAGAGTAAAAAGAGTATTGAGTCCCGTTGAAGTCACACCCTTTACAAACCTTTGGATCCTTCCTAATTCCAAAACTACCTAGGTCATCGATCAATTAAAAGTTTCTTTTAATGGAAGGGATGTCAAATTCCCAGAACAAGGAAAACCATAGAGTTCATTGGATGGGAAAATTACGAGGACTTATTTCCTATTCTATGAAAAATAAACCATGTTAAAGTCATCAAACATCAAAATTCAAAAATAGAAATAAGACATTGACAATCACACATTAAGCATAAACCATCATTAGTAAACAACGACAACAACATTGTGTCCTATGATAATAAAGAAAATTTATTAGCAAAAATGAGAAAATACCACACTTAAACAAAAGGAAACAAAATAAAGTAAAATATATAAGAAAGTGTAAAATAATAAAGAAAGTTAAAAGGTACTAAAAATAGTATAAAATAAGAAAAATTTAAAAATAAAAAATTTGTAACATCAAAAATGTGAAAAAAGGAAAGGTAGAAAAAATGACAGGTCATGGTAATGGTCAACATGGATGAACATCTCCCACATAATTGAGTTGGAGGGAGGAGATCCAAAAAATAAAACATGGTTGTCCATCTATTAAGGTGGTAGTTACACTAGTTAGTCTTGGTTCTAGAAAAGGTATGACTTGTTGGATATTGACAAACTACTTTTTATTTGGGCTATCAAGTTTGTGAATTATCATGGCCCTAGAGGAAAAGGTTTGATCAATTATATAAGGTCCCTCCCACAATATTTGGAATTTTTTCTTTTGGGGTATATGTGTGGGGTTCTAGTAAAGAACCTTATCTCTTGGTTGAAGTTTACTTTCCAAATTCCAAGGTCATGATGTTGCTTGTTGAATGCCTTGTTCACCTCATTCAAGGATAGGGCCACCAAGTCATTTTCATCTAGCACATTCAAATAGATCAATCTTTCCTTCTATCCTCAACTTAGGTCAAGGTTTAGATCATATGCTATTGAGAGTGTACAGAGCTTGGATTGAATTGGAAGCATTGGAAGTTTTCTGTACACTAACTCATAGGAAGAATATCCAATAGGAAGTTTCAAAGTTAAATGATAACCCTAGAGAGCATCATTAAGTTTTGTACTCTAGTCCTTCCTATATTTGCTAATGGTTCACGTTAGTATTTTTGTAATCTCCCACTTGGTTACCTCTGCTTGATTGTTGTCTTAGATGTGGTAAGGCGTTGTTAATTTATGTTCTACCCCCAAGTTTTGCATTAATTTTCTAAGTATGGCACCGAAGAAATGAGTTCCCTGATCAGAAATTAGTGAACATGGCACCCCAAACCTATTCACAATATTTTGTTGTATAAATTTGGTAGTAGTGGATGATGTACAATCAATAATAGTTGCTGCTTCTACCCATTTTATGTAGTAGTCAACTACAAATATAACATACACTTTCTCGCTAGACATGGTTGTGATGGGACCCATGAAGTTAATGCCCCATATGTTGAAAGGTTCTAGTGGTTGAATCCACTGTTGAGGACCTTCCATGCGAGTAGTCATCCCCCCATCATGTTGACAACATTAACAAGACTTGTCAAACTAGTGGGCATCCTTAAAGATTATGGGCCAATAGTATCCTACCATTAGGATTTTTATGACCGTGCATCTCTCTGCATAGTAGCCTCTACATGATCCTTCATGAGCATCCTAGAGAACACATAGTTGATCTTCATCAAGGACATACCAATGGATCAGGCCATCGATACACACATTGTAAAGGTGTCCATTGATTTCCATGAAGTATTTGACCTAATGAAGGATATGTTACTTTTCCCTAAAATCCATGTCTTGTGGCATCTCTTGAGTGAGAAGATATGTGACGATGCCATGAAACCATATTTGTTTTTCAAGTGTTTGTTCATTTATTGCTCCAATAAAGAGGAGTTTGTCTAGAAATTGATTAGAGAGTGGGCTCTCCTCCTCTTTATTATTTCATCTTAAGCGAGAGAGGTGGTTAGCAACCACATTCTCGGTCTCTTTTTGATCTACCATAGTAAGATTGAATTCCTGCAAGATCACAAGCCATTGTATAAGACGAGGGATCACTGTCAACTTATTCATGAGGAAGCAAATTGCACTGCAGTTTGTATGTACAAATATCTTATAACCTAGCACATAATGTCTAAACTTTTCTAATGCATACACCATTGCCATTAATTCTTTCTCCATGGTGGTGTAATTCAACTATGCCCCCACAATGCTTCTACTCAGACAATGGATATAATATGAATGTTTCTTATCATCCATCTATGTGAGCACTACTCCCAAAGCATAGTTAGATGCATATATCATGATATGGAATGGTTTGGACCAATATGGTGTCCATAGGATTAGTGTTTCTACAAGTTTCTCTTTCAATTATTAGCATGCATGTTCACATTCCTTGGTCCAAATGAAAGGTGCATCCTTCTTTGTAAGTTCTACCAATGGCTTTGTAATCTTAGAGAAATTTACAATAAATCACCAGTAGTAACTAGTATGTCCAAGGAATAACCAAACATCTTTAATGGTCTCTAGTTGGCATGTCATTCCTTGGATGACCCTTATCTTTTTTGAGCCTACCTCAATCTCTTTTTGTGAAATTTAGTGTCCTAGCACAATCTCTTCTTGGACCATGAGATGGCTCTTTTGCCAATTGAGCTGTACATTTTTCTCTACACATCTCTTTAGTACTTGCTCAAGTCAATCCAAGGCTTGCTCAAAGGTAGCTCCATAGGTGGAGAAGTCATTCATAAAGGTTGTTGACCATTTATTCACTACTTTCAACAACTTTTCTTTTTGTTCAAGAGCAAGTTTGGCATTAATGATGACCTTTTTACCATTCTTTAGAAATGCATACTCCATACGAGCTAGTAAAGCTTTTAGTTCTAAGGGCTCCTACTTGAAGTGATTAGGGATTTCCAACTCTCCCCAATAGGTATCATCATCTTCATTAGAGAGTTGGGAATGAACTTGTTCAATTTTTTTCATGCCTTCAACATATGCACATGTTAGACTCTTAGTTGGCTCCAAGAATATGGATATGGGTTTTTTCCTCAAGTAAATGGTAAATGTGTTCGGTGGTACTTTGGAAGATAATTTTGATGCTAGAATGATGCATGACTTGTAGAACTCCTAGGGGAGATGGGTTACTAAACATAGTACCCATATGGATCTAGTTGCCCATAAGGTACTACTACCTTGGCGATGGCATTCCCCACAATTGTGGTTGATACCACTGTTGGTATTTTTCGTACAGTTTTGGAGGAGCTCCACTTGGGTACTAAGCTTGTTGTTGCTGGTTGAACTATCTTGGACTTCCTTGAGGGTAAGGCAATCATCTTGGAGCTTGCCTATGTGCTAGGCAAGAATTCAATGCATACACTCTAGACTCTTATAAGTGTGACATCATAGGGCAACATCCCTTTGGATGTTCACATTGATAGATGTCACATTTAGTTTCATCATTAGAGTCAGACTCCACAACTTCCTCTACTATAGCAGCTTTGCCCTTACCTCTTTGGTAGGCATGTTTAGCTTCTTTTCACCTCCTGCGATTATAATCACTATTTTTCTCTTTGGATTCTTTAGAAATCTTTAAAGTGATTTGAAAATTTTCATCCAAAGAGTCCCATAACTTGTCAACCATGGCCGAAATGTCAGAAATAGATGTTTGGATAGGTAAGGTCTTTTTGTTCACCACTTCATCAAGTGGTGACTCCTCCTTGTCACTAAATCAGACCTCTTGTTTTCTAATGGAAGAGTCCCTGTTAGATTCTTCAACACTTTTTCTTTTTCATAACTCACCTTCTTCTTTTTCTACGTGCTTAATTAACCTTTGGATTTAATGAGCTCTCATTTTAGACAATCTTCCTTAGGCATACACCCAAGGGTTCCTCTTGTTTCTACTTTGAGCCCATCTATGATGTGGCGAAGTTGTTCCATTTGAAAGTAACCATGGCCAAGGCATTGATGTAGGAGTGAATAGTATCGGTCCATGGCAACATCCAAGGTTTCATGTGCTCCATGTTTCTAGCCTTGGATTGCCTTCTCAGATTAGACACTCTAGAATATTTATGATATTTGTCATTAAATAGTTCTAACATGGTACTCCATCTTTGGATAAATTTCATCTCTAAGGATCGTTACTAACTTTTAGCTTCCTTAATGAGTGTCCTTGGAAAAAGCTTGAGTTTCTACCACTCGTTCTCTGTGTTCAGTAAGGCACAGGCATCTTGAAAAGCTTGTAGATGTGTCTGCAGATTAGAATTATATTCCCCCTCAAATCTTGAGATATTGTTCATATCTAGGCACTTAATTTGACTATTCTTCATATGCCTAGTTAGGATTTTCACTACCTCTACAATGTTGAGCATACTGCGAGTCACCAATAAAGGTTCATCATCATTGCTATGTTGATGACATCAATCACGATTTTGACTACCTCTTTGATTTTGATGGCCTTCATAGTCATTGTTATTTCATCGATCACCTTCATCATAGTTGTTTCGATGATGACTTCCATGAGAACCATCAAATGAAGAGGAATGTTTAGATCGAATGAAAAGAATGAAGAGGAAGGTGGACTGCCACTACCATTGCGGTGTCTACAATCAATCTTATGCTTATTATGATTACCATCCTTAGATCTCTTATAGTTGTGATGTTTACTCAAGTTCCTACCTTGGCTATCACTCTTTCCTAACCCTAGTTTATGAATAGTCAATCGTATGGTCAGGTTCACACCTTTGTCATTAGTAGTAGGGGGTGGAGAATCTTCATGTTGAAAACCTTCCAAGGAAGGATCCTCATTGTCCTCCTGATCTAGTAGGAACAAGGAGTTAGTATAATGTTTCCCCTTTGTAGTTTCATGGAGTTTCTCCTGACATTTATCTCTTTTATGTTGTGTTTTAGTGGGACAATAGCTCTAAGTGTCGTATCTGTCCACAATGTACTCCTCATGAAGATCTACTATGCCCAACTTCTTAAGGGTTTTAAATAGTATTCCAAACAGAGATCTATCGGGGGCCAAGATGATATTGCCCTCTATATCATGTCATTACATTTGTTCATCCTAATGTAGGATGAAGGTGAAATTTGACACAAACTCATATAGATGAGTGTATACCACCTTGCATTCTTATGGGATCAGTGGTTTAGTATCTTTAGGCTTGCGAGAAGAAGAAGAGATTTTGCAAAATAAAATGAAATTGTTAGTGTGATTTTATAATTTTATGTATAGTGGGAATGATATGTACCTTTAGGTTTGTACAATGATATTAATGATATTCACTTAGACCTAAATAGTACACGTTCCACAAACAAAAGTTCCCAGAAATGGTGCCAATGATGAGTAGCGAGGTACCCATACGCCTAACCATACGAATCACAAAGCATTCATGTGTGATCTAGTCAAATTCCATGGACTTTATTGTTTCTAGTGCACTAGCCCTTTAGGAAGTGAATCTAACCTTAAGGTTAATCATTGTCTCCTAATTACACTTGTGATGTTTGTTGGTATGGTTAAGTGTAACTAGGTTATCCTATTTCTATCATTTTGTGTTTTATAAGTAGGTGCTCAAATGTAGACAAAAGTAATTTAATTAACTAATCTAAATTAACTAATTTACTAACATTTAATCAATCCTAACATAAGTATCCATTCCCACTTTCTGTGCACATCCTAAACCCACGTATCCACTATTGGGTGACCAAGCGCTATGCTACTAGGTGTACCAAGTAATAATGTTGTTGGGATTACCAAGCGTATACATGTTATGCTCAAAGAGATTGTACTTATGTGCGTAATCTATCTCCCTTAATTATCTCATTAATGTAATAATTGAAAAATATTTGATAACTAATTGAAAAACATTTAATAAATAATTGAAAATGAAAAATGCATGAATAAAATAACTAATCTTTCCAAAGTGTTGCAAGGTTTATTAGAAAGCTCATCTTTGTTGCCACACACATTATTGTGCTCAAGTGCAATAATGCTTGAATAAAGATTTGTACACTCAATGACTCCTGCTATGGGCACTAAGGGAAAAATTCTAACTTTTGAATAGAAAAAATGCAAGAGCCTTGGTACTACTGAAATCTAGATTGCCATAAATGTGGTTGGTAGATGCATATTTATAGGCAACACACAAACACTACGTCGACAAGGCCTTGTTAAGGTAGGTTGAGATGCATTGATGAGGGCAGCAACTAGGAATGACTCATGAATAATCATCGTTATAACACTGGCCCAAACATGAACCTTTTCGAGGGAACTATTATAGAAAATCTTACACTTGTTTTCATTTTTAAATATATCTTTTAATCTTACCTTTGTATATCTAGTTAAGCTTTGTCACAGAAAACAACTATCATTATAGAGCTAAGAAAAAGGATGAACAGTTTCACCAAAATTATTAAGGGTATGTAATAGGTCAGCCAATTGCTAACAAAAAATTTAAGGGTCAATGATTGCCATGTTAATTATGAGTTAGCTATGCTTTGTCATAGAAAATAAATAATTATCATCATGGCAATTATTATAGGTATGTAATAGCTACACCAATTACTCAACATAAAATTGAAGACTTAACAAATGTCATGGAAAATTTTATTTAATGAGAGGTAGCTCAAATTATCACTTAATTCTTTGGAAAAACAAGGTTTATAATCAATATTAAGCTATTGACATTGTGAGCTATTCACACTTAGTTTTCTTATTATGGTTACACATGTTCCTTTACATATACATGCATGTTGAGACATTTACATACAAGTAAATGAATGTGCAAGCATGACATTACCTACAATCTCCTTTGATATGTTTTTGTTAGCATATTAGCCAACTAGTCAAGTAGAAAGTTTTAACACAAATATGGACTAATGCAGAAGAAAAGAGGCAATTTTATTTACATCACATTAGATCTAATTAACTAGATATAGAAGCTCACTATCTCTGAGCTAACATTCCCATCAAGTATCGAAATGCTATTACCAAGTTTCACTTAAGTTTTCATCATTTTAGAATTAAAAGTGAAAGATAGGTTTAACTCTCCTAAGAAGAGTGCATTTGTAGGTTGTCCATATTAAGAGCCATTCAATATCACTTACATGCATTTCTTTCTTATTCTATGACTATCCTTTTAAGACAGCATTATAATGTTACAACAAAAGGCCTATATGATTTGTTTTTGATGCCCCATTGGTACTTGGTCAATTTGTAGAGTCTATCTTTATTTTTCATAAAAATGTAATATTTGTCTAATAGATCCTATGGGTCTTTGGACCTAATAAAACTTTATTCCATTTTATTATTTTTACATTGATCTTATCATTTTCTAAATAACAATAGGACTATGGCTTAGATAGAATTAAAAACAAAAAATTTATGTAATAAAATTTATGATCTTATGATAAAATACTTAAATTTTGAAATGAAGGTTGTGAGTTTAATCATTTTCCCCTCTGAATGTGAGTTTTCTTTTTTATTTTGTTGATTCAAATTAATATTTTTGAAGAATGATCAAAATGATTCCATCTAATTAACTTTTCTTTTAGATGGAATCTACTAATATATATAGAAATCTAGTTGATGTATGGAAATTTCACAACTAGATCAAGGTTACACATTAAAATAAAACTACTAATATATGGAAATCTTATTGTAAATGAGTGGTTCAAAATAGATCATGAAATTAATTTTAGATTTAGTAAATGTGCTACATATGTGCATATTTAAATTTATTTGTAGTTACTTTGAATAAGGAACACTTGTATTTTCTTGTTAAGTATAATTTTAGCTCAAATGTAAAGCAATTTTGAGGGCTAAAGGGATAAGGAAGATAAAGAAAAGAAAGTGGACACAAAATTTCACATCCTTGAAAAATAGCAATTTAAAATCAAACTTTATATTTTTTTAGTATTCATAGTGGGGCCATTGTAGCAACTCAAAGATTGTATGAGAAAGTGATTATTGAAATTATAGATAGTAATTTAGAAAAAAAGGTTCAATTCTATAGTAAAATTGGAGCTAAGCAAGGTTGTCTACTTTCTCCAACTCTTTTTTGTATCTTTATGGATGAAATGCAAGTATGGTTATGTAGTGGGCAAGATAGTCATGGTATCAAAATTGGATATAAAATAGTGATTTTTTAAATATGAAAATGATGCTACCTTGATCTCCACTACTATAGAAGGTATACAAAATATATTCCAAATTTTAGAAAATTATTGTTGTTCATCGAATCTTCAAGTACGGAAAAAACCAAATTGATGATTGGGGTATAATAAATAATTGTCATAACTTATATTTTAGAGGTACTAATGTGCAAATGATAAATTCTTTTCAATATTTAGATCTCATTTATATGAACAATTACATGTGGGGGAACTGCATCAAAGAAAAAATAGTGCAAAGTTTCAAGGTTCTATATGCTTTTAGAAATAAGTACAAGGATTTAGAAGTCTGAGATTGGAAGGTTAGAAAATAATTTTTTTAGATTATCATATATCTTACTGCATTATATGGATGTGTTCTTTGGGGACTTGCAGTTAGTGTTAAACTTTAGAAAGATATTGAAAGAGTGCAAAAAACTTTTCTCCCCACTAAGTTAAAGGTGAAGATGTAAACACCTATCACAATGTTATTATGTGAATGTGATTTATTATCTTTAAAAGTAAAAACTTTGTGCCAATTCATTACATACACTTATAGCTTTCATATCTCAAGGCAAGACAAATTCTCTAAAGAAAGTCTTGAGAATTTGTGAGACTATGGTTGGTATTTTCAGGGGTGCAATGGTTGAGAAAATGGAATATCTTTTGGTAGGACACAACAAAATCCTAAGCATATGGACCAACTTCTTAAGCAGAACATGTTAACATAGATGTGGTCTAATGTGGAAAGTAAGAGGCAATTTCATTTACACCATATCAGATGTAATAAACTAGATGTAGAATCATAGTGTTGGCCACCATAGTGAGATTCGCGGCATCCATGGCCACCCCTCCTTCCGAAGTCATGCAGAAAATTGACGCGATCATGCAGGATTTCGTATGGTCGAGGGGCAAGGGTGGGCCAAAAATGTATTTGGTGTCCTGGGACATGACAGTGTGTCCCTGACTAGTGGGGGGTGTGGGCATTCTACTATTTGCAGTGGAAGCTGCAATGGGTAGGCAGAGACTCCTACGTCGATTTTCTCCGATGGCAGACGACTCACCCCAATGGGTGCAGATCGCGCTCCCAAAATACTGTCTCTGGGTGGCAGCAAGGATGGATTCCCTAGTGTGGCACCAGTCATGCACGCATGTGAGCACACTCACGAATGCAACTGAGGTAACCCTACACCCCCGATGGCTACTCTAGTGCCACCTCCCAACAGACCCCTGATGGATGCACCTCTGGAAAGGCATCTTACCCGAAAAAATCAAAACCTTTGGGTGGCTCATAATGCATCAGGCGCTTCCTATTAGTGAGCGACTAAGAGCACATGGCATGGTCATTGATACCACCTGCCCGTTGTGTAATCAGTGCACCAAGACGCTCTAGCATTTTACGCATGGATGCCACATGGTCGGGAACTTATGGCATACGGTTGCCCTCCCCCTCTTGAGTACTCGGGAAACTTGCCAACCCTAGTAGTGCTGTGGACCCTTTGGTGCACCATAAATGATTGGGTCTTTAAAGGAATGGATCTACCCCAACCGACTGCGCTGGCCTTCCAATTTCGCAAGCTCTGGGGAGAAATAACAAAGGTCATGGGTATGATAGCCTTCCTCGAGCTACCCGCTACTGAACTCCAACAGCAACCAGAGTTATGGCGTTGGGTCGTGCGGATGGGATGGACCACTATGGTGCAGCACATCGCGGCCAACCCGGAGCTTGACCTTCAGCCATTTTATACAAACTGGAGAGGGGAGACCATCGTCTTCAAGGGACGCTAGATCCTAGTAATTGTCGAGGCTCTGGCCATGATGGTTGGTGCGCTCGCCACGGGGGATTGGATACCACTGGTCACGGGCCCCCAGGCTATGGTGGCCGATTTCTTCCTTGGCCCCATTCCCTAGATAGCAAGTGGGCACATTCGGGGGACAACCCTCCCAGCTAAGTGGCATGCCATGGAGATGCTGGTGGAACGTAGTTTCATCTAGTTGGGCTAGCATCACAAGCTCTATGGGATACATTTTATGTTCCTCCAGAGAATGCATGCCAAGGCTCTCGTTAACCTTGCACAATTTCTCTGGGCATCCTTACAATGCCGGTGCCCTGATAGATACCCTGGGGTGATCTGTGCCCTCTAGCAGGCTAGCACCACGATCTCAATGCTTCGGCCGTAGCCTCAACTGGAGTAGGGGTACCAACGACGACTGTAGTGGCTTGGTTCCCAAGAGGGGAGAGCCGCGGTCTCTGGTTCGGTCATGCTCCTCGGGGACCCACAGGAGATCGGGGGCATGCGGGATGGGCTGCCACAGGCCCCATGAAGTGCCGCATCTACTAGAAATGATGGGTCCAACAACAACATTGAGGGAGAGCTTCTGGATATTCCACCGCCCCCTTACAACCATTCAGCCAAACGCTGCTCTGGATCGAAAACGTTATAAGAAATCACATGACAGGCATTGCCCAGTTAATCGAGAAGAATCGAAGGTAGCTGGTAGTGGGCCCGAGGGAGCTGATTTCAGGACTGCAAACCTTTGAAGAAAGTAGGGGCTCTAAATGCCCCTGCACAACCGGGGGGGGGGCCTGGGGCTGCCTTGGTCGGTCTGGGGTTCTGGGTAGGGGCTGGGTGTGGGGCTTGCGGGCCACCGATGGTGATGACCATGATGGGTATGGTCCACGGGGGGTCCGAGATTGGGGTCCGCGACTGATGTGGGGCTAGCTGCTCTGGCCTACGCTGTACTGATGTATAGCCTTCTTTTTGGGAATACAATTAGCTCGAATTTTTTCCAAAAAAAAAAAAAAACTAGATGTAGAATGTTACAATATTTTAGTGTTATTCTCATTAAGTGTCCAAGTGCTATGAACAAGTTTTACTTAAGTTTTCATCATCTTAGAATTGAAGTGGAAGATTGATTCAACTCCCCTGAGAAGAGCACATCTGTAGGTTGTGTAGATCAGTAGCCCTTGAAGATGAATTACATGTGGGTAGTGTTATAATGTTACAATTAAAAGCCTATATGATTTTTTTGATACCCCCATTGATGCTTAGTTAATTTGTAAATTCATGAAAATATAATATCTATCCAATAGATCTTATGAGTATACAAAGGTAATAAAGCTTTAATTTATTTTCATTTTCATTTTCAAATTAAATGCTCTTTAACATGTAGCTATTCAATTGTTTTGTTTTCTTCAACTACAATGCTTCTCCTAAAATGGTTATCTTATTCTTACAATTTAATTTTTGAAAATGTGCATAACATAAAATAATTCCAAGTTACTTTTCCTTTGTAAGTACAAAGCGTGCTAAAGACTACAGTGAAAAATTAATTAAAAAAATCATGATGTTAACACTTTTAAACCTTTTCTTTTCCCTTACCAAAAGGACCGATGTTACCTGCCCTTGGAAAATCCTTCGCTACCCTCTAAATCCATGGCCCATCTCCAGCTGTTTATTTTTAGTATCGTATTTTAATAGAATCCATCCTTTTCATTCTTTTATTTAAAAAGAAATAAAAGTGAAAACTGAGAAACATCGCTATCCATCAATTATCATGACTTCCAGCTGCAGCGTCTACAGCATTAGTGAATTTGAATTTTGAATATGAGCTCATAGTAAGTTCAGCACAATGGATAAAATGTTAGCAGTTCAATTCCGATCAGGTGAAAATTAAAAATCACATCCAGTATTTCTGATTTTGATGCATGGGCCTCTGAGCTGAGCTCCTTATAGAAAACCATTGGTACTATGGCTTAGAAAGAAAAGTCTTAAACTTTAATAAGAGGAAAATGAACTTCATATATTCAGCTTTAAGAGAGACCATATCCTTAGAAAAATGCATATAGCATTATATCTCACAGTGATATGTCCTATCAAATAAAGCTTTTAAGAAGGGAAAGCAGACCAGGTATATTTATTATCTGAAGTAGTAAAATAGCATACAGATAACGCAAAGGAAATAAGAAACCCTACATTGATAATAACTTAGCAAGCTACACATCAGCATTATTTTGCTATAACATGAAAAATAAAAAAAGATCACATATTAGTTTCAGAGCAAGAACCAAGCAGAATCAAGAAACGCATACATTAAGGAACTTGGAATGCACAACTATGCTCAAGTTTCAGATACAGAATGAGTGCTTTTTTCGCTGGAAATGCAGCAGCAGAAAATCACTTGCATAAAGGAGGAGATGATCCTGCTAAGGATTTTCCCTCTCGGCAGGGTTGTCCCTTCACTGCTACTTTGCCCTCCTCTTGTTTCTCTTCTCATTTTAAGCACAGTAGTTCAGGCCAGAGACTCCTACTTACCTGCGATAAGAGTAAGAAAATTAATGCAAGCTATATCTTTCTGGCCTTCAGTTGAAATCTGGGTCTGGTTCTCCCACACTGGAAAGCTATTTAAATCTCTCAAAGCCTGCACACAGGCAAGTCTGAGACAGTATTTATCTTTTAAAATCATCCTCAAATCCTTCACCGCAGTGACTGGTTAGAAAAGCACAGTGACAATCAAAGGATCATTATTCTGACGTTCAATGTTTATTTTATAATTAAGGGGTCCTGAGAATATAAGGAGATGAGCAAAAGTCTAACTTTCTGCAGTTACTAAACCCAGAAACAAGCACCTTACCATTACTTGAAGTGATGGTGATCAGGAGAGATATAAAATAAAACATTATAATGAAATTGATTTGTTTACAGAAACATTTCAGGTGGGGGTAACACAGACATAATTATTTGGTGTCTCAGCAATTTCAGAAACTTTTGTTGTCATTCTTGACACTGCCACCTTTCTGAGAGTAATTGACTTATTCATTACTTGCTTTGGTAGATGCCCTGCATTGTCCTCGTCTGAGACCCCATGGCAATGCACAAACAGTTATAAACCGACATTCTGGATTTGTTGGTTCTACCGTCCGATTCAGAGTTCTGAAATTGTACACCCAAGTGACCCAACAAATATAATGAAGAACAGATCTTTGCAATCTATTTTGATAATAAGGTCATGAATCATGATTACGGTTGCAAAAATGGTAGCAAATCACTAAAGATGAAGAAGACTGGAAGAGTATATGGAGAAATCCTTAGTTCACATGATGATGAGTGGCGAGTTACCCCTACACAACCATATGAAATGAGCGTAGCATGTGCGATCCGGTTGAACTCCGCACACTAAATGCCTAAACGCCCCATGGAACACTTGGGGTTAATCATTTGTTGTCTTCCCAGAATTACTTGTTGTTGTCACGGTGTATGGTTAAGTAAGTCCGAGGTATATGATTTTTTTGGTCTTTTATGGTTTTTCTCCTATGCTAAAGGGTGAAGGGTTGAGAAACTAGCTAACTCTAACTAATGTCTTAAGTCTAAATTAACTAGCATCAGCATCCGTTCCCACTTACTGTACACACTCTGAACTATGCAACTGTGGCTACCAAACACTAATCGTTACTGGGATCACCACACGTAATGCACGTGCTTGAAGTGGTTGTACTAAGGCACCTAACTAGCCTAAGCGTGATGAGTAGTTGATTCCTTGACTAGCCGTATACATCCGTAGATGCTCGAAATCAAGTCATACTCATCTTGCATTCTAGGAGACAAGGGTGAGAGAATCTAATTGCGATGAGTAGTCGATTCCTTGGTTAGCCGTACACATTCGTCAATGCTCGTAACCAAGTTGTACTCATGCTGCGCTAATGCAGGTAATAAATAACAAGTAAGAAATAACATGTAATAAACCTATTTCATGCACTACAAGGTTTATCCACAAAGCTCGTCTTTATTTCCGTATACAACTTGCATTCAGGTACAAAGCTGCTGGAATAAAGATCTGTTCACTTGGGGACTCCTACTACGGGCACATGGAAAATATTCTATCTCTGGAGTGATTAAACTACCACAGCTTCGCTACTTCTAGCCTAGGATGAGAAATGAGGGGAGTGCTGCCTCTTATTTATAGATTTGGTGGTGGACTGCAATATCGTAGTGGACGACGCGATATCACGTACACGATATCGCGTACGTGATATCGCATGGGATGCGATATCACGACAGCCTCGATATCACGGTACATGCGATATTGCATCTCATCATACCCCCATGAGTGAATGAAAACTCATCCTCGAGTTTTTTACAATAGTATCAGGTAGGTATGGAATTATTGAGGGGGATGGAACTAATGGGATGACATGTGAACGGATCATTATTACAAGACTTGACAAAACTGGTGTTCATGACAACAAGGGGGGGTGAACACCTTATTACAATGACATCAAGCCTTAGTTGACAACTGAGAGAGAGAGAGAAAAAGAAGTGTTGTTGTTGCCAATACCAAGATTGCGCCTTCATTGTCCATTCGTAAGCGCGCCATCGATCTTGCTCCTTGCATAGCTGCTTCAACGCTGCTCCATTCCAAGTGTTTGCACCAAATCCAATCCGTTGTTGTATGTCTATCATCTGCACACACAACACAATCATATATTAGCAAGGGTAATTGAATCATCATGTAATTGATACCTTGCTTCGGTGTAAACTCATTGGCTAGGTTGTGGTATGGTTGATATGGATCTAGGAATATGTTACTGATGACTACCAAAGGTGTAGGGGTTAGGAAGAAAATCAAAAATTTTGGGGCTAAGAGCAAATTGAAAAAAATCAGGCCCCATACCCCCATGACTAATCACGAACCTCTGGTAGCATTAGAATGGAGAAAGAAAAGGAATAAGAAAAATAGATTAAAAGGGACAACTATGGCATCGATGAAAGGGATGTCAAGATGGAAATGAACAAAAGAAATTAGATTGCAAAATGTTAAGGGAAAGAAGTTAACTAATGCTCCAAATAGGAATGCGAGTGGGTCCTCCCCAAAGCATGCTCATGTCCTTAATGCCATGACAAACCCACATTCAAAGAGTTCGTAGGCCTTGGGAATGTCATATGGAACAAGAGTTAAAGTCTTAACCACAAGAACTTACCAAAAAGAAAACAATGCATCAACCAAAATATATACACTAATGATACAACCGGCAATGAGGTGACCAATGGAGAGGAGGATAGAGAGAAGAAAAATGGAATGGAATCCCAAGAACAAGGTGGTGTACAGCCCCTTGTGTGTTTGATGATTAATGTGACTTGGCAAATCTCATCCCAACTTCAGCCTTAAATCAACGACATCCAGTGACTTCGGATCAACGCACTTGGTTAAACCATCCACTTGGGCAACAAGAATGCATGCTCTAAGAGCCACCACTATTCCAATAAAACAAAGGAGAGAATGGGAAGAGGGAAGGGCCTTAGTTAGAGGAAACACTTTTGGTTCCATAACTAGGGCTTGTAGCCCAAGTTTATTCATCTAAGGGGTGTGCTTTGAATTCTCACTTGTTTTTTTTTGTTTTGTGTTTTTATGCGTGAGAACCACACCATGTAAAGACTTCTTATTTTTATTGTCTCAGCTTCCAATAATTGTGTAACATCAGAATGGCAAAAAACTCATGAAGAAACATTCAACCACCCAAGAGAATGACCAACACAAAAGCATCAAGTTCCTTTAAGGTCACACCCTTTTCAATCCATGAGTCCTTCTTTAGTTTGAGAAATCCCCAGTCATTGATTCGTTAAAGTTATTATTAGAAAGGGACTATACATTTCCAACCCAAGAAAGACCATAGAAACTGGTGGATGGATGGATGAAGTGAACTCATTACCTACCATATCAAAAGAAACATACCTTAGTATCAACATTGTGACTTAAAGGTAAAAACCAAACATTAACAATCAATATGAAAACAGTTCATACCATCATGAAGAACGCTTATTATGGGACAAACTTATACGGTGGATCACACACACACACACACACAAAAATTGAAAAAGTATAATGATGATCTAAAACAAAAACGAGAAAAGTTAAAGAAATTTGTAAAACAAAAAGTAGAAAAGTTAAAGAAATTTTTTAAACAAAAATGTGTAAAACAAAAATGTTGTAAAAAAAAACATGTAAAAAAAAACTTAAAAGAACTGAGAGCCCCATATGATTAGCATAGGTGGCCATCTCCCCCATGACTGAGTTGTAAGGGAGAGATCCGAAATAATGAGCGTCTATTTGAATTTTGTAAAAGTGGCCAACTTCTCCCAATTGATGATCTTAGATTGAGGGATGGAAGTTGGCGATGCTCATATTCCAATGTGTCTATCCCTTCGTTGTGGTATGGGTTTTCTCAGTTCATTCCATGCATATTTGTTTGCTCCTTCTAGTAGCTGTCAACCACGGGGTGTCTTCTACTGGTTGTGTGGTTGCTACATACAGGCATCTTTGTTTCAATGTTTCTTGGGCACACCTGTTACATGGAGGTATTTCCTCCATGTCATCACCCGATGAATCACTGTATGTAATGCATGGAACTTTCCTCTTCTCGATCTTTCCACATATGTTTATCTTAGCGATTTCCAAGGAAAGATCACGGATCCTAAGGCATGTGTCTACTGTACTCAGCCATGCCCTTCCCATTATAATCGGGAAGTCCCCTTCATTGTTGTTCACTTCAATCACCAGAAAATTAGCTAGGTAAGACCAACCACACACAGTGGTAATGATGGTGTCCACCAATCCCAAGGGAATGGTGATGGACTGGTCTGCCAACTCTAGTTGAATGTTGCTCTTCTTAACTTGGGATAGGTTCCAGGCGTGATACATTTTTCATGAAATTAAGTTGACTTCGGAACCTGAGTTAAGAAGAGCCCTATGTGGTTTATTTCTAGTGATCTACAAATAGATTAAGGGACTCCTAGGGTCAGTTAGTTTCTTGGAAAGGTGGCCTACCTTGATCCAGTCGGTTACGGTATGCATTAACATAATCGTATGCATTACGCTCTATTGGACAAAAGGGTTCTCCGAAGTGTTAGATGGTGATGGAGGAGTATACATGACCTCAATCGCTTGTTGTTGCGAGAGTTTATCTAGGCTTTTGGTTCTAAAGTAAGGTCTTCTCTTTTCATAGTTGTCAGAACCAGCAGCAGGTTGAATATTTACAGCTCTCGCAGCGTGACGTTGCTGCGGTTGATGAGGAAGTTCCCCTTGCATTGTTGGAGGAGGAGGTGTTATGGGAACTACTTGTGATGGAAGAGGTGTGGATGGATTAGGGGGATGGAACGAGTGTGAGATGTCTCCCAGAGGAGAAGGAGTCCTCTTGAAGTACTCCCAAACTTGGTAGTGACAGCTGGGGTTTGCGTGACCCATAGAGTTACTTGGAAAAATCAGCTGCTGCACATAATAACCATAAGGATCGGGCTACCGGTAAGGGTACTGGTGTGTTGGTGGTGGCATTCCCCATGACTGTGGATATTGCCACTACGGATGTTGTCCGATGGGCTATGGTGGAGTTCCACTTGGATAATACGTTAAGGATTGGTGGAACTGCCTTGGGTTACCTTGTGGATAAGGTGACCTACAGGGTCTTTGCCGTTGGTTGTGTCTTGGATTAAGTGCATACACCCCAGGCTCTTGTAGATGTGAGATGATGGGGCAACATCCTTTAGGATGGTCATAATGGCAGATCTCACATCCACTGTCATTGTCTGAATCCGAATCCACAACCACATAAGAGTTAGTGATTTTTCCCTTACCCTTGTTATGTGCAGGGCCTAAATCTCTCCACTTTTTCTTACCTTTGTTACTACTTTGTTCTACCTTAGACTCTTTTACAATTTTCAATACTCTTTCAATTCTTGAGTCTAAGGAATCCCACATTTGGTCTACTTTGGACGATACCTCGGTTGTTAATTTTTGGATCGGCAAAGTTTTCCGATTCACCAACTCTTCGATTGGTGACTCATCCTCTTCATCACAAAATTTTACTCCCTTCTTTCAAAGGGAGGGATCACGGTTGTACTCTTCTGCACTTTCCCTTTTGTGTAGCTCACCCTCTTCTTTTGCTACTTGTTCCAACAAGCTACATACTTCATGGGCTCTAAGTTGTGAGAGTCTTCCTTGGGCATAAGTCCCAAGGGTTCTTCTAGTTTCATTCCTTAGCCCATCCACGATGTGGCAAAGTTGATCCCACTGAGCGTACCCATGGCCTGGTGAATGATGTAACAATGTATAATAGTGGGCCATGGCAGCATCCAAGGGTTCGTGTATACCTTGCTTCCAACCTTGTATCTCCTTACGCAAATTGGACACTCTGGAGTACATTTGATACTTCTCGTTGAATAGTTCTAACATCGTACTCCACCTCCTGATGGTTTTCGGCTCTAAGGACTGGTACCAGCTCTTTGCTTCTTTAGTGAGTGTCCTTGGGAATAACTTAAGTTTTTTTTATTTATTCTCTATATTTTGCAAGGCACAGACATTGTGGAATTCCTGTAAATGATTTTGCGGATCAGCATTGTATCCCTCTTCAAACTGTGGGATATTATTCATGTCTAATCGTTTGATCTGACTATCGTTTAAATGCCTTGTGGGAATCCTAACTGCCTTTGTTATATCAAGCATACTTCAGGTTGCGAGTAGGGGCTCTTCATGATCATCTCTTTCATGACACCTATGATGTTTGCGTTGTTCCCTACTCTCCCTACGTCCTTGCCCTTGTCCTCTCTCTTGACTTTCACATCGAGGTCTTTCATCCTTTTTACTTTTATCCTCACCTTTATGTTCATGGTGGCTACGCCTAGATGTGGAAGGAGAGGATGAGTGATGTGAAGAAGGGGAAGAAGAAGGGGAACCATCACCATGACGATGTTTTTCACCTTCTCTTTGGCTGCTATAGCCTTGATCGTGGTGACGATCTAAGTGCTCGTCCTTAGCATGAGTGGTTGTTCCCTCTGTGAATAGCTAGTGTTCACGGGCATCAAAACTAGGGATATGTATCATTGATCGTAGGTTCTGATACTCATCCTCCTCACCATCGTTAGGAGGGGAAACATCCTTTGCTAAAGAGCCCATGATAAAGGGTTCCTCGTCTTCTATTTCACTAAGGACAAGTGGGGCCTTGCGCTTCGACAATGTATGTTGGCTCTCCTGCCTTAAGTCTCTCATACATTGGGCATCTGTTGGATAATAATCCCTCATGTCAAAATCCTTCGCAACGTATTCAGCATATAGCTCGGTCATGCCTATCTGTGCCAAGGAACGGAAAAGGATGTGATAGATTGATCGATCTGGGGGTAACACAATGTTACCTTGCAAGTCTCTCCACCATAGCTGTTCGTCCTGATGGAGAACAAAAGTAAAATTAGGAATATACTCATCGGGATGAGTATATGTCATCTTATATTGTTTAGGACTTGGTTGATTTTGGTTATGTGTTTTATCTTGCCGACTGTCTCGTGTGTGGTCCTTAGGTGGTGAGCNCTCAACCATACGAAACGAGTGTAGCACGGGCGATCCGATCGAACTCTGTAGACTAAATGCCTAAACGCCCCATGGAACACTTGGGGTTAATCATTCATTATCTTCCCAGACTTGCTTGTTGTTGTCACGGTGTATGGTTAAGTAAGTCCGGGGTATATGATTTTTTTGGTATTTTATGGTTTTTCTCCTATGCTAAAGGGTGAAGGGTTGAGAAACTAGCTAACTCTAACTAATGTCCTAAGTCTAAATTAACTAGCATCAGCATCCGTTCCCACTTACTGTACACACCCTGAACTATGCAACTGTGGCTACCAAACGCTAATCGTTACTGGGATCACCAAACGTAACGCACGTGCTCGAAGTGGTCGTACTGAGGCACCTAACTAGCCTACGCATGATGAGCAGCCAATTCCTTGACAAGCCGTACACATCCGTAGATGCTCATAATAAAGTTGTACTCATCCCACGTTCTAGGAGACAAGGGTGAGAGAATCTAATCACGATGAGTAGCCGATTTCTTGGTTAGCCGTACACATTCGTCAATGCTTGTAACCAAGTCGTACTCATGCCGTGCTAATGCAGGTATTAAATAATAGGTAAGAAATAACATCTAATACACCTGTTCCATGCACTGCAAAGGTTTATCCACAAATCTCGTCTTTATTGCTGTACACAACTTGTGTTCAGGTACAAAGCTGCTCGAATAAAGATCCATTGACTTGGGGACTCCTGCTGCGGGCACATGGAAAATATTCTATCTCTGGAGTGATTAAACTGCCACAGCTTCGCTACTTCTAGCCTAGGATGAGAATGAGGGGAGTGCCACCTCTTATTTATAGATTTTGCAGCAGATCGCGATATTGTGTACGATATATTGCAGGGGACGACGTGATATGGCGACAGCCATGATATCGCATACGCGATATCGTGGTGCATCCGATATCACGTCTCATCACATGACATAATGTAGAATCTTTTGTGGAAATGTGAGGTACTTTAAGATGCTTGTCCGCAGATCGCGGTGAAAAAGCAGCCGACAATTTGAAATTTTGGAACGAAAAAAGACATGGAAATACAGGCTTCAGTGGAAGGTGGATGTTTTAAAGAAAAACATAAGAGAAGATTCCATCCATGTAGCTTTCTCTATGTAATGTTTATCAACAATGGGTCGGGAAAATATCAATGAAGTTTCAAGTTCCAGATTTTGTTGGAAATTTCAACAGGCTAAGAATAAAGAAAATTTGGTCGGAAAGTTCAAAAAGTTCATCGTGACAAGCGACAGTAGTGAAGCGATTATTAAAATGGAAATCAAAGCACAATGGCTCATCATGCTATTTCAACAGCATGATAGCACATCATTTAATTTGAAGCTTGTTTTCACTAAAAGAGGAATGAATCCCAAAGCTAGTGCCTGGTAAAACTTTATGACAAATTATCTTTAGAACTGTTAAATTTTTAGGATAGGGAGAGTTGTATTCATAGGCTATGCACATTGTAGATGCATGTTTTATTATTTTATTGGCAATTGCTGTTGATAGAGAAGGCATTAAGAAAATCTCAACCTAATCAAGAAACTTGTAGTTGTGGCAAGTGGCTCCTTACAACCTTCTCCATATTTTTAACATGTTGATTTGTAAGGGACAAAGCTTTTCATAAGGTGTAGTTATTATTTAGTAGACCAATGAGGTGTTAGCCTCTTGGTAAGAGTTTTGTTTTGCAAGCTTTATAGGTGAACAATATTGAATTATAAAATTTTACTTGAGCTAGATGTTTTAAGAATGTATATTATATTTAAAACAAGAGTTTTGGTTCCATTGTACCCTTTAACAGGTATTTTTGTTTAAAAATAAAAAAAAAACCTTAGGAAAAATTTTGTGGATTCAGTAACACTTTATCACTTCTACCCTCACCATTTGGTGAACTTAAGTATAATTCTAGCTTAGGGATAATGTAAATGTATTATGAAAGCAAGTCTAATTATGTCAAAGGTATTATTTATGAAATTAAAATTAAAATTTTATTACATCCATAACCCTTTTAAATTTATTTATAATATCTTAAATATCGTTAAAGCATAATTTCACTTTACTTTTTTAAACAATAGCTAGATAATACCATTATACCATGCATATGTATTTGGATTTTGATTACTTTGTTAATATTCCATGGTATAACTTTTAGTAACAAATGAAGTGCTTCCTGTTCGTGCATGGCTGAGAGAATGTGGCATGCTCATCGATGCCACTTGCCCGATGTGCAATCAATGCACAAAGATGCTTCACCACTTCTTGCATGAATGCCACATGGCCCCACTCAACTACTCGGGAAAATTGTCGACGCTAGCTGCATTGTGGACCCTCTAGCGCGCCTGAAACAATCAGGTCTTTAAAGGAATAGATCTTCCTCCACCTACCTCGCTGGCTTACTGATTCCGTCACCTCTGGGGTGAAATTACTGCGGTTATGGGAACATGTGCTTCTTTCCTCGAGCCACTTGCTACTAACATCCAAAATCAGCTGAAGCTCTAGTAATTGGTTATGTGCATGGTGTGGACCCAAGTGCTACAACAGATTGTGGCCAACCCAGAGCTGGACGTCCAACTGTTTTACACAGGGTGACATGGGGAGGTCGTCGTCTTCTGTGGGTGACAAATTTTGGTGACCATGGATGCCTTAGCGGAGGCAATTGGGGCCCCGACAACAGGGAAACGAGGGTCCGGATTCCCTGATCGTGCTATCCTAGGCCGTGGTGGTCGGTTTGTTCCTAGGGCCCATCCCTTGGATGGCCAATGGCCACATTCGGGGGATGGCTCTCCCACCAACGTGGTGCACCGCGGCAACACTAGTGGAGCGTTGCTTCATCCAGTCAAGATCACACCACAAACTTAATGGGGTACACTTCATGTTCCTCTAGAGCATGCATGCTGAGACTTCCGTCAATGTCCCACACTTTCTTTGGGAGTCTCTGCAATGGCGGAACCCTGGTAAACACCTTGGGGTTATCCGCACCCTTTGGCAAGCTAGTACCCCAATCTTGCCGCTTTGGCCGTAGCTTCAACTGGTGCAAGTGTATCAAAGGAGGTGGAGGAGGCATGGTTTCCTGGTGATGGGGGCTACGGCCTCAGACGGGTCCTCGACTACGTCCCCCGGGACACCCAAGATACTGTTGGCATGTAGGACAGGTTGGGACCTATCCTACGAAGTGATGCGTTGATTGCACACGATGGGACCAAAGACAACACGGAGGGGCAACTTCCCGACAATCCATCGCTGTCCCGTGGAGTGACGCGTCGACTACACATGATGGGCCCAGAGACAGCACAAAGGGGCAGCTTCTAGGAAATCCTTCGCTATCCCATGGAGTGACACATCGACTGCACACAAAGGGCCAAGAGACAACATGGAGGTGCTGCTTCTTGACAATCTGTTGCTACCTCGCGGAGTGACACATAGACTGCACATGATGGGCCCAGAGACAACATGGAGGGGTAGCTTCCTGACAATCCGCCACTACCCCGTGGAGTGACCCATCAACTGCACACAATGGGCCCAAAGACAACACAGGGGGGTAGCTTCCCAACAATTTGTCGCTGCCCCCGCAATCATACAGCCAGATGTTGCAATGGATCGAGAATGTTATCAGAGACCACATGATAGGCATTGCTCAGATAATTGAGGAAAATAGACATTGCTTGGCGGCTGGCTAGGGAGCATCAATTCTAAGACTTCAAACCTCCGAGGAGAGTTGGGGCTCCACCACAGCCCACCCAAAAAGCTGCTAACGTGGGATGGGGCAGGGGGAGGTGCCGAGGGCTTCCCGGACTGACTTGGTTCTCTGGTTAAGGGTTGGGAATGGGGCATACTACCCACTTGGGGTGATGCTGTGAAGGTCGCGGTTCATGGGGGACCTGAGGTTGGGGTCCGGTGTGGGGCTAGCAGCTTTGGCCGTCGCTAGCGTCCGTAGTCGGTGTGGGGCCAGCAACTCTAGCCGGCGCTGTACTGATGTATAGCCTTCATTTTGGGAATATAATTAGCTCGATTTTTTCCAAGAAAAAAAAAAACAAATGAAGGGCTTAAGTCTAACCATTAGACAGTCTTATAATACTATAATATTTCAAATCTTTTTATTATAATTTATTGATGCTACAAGCTAGCTATGCATTTTTACATATTATAGTCATAGATGGACAAAAACCAGGGAACTGTTCGTGAATAAAGACAGTAATGATGATGGTTTTCACTTTGGTAAGAACTTTAGACTGGAGGAATGCAGACATAATTGTCTCAGCCATTTGAGAAAGTTTCATTGTCATTCTCGGCACTGCCACCTTTCCGAGGGTAATTGACTTGACTTATGATAGAGTTGGTTTACTACCTGCCCTACATTTTTTGTCTATGGCCCCACGGCACTCTGAATTTGTTGGACCAACCATCCCATTAAGCATCCTGAAACTATTGTGCCAATAAACAAAAGATTACGGCTGTAAAAATGGTAACAAACCACGGCAGATGGAGAAGCCGGTGTTCAATCAATCCTTCATTAACGCATGTTAATGTCGAATTTTGAGTGACAATGTGAAATATTTTAATATGCTTGTCTGCACTGGCCTTCAAATTCAGCAGCAATATGAAATTTCGGAACTGGAGGTGTATTTTTTAAACCAAACCAACAGAACTTTAGTTTAAGTTTAGTAATGTGGGTTCATTCTGTGCATGCTTTCCATTGCAAGAGTAACTCTTTATCCTTGGAAAGCATGTTTTTCCTTTCCTTATATATCTTTTCTTAATTTCTTATGATAAAGAGGTAAATGCAACGTACTTTTTTGGTAATGCAAATGCTTTATATGTTCTGAAAATACTAAATTATTATCATCATCATCTTAGCTCTGATTCAATAATATAAAATAATTACAGAAGTTCTTTTTCACTAGCTTTATCTATCAATCATATTATCATATTTTTCTGAACAGGACTTCCTCTAAACTATTTCCTAAAACTATTACATGGAAACCCTTTTTTAAAGGATAATTATTTCATCTTCTTTTAATATCATCAAATCATAATATCATCAAATCATTTAAGATACCATTCTTGTACCTTATCTTTTAAAGCTTTCCTCTAATATTTGTATTATGTAGTTTTTCTTGTTTTTTAATATTCAACATCTACCTAAGCATTTGTATTTGTTTTATATTAGTTTTTTTTTCATGTTGATTTACAACTCAACATTTAACATTGTATAAAATAGTAAGCCTGATCACAATTTTGTAAACTTTTTATTTTAGTTTTATTGGAATCTTTAATCCTATAAAATAGCCCTAGCTTATCTCCATTTTGACCATCTTGCCTTGTATATATTTGGTGTATCCTTATCATCATTTCATTGGGGCATTTATCTAACTTACTTTCATTATGTGCAGTGAGGACTTTTTAGCCATGAATATTGCTTTTATTTCATCACTATTTATACATTCACAAAAATCACATTCTATCTTGCTTCTAAAAATTTTCAAACTTCCTAATTTTAGAAATCTTAGAAGCTCATTGTACTTTTCTATTTTAAAGATAATATTTTTTCTAAAAATGTATCCAAGAATATAATATCACATGCAAGTAACATACACCAAGGGATTTCATCCTATGCTAAAAATCCTTAATGCACACCTAGTGTGATTTAAATATTAGAATTAATAGCCCCTTCATACATGTCTTGAATTACTTTAATATATTTATAATGTTCCTTTTTCTTTGTAAATTTTACCAATTAATATTTCTAAATAATGTATACCTTTCTAAGTAAAGAAAGATCATATTTAGATTTTTTATATGGTTTAAATTTCTCCATTAAATATTATTATAAAAATAATCTTTATCATTGATATTCCTAACATAACTTCAAATTGATTTTTAACATTACTAATTCAAGTTTAAGGTGTTCCTCTATAAGGCTTTTTCTAAGTTTTATAGTAGGACTCATAAGTTGATTTCTTTAATGGTTTTACAAATTTTCACATCTTCTTTATTCTTGTATATGGGAATAATAATGTTTTTTCTTTAGTTTTTAGACATTTCTCAATCATTCTTAATTTTATTGAATAATGTGTTAGCTATGTAACTCTTGTATCTTCATTGTCTTTAAACTTCTATACGAATGGTGTTTGATTGACATGCTTTACCATTTTCATCTTAGATAAGACTATCTTAAACTAAATAAATAAAAATTCATTGACTATTATAAAATTTAGCTCTTCTTTTAAAATGTTTTTTCCTGGAAGTTTTGTCTTTAAACGTTTTTGAAAATTTACTTTTCACCTATCCAAAATTCCATTTTCTATTACCAAAATTCATTTACTTGTGTTGTTAATGCATTTGACATGGTTAATCTCTTTATATTTCTTGAGCTTAATATTCACCTATTTGTATATATATTTTTCTCTTTCCTTTATTTTTATCTTCTCATAGAAACTATTTAAGGCCTTTTGTTTTAAAGGCAAGGGGGTGTTGGAACTTGAAACATTTTGACTATAAATAGATCCCATGTAGTCAACATGATACTTTAGAAAAAATAGGAATAAATATAACGGTGTATTGAGTGTGACTTAAATTGGCAACCTATTACTTGTAAATCCTTGTCAAACAAAAGGCAACCACTTTAGCTACCTTTCATTAGTGTTTTGTTTGACTTTGGCTAGTTCTTTACCATTTTAACCTATCTTCTTGGTTTCCACATGATTTTCCTTATTCAAGTACTTTTTTCTTTGGAGGGGTTCCAAAAATATATATTATAACTTCCATTTTGGAGATACCAATGTGTAAATAGTTGATTCTTTTAAATAGTTAGGTCTTATTATATGAACAAAATAAGTGGATATAAGTGGAAAAAGTGTGTTGCGAGGTTTCAAGGATTTATATGCTTTGAAAATCAAGTGCAACTATTTAAAATTATGGGCTTGGAAGGTCAAGGAATAAATTTATAAACTATGTGTTACTTGAAAACCTAGACCTAGTACTAAACTTTGAGAAGATATTGAATGAGTATAAAAGGCTTTTTCTCTCAAGGAACTAAAGGTGAAGATGCAAACACCTTACTCAATATTATTATCTTCATGTGATTTATTCTTTTTAGAAAAAGAAGCCTTGTACCAATTTATTATATAGACTAACAGCATGAGTATCTCAAGGAAAAACTATATCTTTAAAATCGTTCTTGAATATTGATTCACGATATTTCTCTTAATATTTTTTAAATAATAGGTGAGAAAATGAAGTATTTCTTAGGATGAAGGACACCAAAAACCTAAGCATAGTGAGAGTTAGGTAAACATAAAATTATAACATAGTTGTGGTCTTCTATAGAAGGAAAGAAAGAAATTTATTTACATGATATTATATTGAATAAAATGATGCAAAAGTTCACTATTTTTTAACCACTATTCCAATCAAGTATAGGCATGCTATCAGCTTCACTTAAACTCACATCATTTTAAAATTGAAAATTAATGACAAATTCAACTTGGAGCCTTTAAAGATGACTTGTATATGCTTTATTTATGTGATATAACTACCTATTTGAGATAATGTTAATAATTTTACATAAAAGAAAGTTGTATAAAAGTTTTTAATTTTTATTTTTCATAAAAATCTAATTTCTATATAATAATTCATGTGGATCTTTGGATGTAACAAAGGAGCTGGTTGAGGAGCTGGTACTAGACACGGATCTCGATGAGGAGAGGGTTTGTGTACAGTTTGAAAACCTGCTGATGGTACCGCCCCTGACGAGGGACTCCCAGAAAGGGGGCAACCCAGCCCATCATGACCGTAACGCACCTGCACCAGAGGACGGGTGACACCTTATAGGCAAAAAAGGTCGAGTCGCAAACAGGAAACCACTGGTGCCCAAGGGGGAGACTTGGCATACGGGGGGGATCCCCTTTGCAGGGAACAGTCCCCCAAGGCTGGTGGGACTCAAGGTTAGATCGAAGCTAATGGTCGACCACTCCCCGATCCCGGAGGGCAGTAGGGAAAATCAACAGAGGACACCCGTGGGGAAGGGCCATCGGAGACGGGACAAGAAGCCCAGCCAAGTACGGCGAGTAAGCCTTATTATCACGCGCTGGTGGGAGTAGGGGCTCTAGCCCCCAAGGGCACTAGGAAGGTGAGCACCGAGGTAAGGACCGAAGTGAAGCAAGGCTACTATGGATTGCCACACACCCCCCACTTCTGGGGCGGAGGGCCCTTGCCAGGGAGGTTTGTCACCCCCACCGGTCACATACTGGATAAACACCAGTCAAGGTTCAGCGTGGCCCAGTTTCCCTTCCCGAGGGACGAGGGAAATACATGAATAGAGGATGGAGGTATCCCTACCAGTGACCACGTTTGGATGACTGGACAACAACACCCACCATCACAAGGTTACGTAGCTATTCGTTGATTTGGGAGTGCAACCCACACATGTCTCCATGAAGGTCCTCTCATGGAACTGTAGGGGCCAAGGTACCCTATACAAACGGCATACCCTGCAATGTATGGTGCGAGACGAGAGGGGCAATATTATGTATTTACAAGAAACAAAACTTCAATAGATGGAAGCTCATGTGCTACAATGGCCAGGGTGGCACAACCATCTGGCGGCCAACAAGGGGCACGTGGGAGGCCTCGCGGTCCTCACCAAGGTGGACTCGTATGTCTTAGACACTTCTTATTGGTGCATTACGGTGCATCTACCAGGGCCAGACATGTGGGTAACCAATGTTTATGGCCCTCAGGGATGGCATGACCACCTTTAGAAGCTTTCGCAGGTCATGGGGCTTATCCCCAACAACGTCAGCTGGTTACTCATCAGAGACTTCAACCAAAGGCTCTACAGTTGGGAGAAGACTGGAGATAGCATGGTAGAGCCCCCAGGGGTGCCTAAATTTTTTGCACTGTTACAAAGTAAGGGTCTCTTTGACATCGAAATCGCGGGGTGCAAGTATACCTGGAGTAATCGAAAACAAGGCACCGCGCGGGTTCAATCCCGGATTGACCAGGTGTGGGTGAGTAAAGCGCTATTGACCGATTGGGAAATCCATGCCTATGGTGGTGGTTGGATGGCCTCCGATGACCGGCCCATCTTCTGCTAGTTGGAGCGCGACGTGCATCAGAGCCCCAGCCCGTTCCGATTTGAACATACCTGGATACGCAAGTCGTGGCTGGGTGCTTCTGGTTTAGAACATCTGGCAGGGATATCCGACCTTGGTGGACCCACACGATTTTTTGAAAAATGGGTTAAAGACCCTCAAAAGTCAAATTAAAAATATTGAAACAACAGAAAAATATAGTTTCAAAGGATACCAAACTCAGATCTAGGCGAAGCTGCAAGCAATTCAGAAGCAACAGGAGCAAGGGGCCAACCACACGTGCGAGGAGCTCGTCCTCCAGGTAGAGCTATAACTGCTGCACCAAGAAGAGGAAGAATATTTGTGCCAATGGGCCCGCATGCAGTGGCTGAGGGTAGGGGATCAACACACGAAATTATTTTTTACAACGATGAAGGCACACCGCGGAACTCGCCAATGGCCGCTGCAGTGTTTTATGTAAGGAGAACCAATGCACCCACACTCTGGCACGGATAGATAGCTGCAATACTAGTAGTAGCTTTGGAATTCGCAGCCTATAGACCCGATTTCAGTGTGAGTGAATGAAATTTTAAATCCATTTGATAATTCAGGGCTCCTGCAAATGTTCTTACACCAGGAGCTCCGAAGCACACTACAGGATATGCCGGCAGATAAGGCCTTGGGGCCAGATGGGTGGCCATTGAATTCTTCGTGACTTTGAGGATGTCCTGGGGGAAAACCTGCTCAACGCTTTTAATTGCATGTTGGCGTGGTGTCAAGTTCGCAAAGAAATCAACTACTCTCGCATGGTCTTGCTGCCAAAGATGGAGAAGCCTACATCCCTAGGACATTTTTGCCCCATCGGAATCTGTAACTCAATACTGCATTTATTTTCTCCCATGCTTGTTGCTAGGCTACAGCCCCTCATGCCACACCTGGTGGGGAAAAACCAGGCTACTTTTATGAAGGGCCTTCATCTTCAAGACCAATTCTTGCTACTGCAAGAAATTCGGCACTCCCTTCGGGTCGCTAAATTACCAAGCCTCTACATCAAACTAGACATAACCAAGGCTTACGATTCCATGAGTTGGGCAGCACTAAGGACTGTGCTGCAAGTGAAAGGCTTCGACAAGGCTTTTGTGGAGCTCTGCCTACAAATTCAATAGGGAGGATGGTACTCATTGGACATTGATGGGCACCTATGGGGCTTTCACGGGACTGGACATGGGCTCCTTCAAGGTGACCCCCTCTCTCTGCTCCTTTTCCTGATGATGATGGACCTCCTGCAAACATACTGTGCTGAAGAAGGGGTCCAGGGGCTAAATATGCATGGCATCCCATGCCTCACCACCCATTACATGGACAACACCATGATCTTCACCAGGGCCACCATGCAACAGGCCAGGGTGTTAATAAGGACGTTGAATCGGCTTCAGCGGGAAGTGGGCCTAGCACCCAATCTAGGGAAATCAATGTTATATTTCATGCACACCCATCCTTCGGTACGTAGCAAGGTCATTCAAATCCTGGGGATCCTGCTGGGAGAGGTGGACGACAAATATTTGGGCATCCCCATCCAGAACTGGCACCGATTGCAAACATGGTAGGCCCTCATTATGAAAATACAAAAATGCACGATGCACTAGAAGAATAGTTTCCTGTCCCATAAAGGGAAAATCATGCTGGCATCTACGGTGTGGGGACCATGGCGAGGTTTGCAACCTCAATGGCCTCTCCGCCC
Source organism: Gnetum montanum (assembly GCA_015680685.1). Classification (NCBI taxonomy): domain Eukaryota; kingdom Viridiplantae; phylum Streptophyta; class Gnetopsida; order Gnetales; family Gnetaceae; genus Gnetum; species Gnetum montanum. The sequence goes on along the minus strand of MNCI01010799.1, from coordinate 236,264 downwards.
TCTGGAGTCGCCACAAAAATTGATGCAATTATCTACGATTTTGTGTGGTCGAGCAGCAAGGGGGGTAAAAAGATGCACCTAGTGGCTTGGGCCAAAATTGCATGGCCTCACACCACCGGGGGGGGGGGGGGGGGGGGGGGGAGTGGTGTTGGAATTCTCCCTTTCACGATTGAAGTAGCCTTAGGAAGACAAAGGCTTCTCCGACGACTTTCTGCAACGAATGAAGACCCCTCCCTTTGGGTGCAAATCCTGTGGTAGAAATATAGCCCTTGGGTAGCGTCCAGCTCTGATTCTCACATTTGGAGGTAGCTATGCACACATGTAAGGTCACTGGGCCATGATGATGAGATCTCCCTGCATCCTCGACAGCTCCTCCAGAAACAGTTCATGACCAATCCACGTTGGATGCAGCTTTGGAAGGGCATTCTCCTAGATAAAATCAAAATATTTGAATGGCTAATCCTTCACCATGCCCTCCCTATGTGGGCCTTATTGCAGACACGTGACCTGGTAATCAGTAACCATTGCCCACTATGTAATCAACACACAGAAACATTACAACACTTCGTGCATGAGTGCCACGTGACCAAGCAATTCTGGTGTACGATAGGTCTTCATTCCCCATATTTCTCTAGTAATTCATCGATGCTGGTGGCACTCTAGATCCTGTGGAGGGCCAGGAACAACTACATCTTTAAAGGGATAGCCCTCCCTCCTTTGGCAGTGCTATCTAGCAAGATACAAAAACTCTGGTAGGAGATTACCATTGCAATGTCCACATTGAGCCACCTGTGACTACCGTCCAACGTTGCCCGGATCTTTGGTGCTAGGTCTCATGCATGAGGTGGATGCAAATTCTGCCCAAAATGGTGGTTGAGATGGACACCCATTCATTCTACACAAATCAGGGTGAGGAGGCTACTGTGTTCAGGGGGCATCAGATCCTTATCACAGTTGATTTGGTCGTAGCCATGATCGGAGCACCCATCAAAGGCGCACACATCCCCCTGATCACTGCTTCCCATGCAGCGGCAATTGATTTCTTCCCGAGCCCCATCCCTAAGATGGCTAGAGGACACATCAGGGGGATGACCCTCTTGCTCGACTGGAAGGTGGCGGTAGAGTTGGTCAAGCATTGTTTCATCCATTCCGGTTCACACCATAAACTAAACGGGATGCACTTTAGGTTCCTTCAATGCATGCATGACGAAACTCCCATCAAACTCCCGCTGTTCCTCTAGGAGTCTCTGTGGAGGTGTCGTCCTGGCAGACATCCGGGGGTGATTCGGGCCCTGTGGTTGGCCAGTACTCCCACCCTACTGCTTCAACCAACGAATCATCTGGAGTGGAGGCAATAGCACAAGCGAAAGAGGCGGGGGTCTGGTGTGGGGGCCACTATGGTCGAAAGTAGCACCGTGGTCACCCCCCCTGACGCTATCCAAGAGTAGGACTCGCAGAGACCGACCCTGGAGGAGGAGCCGCCAGTAATAAAAGATGATACCTCTGGCAACATGGGGGGGCGGGGCAACACCTGACATCCCCTACTCAATCGCCAATCTAGACGCTACTTTGGATTGAAGGCTTCCTCAAGGACCATATGATGGGCATTGGCCAGATAATTGAGGAAAATCGATGCCACCTAGTGGCTGGGCTAGGGCAGCTAGGCCCTAGCACACACCTCATCAAAGAGAACCAACAGTCTAGACACAATCCTCCTAGAAGGTAGCCAATGGGAAGGGGCTGGTGCCTCAAGGGGGGGGGGCACAATTTGTAATTAGTAATTCGGGAATGTATGCAAGATAACAACCCAGGCGAGGAAGGCCGGCTGCTTGTGGGGATGCTTATGGTGGGGCAGGCCTTGGGAATTTCTAGGTGATTATTCTTGGCCGATGTGGGGCCAGCGGCCCTGGCCTGCACTGTATAGCTGTATAGGTCTGTTTTTTTTAGAATTTAAATTCACTCGATCTTTTTAGAAAAAAAAAAAAGCTTTAGTTTTACTTTCATTTTAAAGAATTTATCATCTTTCATTACTCCAACATATTTTCTATATAAGTTGTGAATTTAAGACTAGATAGAATGTTGACTGCATATGAGTCCCTTCTCAAATCAAATGTTCTTTGTGAATATGTTTTCTCATTATCTTTGCTATGCTAAAAATCTTCTTAAACAAAATCTCTATAATCCATAAATGAATACTCAAATGCTCTCTAAAAGGATGTAAATATATTTTTTCTTTGTTTATAAATTATTAAAAAAATGAATAAATGAAAGCTTTGTTATCATATGCATGTTGTGAATAAATGAAAGCTTTGTTATCATATGCATGTTGTTATTAAAAAAATGAATAAATGAAAGCTTTGTTATAAATGAAAGCTTTGTTTATAAAATGAATGTTGTGAAAAACCCTTAAATATAATTATTAAGTTTTATGATGTAGAAGATAGAGTGCATGTTTGGAGAGTTACTATAGCAAAGTGAGAAGAGGAAAAACATATGGATAAGTAAGAATCTTAGTTGAAAGGAGTATGCAAAAAGTGCTAAATAATAGAAAAAGGTTATGGTAGCTCATGAATAGGATTTTGTAGCATATTGAAATGCTAGCAACATAACAATACTTACAAATATGTTGTATTGCATTCAAAAAACATATAAGCCCTTTAAGGTGTAGATTTCTTAATAGTAATGGATGAATTGTAAGTAAATTTGTTTCTTTAAATAGTATTAGCTTCTTTAATAACTTTGATATTTGTGGTTTTTGTGAAACTTGGAAAAATGTTAGTTATGTAGATTTTGTAATTTGTGAATTTATTAAATTTGTTACAAGAAAAACAAGAGTAGGTTGAAGAGGTAGACCTTCTAGTCTTATTGTAATATCAACGAGAAAATATTTTGAAAATTGTGTGCTTTTAGAAAATATTGAAGATCGTAAATAATATATTTGGATAATAATCTTATATTAGCATGGTTGTAATTTCTATAACTTATGTTATTTTGCACCTATAGATGCTATATTATATGATTCTATAGAGTTGTTTCATGTTCATCCTTTTGAATTCTTAGGCATACATATTGTAGAATTTTTACCATAAGGCCATGAATAAAGAAATTGACACATTCTATGAAGCTTGCTAACCTCAGGTATGTCAATCATACTATGTTGATAACTGGTAATCCTAAAAGTAAAGTGGAAAACCATGCTTGTACTACCTTTTCCTTATTTGATCATGAAAAAAAGCTTCATGATGAAACAAGGAAGAAGTTATAACTAGCACAAGTAGAGTTAGAAGTTATTCAAGCATGATACACTACACAACATGATATCATAGAGAAGCTAGAAAAAAGAATGGTAGAATACCAAGAGATCAATGAAAAGGTGAAAGCATTCAATATTGAACACAAGTTATTTTTTGTCTCATTTGTTGAAGAAAATAAGATGTTTCCAAATCAACGATGTTCATGGAACCTCTCAATGATTGAAAAACTAGTCAACATGGCTTGGACCATTAATAATCCACAAATAGATGTAGAGACATATTAGGCAATCCTCAATCTTTTTTGCATGATTGTAGAAGGAACCACCATATAAGCCATGATTGTAGAAGGAGCCACCACTACTTGAAACAACATGTATACCTACTATTGAAAATATTAAATGTCTATTAAATTTTTGTAATCTTTTCGACATATGTTTAGTCTTTAATCATTTTGTAACCCACTTGAATAACTAATGCAATGTGCCACTCATGTTAATAATTTAGTTGAGTCACATCTACAATTTTGTAATAAACTCTACCTACTATTTTTTAACTTGAGGATGAATTTCAATTACTCATGAATGACCTTATGGAAAGGTTCACTACCTAGACGACTAGTGTACTAGAGAACATAGAGTCCTTGGAATTCAATTGGATTGCATGTGAATGCTTCCTGATTCGTATGGTTGAGTGTAGGGGTACCTTTTCTATTCATCATTGGTGCTATTGCAAAGGAATTGGTTTGTTTAAAATGTGCACTATCTAGGTTTAGTGAATACCATTAATATCATTATACGAACCTTAAGGTCGAGATCATTCTTGCTATACATAGAATTATAAAAATCACACTAACATTTTATGTTATATTGCAAAATTTCTTCTTCTTCTCATAGGAATGAGGATGTGAAACCACCTATCCCTCAAGAATGTAAGGTGGTATATATTCATCCTGATGAGTATGTACCTAACTTGACTTTCATATTGCATTAAGATGAATATATGTGGTGATAAGACATGGAGGGTAACATTGTATTCCCTCCTAATAAATCTATGCCCAGGATGCTAATTCAAACTTTGAAAAAGTTAGGCATCTCAGATCTTTAAGAGGAATACGGTGGGCATGGCTTCAACACTTTTGACTATCATCCCATGGAAACACAGTGTAGGCATGATTGACATGAGGAGAAGCAACATGAACTTGTAAAGGGTAAAAATTTCTCTAACCCCTTGTTCTTGCTAAACCAAATTGATAATGAGGATCCTCCCTCTAGAGATTCTCAACATGGAAATTCTCCACCCCTTGTTAGTGCCGATGAGGGTGTGGCCCTAAACCTACAATCAACTATTTATGAACTAGGTTTAGAGAAAAATGATCCTCAAGGCAAGAACTTGGGTAAGCATCACAAGGACAAGGAATCTAATGATTGTGGTCACAACAAGCGAGGTGGTGGTGGATACCATAGTGGTGGTGATAGTACACCTTCCTCTCTAGGTTCTTGATCTAATTCTAAACATTCTCCTTCATCTTTTGGTTCTGATAGAAGCTAATAAAGGAACAATTGTGATGAAGGCAACCAATGGGATAATAATGACCATAGGTCCTGCTAAGAAAGAAGGGGTGGCAAAAATCATCATAGTTATCATCAATACAATGATGATGATGAACCTTTGTTAGCCACTCGAAGTATGCTCAACATTGCAGAGGCAATTAAGATTGCAACCAGACATGTGAAAGATAGTTGGATCAAGTGCTTAGATATGAACAATATTCCATGATTTGAAGGGGATACAAATTTGATCTGCAGAACCATCTACAAGATTTTCATGATGCATGTGCCTTACAAAACATTGAAAATGATTGGAAAAAACTAAATCTTTTTCCCTGAACACTAATCAAAGAGGCAGAAGGCTAGTACTGATTCTTGGAACTAAAATCCATTAACAAATGGAGTACCATGTTGGAGCTATTCAATGATAAGTACAAACATACTCCAGAGTGTCTAATCTAAGAAGGAAAATCCAAGGCTAGAAATAGGGAACACATGAATCCTTGGATGCTACCATGGGAAAATGCTATTCTCTCTTACATCGATGCCCTACCCATGGTTATTCTTAGAGGGAACAACTTCACCTATCATAGATGGGCTTAGAACTCTTGGGATTTATGCCTAAGGATGATTATTCAAACTAAAGCTTATTAGATCCAAAGTCTAATAGAGTAGGTAGTAAAAGAAGAAGGTGAATTGTAAAAAAGGAAAAGTGAAAAAGAGTATAATAGGGATCCTTCCATCAAAAAAAGATAGGTATGATTTTGTGAAGAGGAGGATGCACCACTTGATGAAGCGGTAAAAAGAAAAACATTACCTACTTAAAAATATATTTATGATATTTTGGCTAAGGTTGATAAATTATGGAACTCTTTGGATGAAAAATTCCAAACTAGTATGAAACTCACTAAAGAATCCAAAGAGTAAAATAGTGATGGTGATCATAGGAGATGAAAAGAAGCTGAATGTACCTATCAATGAGGTAAAGGAAAGGTTACTATAGTAGAAGAAGTTTTCAGAAACCAATTTTGATGATGATACTAGTTTTGACATCTATCAATATGAACATCCAAAGGGATGTTGCCCTATGGTGTCACACTTACAAGAGTCTAGGTTGTATGCACTGAATCCTCAACTATCAAGGAGGAAAGCACCCAGAAGATTGCCTTATCCTCAAGGAAATCCAAGGAAGTTCCACTAACAACAATAGGCTTATTATCCAAGTGGAGCTCCACCACAACTGTATGAGCAATACCACTTGAAGTAGCAACCATAGTCATGGATGATGCCAGAACCAATGTAGTAGCATCCTTACAAGTAGCCAGATTCTTATGGGTACTATGTTCAACAACCCATTTCTCCATGAAGCTCTACAAGTCATGCTTGAGTCTAGCATCACTATTATCCCCTAGAATATCATCAAAACCATTCACTGTCTACTTGGGGGGAGAACCCATATTCATATCATCTTCTGCATCCTTCCACACATATGCCTCTATCCTCTACCTAGTTACCTCTGGTTTTGTCTATGTAGGATGAATTTCTCCCACAGCTGCATCAACGACACACTACGAGGGCCATAAACTTGCAACTAGACTTCTAGCCAAGTGGGTTGGACAATCAATCTAGGAAATGACCATTCTTCTTACCTAATAGTCCTTCCAAGCCATCACAACCTAATGTAGCCAGTCACCTTGTATCTCCAACTACCTCATCCTCTTCATCAAATAGCTTCAAGATCCCTTCAAACCAAATGCTACCTAAGATCAAGATTAATAGTCTCCCTACAAAGAGAGCTGACCCCAGAAATCCCCTTATCTACTTATAGATCATTGGACATAAACTGTGGAAGGCTCTTCTTGATTCTAGTTCTAGAGTTAATCTCAAATCACATGACATTAACACTTCCACTTAAGAAGAGTAACATCCATTTAGAATTAGCAAATCAGTTAATCACTATCCCTTTAGGGTTAGTAGAGGACATTGTGATCACAATTTATGGGTGGTCCTACCTTGGTAATTTCCTAGTGATCAAGGTTGAAAATTGCAAGGTTGAGTTTCCTATCATCATGGAACATGCATGGTTAAGAACTGTGGATGTGAGAATGGGCATTAGAGACCTATCCTTAGAGATTTCCAAGGAGAATGAATTTGGAAAATTGGAGAAGAAGTGCATTCCATGCATCACGTATAGTGATAACTAATGCAATTGCATATAGAAACTCTGGTCTGTTAAAAGCACATCCATTGAAGCATGCAATCAGCATGCATAAGAAATAGAAATACAAAAGTGCCTATACATAGCAACCAAAAAATAGGAGGGCACCCAATGGTTGATAGCTAATTCTAATAGCAACACATTATGCATGGAACCAACTAAGAACCTAACATGTGTGTATGTCAGAGGCATGAATGAACTTGAGCAATTTTAGCACCAACTCTCTAATGATGAAATTGATGATACCTATTGAGAAGAGATGCAAATCCCAAAAAATTTTAAAGAAGAGCCCCTAGAATTAAAATTTTTACCAGTCGACATGAAATATGCATTTTTGAACAATAATAAACTATTCATAATCAATGCCAAACTTTCTCTTGCACAAAAAGAAAATTTGTTAATAGTGATTAACAAATGGCAAACAACCTTTACTTGGTTATATTATGAACTAACTAGAATTGATCCCAAGAGATGCTAGCATTGCATTTACATTGACCTAGCCATGAAGCCAAGAAGGTAGTCGTAGAGATGATTGAATCCCAAATTGAAGCAAATCATCAATGAAGGAAAAAAAAACAACTCTGCAATGTGGGGTTGATCTATCCCATCATGGATAGTGATTGTATTAGTCCACTTGTAATTGTACCAAAGAAAGGTGGTAAGTCATGGGTCTATATTGACTTTAGGCTATTGAACATGGCTACATTCAAAGATCATTTCCCATTGTCATTTGTTGATCAGGTGAGGATACTATCTTTGGACATTACTATTATAACTTTCTAGATGATTATAGTGGCTATAAGAAAATTTAAATTTCATTTAAGGATTAGGCCAAGACAACATTCACAAGTCTATGGGGAACTTTTGCATATTATAAGATGCCTTTTGGTTTGTGCAATGCTCCTACAACATTCCAATGCTTGGTCCTTAGCATTTTTTAGAAGGAAATTAGTAGTAGTGTGGAAGTCTTCATGGATGACTTCTCCACCTATGGAGCTACATTCGAGGAAGCCTTGGACTATCTTGAGAAAGTACTAAAAAGATGCATGGAAATGAATCTACAACTCAACTAGAAAAAGATCCATCTCATGGTCCAAGAAGGCATTGTACTAGTGCATAGAATCACTCAAGAAGGGATTTAGGTAGACCCTAAAAAAATAAGAGTAATCCAAGCAATAAATGATCTACTAGAAACCATTAAAGATGTTTGGTCATTCCTTGGACACATTGGCTAGTACTAGAAATTCATAGAATCTCTCTAAGATTTTAAAACCATTAGTAGAGCTTACAAAGAAAGATGCACCTTTCATTTGGATCAAGAAATGTGAGCATGCATTTTAGCAATTAAAGTAGAAACTTGTAGAAACACCAATTTTATAGGTACCAAATAGGTCTAGACCATTTCACATCATGAAAAATGCATCGAACTACACCCTATGAGAAATGCTCCCATAGTTGGAGGATAAGAAACATCCATACTACATCCACTACATGAGCTGAAGCATTGTGGGAACACAATTAAATTATACAAACATGGAGAAACAACTAACGACAGTGGTGTACACTACTAAAATGTTCAAGCACTATGTTCTTGGCTATAAATTATTTCTGCTCATGGACAATAGTGTAATTCACTTCCTTATGGATAAGCCAATAGTGAGCCCTCATATCATACAGTGGCTTATGATATTGTAGAAATTCAATCTCACAATGTTAGATCAAAAAGGAACCGAGAATGTGGTTGCTAACCACCTCTCTTGATTAAGATAGGACAACAAGGAGGAGAGCCTAGTCTCTAATCAATTTCGAGATGAACTCCACTTTACTACTGTAATAAATGAATAAATGCCTATAGAACCAAAATGGTATGATGGAATCCTTACTCATCTTCACTCAAGAGATGCCACATGATCTTCACTTTAGAAAGGAGCAATAGTTTCTTCATTAGGCCAAATACTTCATTGAACACAATGGACACCTTTACAAAGCATGTGCTGATGGCCTGAGCCATTGGTGTATTCCTGACATAGATCAACTAAACATTCTCCAGGATGCTTAGAAAGGCCCTTTCAAATGACACTCTACAGGAAGATGCATGACCATAAAAATATTAATGCCAAGATACTACTGGCCAAAAATCTTTAGGGACACCCACCAATTTGTCCAATCTTGTAAATGCTACCAATGAGATGGTGGATGATAGCATGAATGGAGGATCCTCAACAATGGATTCAAACACAAGAGCCCTTTGATATTTGGGGCATAGACTTCATGGGTTCCATCACACCCATGTCCAATGGAAAAGCATATATTATTGTAGCAATTGACTACTATATCAAATGGGCAGAAGTAGTAGTTGTCCTTGACTATACATCATCCACTATTGCTATATTCATACAACAAAGTGTGGTAAATAGGTTTGATATGCCACATGCATTGATTTCTAACAATGGAACCCATGTCATAGGTGCCACCTTTTGCTAGTTAATGCAATGCTTGGAGGTTGAACATAAATTAACAACACCTTACCACCCCCAAGCCAAAAACCAAGTTGAAGTCACTAATAAGGGGATTATAAAAATCTTAACAAGAATAGTAAGAAAATATAGGAAAGATTAAAGCACAAAACTTAATGATGTCCTCAGGGCCTAGTGCTCAACATGGAAACTTCCTATTGGCTATTCTCCCTACGAGCTGGTGTATGAAAAACTTCCAATACTACCAATCCAATCTGAGCTCCATATACTTTAAATAGCCTATGACTTGAACCTTGACCTATGTCTAGCATAAAAAGAATGATTAATCAACCTAAATGTGATAGATGAGAATTGATTAGTAGCCCCATCTTTGAATGAAGTGCATAAGGCATACAACAAAACATGACATGACCTTCGAATAAGAAAAGTAAAATTCCAACCTAATGATAAGGTTCTCTACTAGAACCCCACACATGTACCTCAAAAACAAAGTTCCAACCATTGTGGGAGGGACCTTATATAATTGACAAAACATTTTCCTATGGGGCATGTTAATTTACAAACCTGAAAGCCCAAATAAAAAGTTGTTGATCAACTTCCAACAAATAAAACTTTTCCATGAGCCTAAGAAAGCCAACACAATGAATAGCTCAAAAGATGAACAATGATACTCAATTTTTTAGATCCCCTCCTTTTAACCTAGTTATGGAGAAGATGGCCATCCATGTTAATCATCAGTATGGCTACTTAGTTTTTCTATTTTCTATTTTACACATTTTTGTCTGAATAGTTATTTATTTTAGAACTTTTTAATTTTAAATCTCTTTTCTATTTTACACCATTTTTATATTACACCATCATTAGTACATTTAAATATTTCTTTAACATTTTACATTTTCTTATATATTCTACTTTATATGGTTTTAGTGTGATTTTCAGCTTTTGCTAATAAAAGTGCTTTGTGCCAGCAGGACACTCTAGTGCTATGGCTACTATTGATGGTGGTTTATGCTTAATGTTTTGCTTGCTAATGTCTAGATTTTATTTTTGAATTTTTGTACCAATGGCTCAATCATGGTTTCTTTTTCATGGTTACAGGCATTGAGTTCATGACATCTACCCATTTACCAAATCTATGGTTTTCCTTGTTCTAGAAGTTTGAGGTCCCTTCCATTAAAGAAGCTCTTAATGAATCAATGACCATATTAGTTTCCAGAATTGGAAAGGATTTAAAGGTTTGAAAAGGTTGTGACTTCAAGGGGACTTGGTACTCTTTGTGCTCTTCTACTTACTTGGATGCTTGACTATTTTCATGGACTTCTTACTGCTCTATGTTGACCAATAACAGAAAGTTCAATTAAGTGTTTGCATGGTGTGGCTCCCATAAAAAAAATAAACAAAAAAATAAAATAAAAATAAAAATAAAAAAGAGAAGAAAAATAACATGATGGGAATTCAAAGCACACCCCTTAGAAAAATAATCAGGCTACAAGCACTGGTTATGGGACTAGAAAGATGTTACCCATACTTGAAAGGCCCCTCTAACTAAGATCCTCTCTCACTTTATTTCTAAGCCCATAACTTCCTAACTATTAATCCAAATCACTTTGTTCTTTCACCCTAGAGCTTTCAAAGGTAAGCTCTTCATTGTGGGGGCCATAAATGTACCATTTTTGATAAAAAAGATTTTGCCATTTTTCTAACTCCCACTAAGGTTTAACTAAGAATTCAACTATGAAACATTAAATTACAAAAGTTAAACCTTCCCAGCAAGCTCCAGTGACACTTAAAATAAAGAATTAATAAAATAATTAATCTACCATTGTCCAACCTTAGTCAAAGTGTAACTAACTAATGAGAAAAGGTATTCAAAAATTTGAAGTTACACATGATATCTGCTAATCCATGGATGTGTTGTGATCATAGATGGCACCAAAGGGAAAACATACATAGGAAGTAGAACCATTGCAACCAATGAAGAAACTACCTAGAATGGGAAGAGGCCAAGAATAGCCTTGGGAATAGCCACTTGCAACCCACGCCATAGGTCCTCTTAGGGATAAGGTAGAGGTGGAATCTATTACATAGATTTTGGAACTAGCAGCATTAATAGAGTAGTTCCATTTGGATGATGCATCAACATAACCAAGAAATATCAAGGAAACCTTAATAAAGGATTTCCTAAATTAGATTAAGTTAAGGGAGGTCCAAAAATCAGTGCTTCAAGAGCTAAACATTGGCCATTTCCTAGAACATGCACTGAGAGAAGTATAGGACTAGCTAAAGACCTTTTCATGTGATAAGTCATCACTTTCATCCAGGAGTGGTACATGGAATAAAAATTTCTATGTTGGAACAATAGGTAGCCTAGAGCCATAGTGAAGATTAAGGATACCTCAGTGTCCTATGTGATGTAGAACATTGCTGCAGTGCTTGGGTTACCTAAAATAGGGGTAAATTTGATAGAAATTCCAATGAAAGCTGATCCAAGCATCAAAATAGCATGGATGCAATGGTGTGATGGTGTCGACCACAAGGAGTATGGTAAACTCACATTGATAGAAAGTATCCATTATAAAATTATGACCTTCTACCTCAATCCCATAATGAGGCCAAGCAAAATCATCACTTTCTCTACTCGTGCATGTGCTGCTCTAAGTGGGAGAGACTTGGTCAACCTTTCGTAGCTGATCTATATTGAGATAGAGAAGTACTTTAAAGAAACTGAATGTAGAAGAAAGGAACTCCCCTTTCCATCCACCATTAGGAAACTTTTCATTGGGGAGGCATAGTCCGTTACACCAATAATGATATTATAATTTTTCCAGTTGCCAACTGGGTAGAAATGATGAAGGATAAAATTCTTGCTACCACTATCCTTGAAGAGGAGTAGAAACCACCACCTCTACCCATCACTCAGACAATAATGTTGGATATCATCACAACTTCTAATGGTTGCAAAAATACAAATAATGACTTCTATGTGAATAGAAGTAATAAGTAGGCACGATTGATGATGACCCATCCATATAAAAACCAACCATTAGTCACCTTAATGAGGTGGCCTAAATGATTAGTTTGATGGATGAAGGTGGATCCATTTTCTTCGCCCAAAGAATGCAGTTGCTTGTGAGGTTAAGTTTGAGCACTAGAGAGGTCACAATATCTCTCACAGAATAAAAACCACTCCTAGAAATCTCTAGGAACATCGTAACCTTCTCAATGTTCTTGGAAGAGAGTGAAGGGGCAACTATTTTGGTGATGCAGCACTAGGGGTAGGAAATAGTAGTAGAAGTCATCATTGATAGCATTACTGAAATGCTCAATGCACATGTGACATCTACAGTAGACATGACTATAGTCAAAGATGTGTAGATGTCTATAGGAACTATAAGTAATTGAATAAGTGTAGCATAGCATGAAGAGCTGATAGATCAACTGGCAGGAACCGGACAATCGCTTCTAGGTGTCTTTGACCTTCCAAACAACATCACTATAACCTAGTTGGAACTACTAGGGGCAAAGGGAAAAAACATCATATTGTAGGGGAAACTAAAAATAGCTAGATAGTGGAATGAACACTCAGCTATGAAGGTTGCAAAACTAAGAGCCCAGATTTCCAACCCCATGTTTCTCAACCTGGCACTCGCAATAGATGAAGATATGCAAAAACTTCAATCTAGGCTCGAAGGGGTTGAGAATGCATTGGAGATGGCAATGTTCTATAAATCCTTGGTAGAAGCCATGTAGCATAAGATTTATAAGGCCTTGCATTAGGCCCTCCAAAAGAATGTGTAATTGACTATAGAAAGTCGTCACTTAAGGAATGTTGATGCACACAAGCAACAACTGACAAAGTTCATCCATCAATGGTAGGAGCAACTGGCTAGAGTAGATACTAAATTGAGAAGATTGATAGCAAAGAATAGGAATCCCTCCGTGAAGGAGGTGCATGCACTTCATCAAAAAATTGCAATTGAAGTGGCAACCTAGAAATATAAAGCTCTCAAGTTTGAGAAAGTCAAGGACCATTACAAAAAGTAGGTCGACCTACAAAAGAAAAGAAATGAAAAACATATCCAATTGGTGAAGGAAAAAGTAAATAGAACCCTCCAACAACTCTAGCAAGGTAGAGAAGTTTGGTAACCCATAATTGATGGGATCAATGCCTACAAGAAAGTAGAAATCTATACAAAAGAGTTGTAGATCAAAGAGATGATAGAGTACATGAAGTTTTCCAATCTCTATTATGTAAATCTAGCCATGTTAACTACTAGATAACCTTGGTAAGAGTTGGAGAAGTAGGTGGCAAGCCCGTACTTATTGTATAAGACCAAGTTCAAGCACCACAAGGACACCAAGGATAATGGATAATGCTAAACTTGAAGTTCTCAAGGCACATTTCATAGATTAAAGATCAATTAACCAAAACCTTGATAGAAGGATGAACAATTACCAAGAGTTGAAAAATGCAGTAAGGGTGTTTGACATTGAACGTAAATAGTTCACTGCCTAGTTTGTCAATGTAAAAGAGATGTAGCCAATCATGCTATATTTGTGGAATATTCCCATTCCAACCCACCTTGGTGATGCCACATGGACTATGAATGATTCCTAGAGTAAGGAGTAGAAGTTTAAGACATTGCTTGATACCTTTTGGCTTCCACTAGACATGATGACTGACCACATGGAAGAGGTTTTTAATTGTTTCTTGACATCCTTTTGGAGCTCTCCAAAAATGGCTAGAGGTTTATCTCTTGAAGAACTAATCTTTGGATTTCTCAAGACTAGATCATGTCTAGGTAGGGTTGAGTTAGAGTGACCTCAAGCCTTGGCTTGGGTCTAGGCACTTCTCCTCATTGGGATTGTTTGGTAGGCACTTCTTTCTTTGGAATCTATTGAATAGATTTTACTTTGGGCTCCTCATGAAGAGGTCCCGTTGCATGGTCATCTTTTTTTGTTCTTGCTAGCCCCTTCTAGCTCTAGGTCATTTCTCCTATGGTTGTAAGGGTTATCCTTCCTATGGACACTTTTGTTTGGGTGCCATTTCTAATCACAATAAGACCATAGATTAGCAATCATCATGTAACCTTAAAACAAGTAGGATACCTTAACTCTTATGGGTAGTTACACCTAGCTAACTTGTGATTATGGCTGATTTAATGAATTTGATTATTATTTATTTTATGTGTTATTATGAATAATTCATCCTGGAGGTTGTTGCAAGGATTAACTTAGAAAAAGTTGATGTTTATATATGGTTAAGATTATTAACCCTTTGGCGGTGTTAGGAAAATTTCCTAAAAATTTTCATCAATATTTCATTAGAAACCTTAAGGTTTGTTACCCTCATGATAAAGATCTTATCTTTGATAAATGCAGGATAAAAAAATGGAGTGATTTGGACAAACAATTTAAAGGTTATGGGCTTTGGAAGGTATTGAGCTCAAAGAATTTGCAAAATTTCCCCATGTGTTATGAGCAAATTACAAAAAATTTCAAAGTGTCTCGCAATATATATAGTATTTTTTGCATTTTTTTGATCAAGCCTCATCGACATGATTGACCGCATCGACGAGGATGCAATTATTGGTCACCATTAACTTTCATTAACTATGATAAAACTTTCAAAATACAAGGAATATTTTGATGAAATTAGGATCAAATGAAAACTTAGAAGACCAATAATAGTATGAAATCATGAGAAGAGGATGTTGAATTTCATAAATTTGAAAAAATGGAGAAATTTTGATTTAATGGATGAATGCAATGAAAGATTAAGGAGTACTAAGTGGTTTACACAATGGAAAATACAAAATATAGGATTGTAGGAATATCAAAGATAAGGAACCTTAACTAATCAAGCCAAAAGCTATGTAAGTGGATCCTCTCCAAAGTAGGCTCATGCCCTTTTTACCATTGCATAACCTCAACTAAGGAGTCCATGGGCCCCATAGTCAATTTAATGATCATGAAAAGTTAAGGACCAACCTAAAAGAATCCACTCAAGAATTCCAACACATCAAACTAAGACATAGAGCATAACATAGAACTCAATAGTGAGGTGAATTATGGCAACATGGATTGATAATAGAGAAGGTGGAATGGAGTTCCAAATTAAGGTCATAAGAAGCCCCTTGTGAAATTTGTAATTAAAATGAACCTAGAAGTTCCATCCTTAGTCTAAACCAAAACTATCTACTTTCAGTGACTTCACATCACCACTCTAAGACTGATCCACCTACCTGAGTCACAAGAGTGCTTCCACAAAATAATCATTATTCCATAAAGAGAAGAAAGGAGAAGTAGAGGGGACTATCAGGCATAGGTGCATGTCATTCAAGTCCCATAACTAGTGCTTGTATCCCTTTTATTTGTCCAAGGGATGTGCTTTGAATTCCCATAGTTTTTTCTAATGATGGGAATCACATCATGCAAGGACTTATTTGTGTCAAATAGGTGTGCTTTGAATTCCCATCATTTTTTTTGAATGATGGGAACCACACCATGCAATGATGTTATTTTTCTTCTTATCATTGGGTGGTATGGAATGGTAAGAAGTCTACAAAAAACACTCAAGCACTCAAGCAAGAAGAATAGTACAAAGAGTATTAAGTCCCCTTCAAGTCATACCCTTTACAAACCTTTGGATCCTTCCTAATTCTAGAAATACCTAGGTCACCGATCAATTAAAAGTTTTTTTTAAATGGAAGGGACTTCAAATTCCTAAAACAAGGAAAACCATAGAGTTCATTGGATGGATGGATTACATGGGCTCATTGCCTATTCCATAAAAAATAAACCATGTTAAAGTAATTAGACATCAAAATTCAAAAATAGAAACTAGACATCGACAATCACACATTAAGCAAAAGCATAATTAGTAAATAGCAACAACAACATTGTGTCCTATGATAATAAAGAAAATTTATTAATAAAAATGAGAAAGTATCACAATTAAAAAAAAAGAAAAAAAATAAATTAAAATATATAAGAAAGTGTAAAATAATCAAAAAAGTTAAAAGGTACTAAAAATGGTATAAAATTAGAAAAGTTTGAAAATCAAAAATTTGTAACATCAAAAATGTAAAAAATAAAAAGGTAGAAAAATTGAGAGGCCATGATAATGGTCAACACAAATGGCCATCTCACCCACGATTGAGTTGGATGGAGGAGATCCAAAAAATAAAACGTGGTTTTCCATCTATTGAGGCAGTAGTTATATTGGCGTGTATTGGTTCTAGAATAGGTTTGACTTGTTGGATATTGACCAAATATTTTTTATTTTGGCTATTAGGTTTGTGAATTATCATTGCCCCATAGGAAAAGGCTTGATCAATTATATTAGGTCCCTCCCACAATATTTGGAATTTTGTCTTTTGGGGTACATGTGTGGGGTTCCAGTAAGGAACCTTATCTCCTAGTTGAAGTTTACTTTCCAAATTTCAAGGTCATGACGTTGCTTGTTGAATGCCTTGTTCACCTCATTCAAGGATAGGGCCACTAAGTGATTTTCATCTAGCACATTTAGATTGATTAGTCTTTCCTTCTGTGCACAACTTAGGTCAAGGTTTAGATCATACGCTATTGAGAGTGTACAAAGCTTGGATTGAATTGGAAGCGTTGGAAGTTTCCCATACACTAACTCATAGGGATATTATCTAATAGGAAGTTTCCATGTTGAATGATAAGCCTAGAGAGCATTGTTAAGTTTTGTACTCCAATCGTTTCTATATTTTCTAATGGTTCATGTTAGTATTTTTGTAATCTCCCAGTTGGTTACCTCTAATTGACTATTGGCTTAGGGGTGGTAAGGTGTTGTTAATCTATGTTCTACCCCAAAGAGTTACATTAATATTCTAAATGTGGCACCTGAGAAATAAGTCCCATTATCAGAAATTAGTGAATGTGGCACCCCAAACCTATTCATAATATTTTGTTGTATAAATTTGGTAGCAATGGATGATGTACAATCAGTAACAACTACTGCTTCTACCCATTTTATGTAGTAGTCAACTAAAAATATAATATACGCTTTCCTATTAGACATGGTTGTGATGAAACTCATGAAGTCAATGCCCCATATGTCAAAAGGTTCTAATGGTTGAATCCACTATTGAGGACCTTCCATGGAAGTGGTCATCCCCCCATCATGTTGACAATGTCCACAAGACTTGACAAACTGGTAAGCATTCTTAAATATTATGGGCCAATAGTATCCTACCATTAGGATTTTTATGGCCATGCGTCTCCTTGCATAGTGGCCTCTGCATGGCCCTTTATGAGCATCCTGGAGAATGCGTACTTGATCTTCATCAAGGACACACCAATGGATCAAGCCATCAACACACACCTTGTAAAGGTGTCCATTGATTTCCATGAAGTATTTGACCTAATGAAGAAATTGTTACTTTTCCCTAAAATCCAAGTCCTGTGACATCTCTTGAGTGAGAAGATATGTGAGGATGCCATTAAACCATATTGCTCTTTTAGGCATTTGTTCATTTATTGCTCCAGTAAAGAGGAGTTTGTCTAGAAACTGATTAGAGAGTGGGTTCTCCTCCTCTTTGTTATTTCATCTTTAGTGAGAAAGGTGGTCAGTAGCCACATTACCGGTCCCTTTTTGATCTACTATAGTAAGATTGAATTCCTACAAGATCAAAAGCCATCGTATAACATGAGCGCTCACCGTCGACTTATTCATGAGGAACCGAATTTCACTGTTGTATGTATATAAAAATATCTTATAACCTAGCACATAATTTTTAAACTTTTTTAGCACCTACACCACTACCATTAATTCTTTCTCCTTTGTGGTGTAATTCAGCTATGCCCCCACAATGGATATAATATGGATGTTTCTTATTATCCAGCTACATGAGCACTACTCCCAAAGCATAGTTAGATGCATCTATCATGATATGGAATGGTTTGGACCAATCTGGTGCCCATAGGATTGGTGTTTCTACGAGTTTCTCCTTTAATTATTGGCATGTGTGTTCACATTCCTTAGTTGAAATGAAATGTGCATCCTTCTTTGAGAGTTCTACCAATGGCTTTGTAATCTTAGAGAAATTCTAGATTAATCACTAATAGTGACCAGTATATCCAAGGAATGACTAAACATCTTTAATGGTCTCTAGTTGGCATGTTATTCCTTGGATGATCCTTATCTTTTTTGAGCCTACGTCAACCCTTTTTGTGAAATTCAGTGCCCCAGCACAATGCCTTCTTGGATCATGAGATAGATCTTTTGCCAGTTCAGCTGTAGGTTTGTCTCTACACATCTCTTTAGTACTTGCTCAAGTCAGTCCAAGGCTTGCTCAAAGGTAGCTCCATAGGTGCAGAAGTCATCCATAAATACTTCAACACCACTATCAATTTATTGTTTAAAGATACTTAGGACCAAGCATTGAAATGTTATAGGGGCATTACATAGGCCAAAGGGCATCTTACAGTATGTAAAAGTCCCCCAGGGACTCATGAATGTTGTTTTGGCCTAGTCTTCTGGTGCAATTCATATTTGATTATAGCCACTATAACCATCCAAGAAACTATAATAACAATACCCAGATATCGTATCTAACACTTGATTTACAAATGGAAAAGGAAAATGATCTTTAAATGTTGCCATATTTAATAGCCTAAAGTTGATGCAAACCTGCCATTTTCCACCCTTCTTTGGTACTATTAAAAATGGGCTAACTCACTCACTATCTACAATTGGATAGATGAACCCCGCCTTGTGGAGTTGCTCTATCTCCTCCTTGATGATTTGATTTAATATGGTATTCAACTACCTCTGTGGCTACCTTCTAGGCTTCATGGCTAGTTTAGTGTAGATTTGATGCTGGCATATCCTTGGAACAATTCCTGTTAGCTCTAGATATGACCAAGCAAAGGTTTTTGACCATTTATTCACTACTTTCAACAAATTTTATTTTTGTTTAGGAGAAATTTTGGCATTAATGATGATCGGTTTATCATTCTTTAGCAATGCATACTTCATATGAGCTAGTAAATTTTTTAGTTCTAAGGGCTCCTACTTGAAGTGATCAGGGATTTCCAACTTTTACCGTCCGAAATCATCGATCTCTGGCTGGAAGGAAACAAAGGGCTGGAGATGTCCGGACACGCATAGAAGACCCTACCTTTGCTTGAGGGCAAGCTGGAATTAACGAAGGCAGAGTACCTTGAGTGGTCCGCATGTGGATCAGGCAAGGATTTCCCTGAACATACACCGAGGTGCTATATGCTGGGTTATATGTAAATAGCGTAACAGATGTATAATGAAACGTAAATAGCGTAACTGATGGAAATAGAGCGTAAATGTACGAGGGCGTAAACAGTAAACATGTAACAATTAATGAAAAACTATAACAGATTTTAAACAGAAAATGTAACAATATTATTGCAAAATGAGAGTTACAATGCATTGGTCTAACGCGGTTGTGGCTCTGACACAAGGCGGACGAATAGCCCCGGTGGATGCAGGGATGACTGTGTGCTAGTTCAGACTGTAAGCACAACATAGAGGCTATATGTTCAGCATGTAGAGTAAGGTCCAGCGTACAGGGTTTCTGCTCTGGTTCCTCGCATCTCTGTTTTTCTCTCTAGTTTGCTCAAAATTGCCAACCGACCTGGATCTAATGAAGAATTGGGGTTTTTATATAAGTTAAGATGTTAGACTCAGGTTAGGTGACACATGGCGCGTTGACCGGGTGCGAAAGAATAAAATTTACAAGTGTACAACATGTTGCATCTACTGGGCATATACGCTGTATCTGGTGGGCGTAGACTCTAGGCGTATACCCTGTATCAAGTGGGCATAGACTCTGGGCATATACGTTGGGCGTATATGCTGTATCAGGTGGGCGTAGACTCTGGGTGTATACGCTGGGCATGTAGGACATATACGTTGGGCGTATATGTTGGGCGTGCTGAATGTACATGCTCAGCGTATGGACTCCAGAATGCTTGATGTTAACAAGTCTTGCTCTGCAGTGTTGTTTCCATGTCGTCTTCGGGGCTTGCATGCTGGGTGTATACATCAGTCGTACATGCCGAGTGTACATGTGAGGTGTGTACGCTAGGCGTATACGCTGTGGATGTGTACGCTGGGCGTATACACTGTGAATGCAAACTTGGGCGTATACGCTAGGTGTATACACTGAAAATGCATACTTAGTGAAAAGTAAGTATGTTGAGCTCCGAAGTTTCCATTTTTGATAGCAGATGTTGTCATGGTCATTAGTGGATCCTAGGGAACTGCTCCTTGTTTAGTTCGACTCTGCTTGAAGCTGTTTGTGGGGCCATCAAGCTTTAGTCATGTTGGGGAACATCATGACTTAGCTCGATTCTTGTTGGAAAAGTACTAAGCTCAGAATTTTGTGGTGTTTCATTGGCCCCTCTTTGTTGATGCTTGGAGGAATCGACCCGAAAAGCGTCGACAAAGAAGTACAAAACCCCACAAGCAACTCGATAAAGACTTTGTCCTTTGCCACCTGACTAGACATCATCACACCATGTTCAGTAGTACGTGAGATTGTGGGAAATGGAATTTGTATTTGATAGGGAAATGGAAACTATGGAGATTCGGGAGGAATCAAGGTTGTGCATAGTGAAGAGGATGTTCTGGTGTGTATACGGGTCATGCTGATCCTTGTCAATAGCCATTGTTTAGTAGACTCAGAATCAAGACATGAGATGTGCATCCCTTGGTGGAACAAGACTCTTGGTCAATGTCTAAGAGGACTTTTTGGCAAAACCAAAGCCACGTGATGATGTGTTGCATTCTTTGGAGGAATAGGGCCCTTGTTTAGTGTTTAGGAGGAGACTATAGGCGGAGAGCCAAAGCCATGCAACGGGATGTTTCTTGAGTGTTTTAGACATGAGCGTTTGCTTTCAAGGCAACTGTCGTCCCGTCTTGTGTTTTATGTGGGAAGGGACAACGTTCTTTTTGTGTTTTTATGCTCATGCTCAAATGCCATGTTGTGGGTTGCAACCGCTTAAGAATGGAGCGATATGCAATGGTATGTTTGATGTTTCAGGCTGTACTGGATGTGTTTGGGATGTAACCAAGTATAAGGTGTTGAGGGATAGGTGGGATATGAAATGAGGGATGTACTAGTGAATGGTTTGATTTAGTCTTGTCACATGCGCTGTAAACAACGTCTCACCTTGTTGCTTATGATGAAGTGTGTTCTTGTACGAATACTTCTGAGTGTCATCCTGCAAACACAACTCCAAGAAGATAAGAAAACCATGAGTGAGCAAGCAAGATTAGACTTAAACTACTATTGATGAAACAAAGGCACCAGATGAGATTTTAGGCACTGTATATGAATGGCAGTAATGTGGTAGGATCGGCCGATGGCGAGCGATGCAGCGATTCTGATGAAGTTTGAATGCAGCCACAGATTGAGGAACCAGAGATGAAATTGCCAGTTTATAATCTTAGTGGACTATCATGGGTTAGTTTTATGTCATGACCCATTGGACATTTCCCGTTTAGCATCGTGGCAGACGGTGCATTGCCAGTTTCTAGTCTTAGCGGACCGTGAAGAGGCAAACCAGTTTATAGTCTTAGCGGACTCTGGAGAGTGGGGCTATGGTAGTTTACTGTTGTACTGGACGGGTGCTAGTTTATTGTCATTACAGACACTGTGTGGTATCAATTTATCGTCATGATGCCAGGACAAGCTATAGTATTAGTTTTAAGTCATAATTCCAAGACTGTTCTATGGTATCAGTTTACCGTGATGATTCTAGGACGAGCTGTGGTATCAATTTATAGTCATGATGTCAGGACTGTTCCATGATATTAGTTTACCATCATGATTCCAGGACGAACTGTGGTATCAGTTTATAGTCATGATGCTAGGACTCTCACGTATCTGAGCCTATACTCAAATGTGGAATGGTTTCAAGAACAAGTGATTGGCTGGATTATCAAGCCCATGCCCTTCCATATCAGCTAACTTGAATGCTTTGTTGTCATATGCTTTGGTGACCAAGTAGGACCCTTCTTAGTTGGCTGAGAATTTGTCCGAGTGTTCCCAAATGGCCTTATGTACAAGGTCACCTTCTTTGATAGGGCACTTATGAATGTCGTGCCGATGGCATTGCCATTGTTGCTTTTGGTACCATTCAATCTGATCATGCATGTATGCATTCCTCCTCCATTGAGTCCAAGTTAATGATGCGTAGGTCATTGTTTTACCCTTCGTCGAGGAGTCTAGAAAGTGTGATCCTTGAAGACGGTACTTGTAATTCCAGAGGTAAAATAGCTTTTGAACCATAAACAAGACTATATGGTGTTTTACCTATTGAAGTCCGATGCATAGTACAATGGCCCACAATGCGTATACCAGCTGCTCATGCCATCTTTTCTTGCCTTGGGTAAGCATCTTTTTAAGTATTGTAATGATGGTTTTGTTTGTGGCCTCTGCTTTCCCATTGCTCTGAGGGTAGTAAGGGGATGAAAATGAGTTTTTGATCCCCAAAATTTCACAGAAATTTTTGGTTTCGTAACTGCTGAATTGTGGCCCGTTATTAGTGATGATGGTCATGGGGATACCAAAACGAGTCACAATGTTTTCAAGAATGAAGTTGCATACGGGTTTAGATGTGGTCTTTCTAAGGGGAACAACTTCTACCCACTTCGTGAAATATTCTGTCGTGGTTATGATAAAACTATGCCCTGCAAAAGATGAGGGTGTTATTGGTCTGATAAGGTCCAACCCCCACTTTTGAAAGGACCATGTGATTTGCACTGTATGCAACTCATTTGGTGGAACATGGATCAGATTACTATGTCTTGGACAGGTACTACATGTTTTAGCCTTGGAGAGATAGTCATACTCCATGTGTGGCCAATAGTAGCCTAAGCATCTTATTTTCGTTGCCATTGCTTTTGGTGCTATATGCCCCCCGCATAGTCCATCGTGTACTTGCTCAACGATGGTTTGGGCATCAGCACTGCCAACGCATGTTAGCAGTATGCCTTCGTAGGATCGCCGACACAAGGTGTTCCCTACCAGTGCATATTGCTTAGAATGCTTTCGTATCGCATCTTTTTGTGCATTCGTTAAGTGTTGTGGTGTTTCACTGCGTAGAAGGTACTCTTTTATGTCGTCATACCATTCTATCACGTGTGTTGTACTAACATATGTAATTGGCAATGTATCAAGCATGTCAATTATGGGTTTCACACAGCTGATTATGGACCTTGGCAACGTATGGAACATGTCAGGGGATATGTTTAGTGCTAATGTGGCCAGTGCGTCTGCAATGATATTGTTGTTTCTGGAGACATGTTGCACGTCCATGTTTTTGAATCATTTCATTAAATGTTTGGCTATGTCACAGTATGGTTGTAAATGTTGCACTCTGCATGTATAAATATCTATGACTTGGTTCAAAACCAGTTGTGAATCCCCCCTGACCACAAGCCATGTGATGCCTGAAGCTAGTGCTGCCATGAGACCTCTAAGGAGACCTTTGTACTCTGCTATGTTATTGGTACAACGAAAGTCGAAACGATAAGAAAAGTTTCTGATCTCCCCGGAGGGATAGGTGATGACTGCGGCAGCACTTCCCCCTCGAGAGGTGGATGCTCCATCAAAGTTTAAAATAGCATCGTAGTCATTGCGTATTATGTCTATTGCACTTACATTTTCGTCCGGGAATTCCGGCTCTATCGTTGCTTGATTATGCGTTGGTGACGCAGTCATTTGATTTGCTATGGCTTGACCCTTAACTGATGATTGCGCTATGTAGTGTAGGTCAAACTCAGCTATCATGGCTTTCCAATGGGCTATTCTACTTGTCTCGTAAATGTTTCCTGTGATGGCTCTGAGCACATTATCCTTGCAGATTATGTTAACTTGGTGATGGAAGAGGTAATGTCACCATTTCTTTAAGGAAAAGACCAGTGCTAAACATGACCTCTCCACCTCGTTATACTTCTTTTCATGGGCTACTAATGCATGGCTTAAGTAGTAGATAGGGACTTCGGTTCCATCGTCTTGTTTCTGGCAAAGCATGGACGCGATTGACGAGTCCAAAGTGGCAAGGTAGATGTAAAACGGTTTATCATTTCAAGGTGGGTAAATTGTGGGTAGTTGAACAAGTGTCGTTTTAATATTATTGAATGGTTCCTGGAACTGTGGAGTCCATTCAAAATGGACGTTCTTGTGTAGCAAGTGGTTCATAGGTTTCAACTTGTCTGTTAGCTTTTCTATGAAACATCTGATGAACTGTAATCTACCTTATAGACCTCAGAGTTCGGTAAGGTTGCTAGGTGGTTTTAAGTTCGTTATGGCCTTAACTTTATCGAGGTCTACTCGTATCCCTGCTTCTAAGGCTATGAATCCAAGCATTTTGCCTACTTTGACTCCAAAGACACATTTCTTTGGGTTAAGTCTCAGCTTGTATTTTAAACAATGTTTTAGTACTAGGTCGAGATCTTGTACGTGTTGTTGTGATGACTTCGATTTAACCATGATATCATTGACATAGTCATTGAGCGAGTGCAGCATGTAGTCACTAAAAATGAATGTCATGGCCCTTTGATATGTGGCCCTACCGTTCTTGAGACCGAAGGACATCATTGTGTAACAAAAGGTTCCCCATGGTGTCATAAAGGTAGTCCGGAGCTGATGCTCTGGATTAATGCGTATCTAGTTGTATCCTGAGAAGCCATCCATAAAAGATAATAGGGCATTCCCAATGGTTGAGTCAACAAGTTGATTGATGTTGGGTAGGGGAAAATCATTTTTTATGGTTGCAACGTTGAGATCCCGGAAGTCAATGCATAAGCGAATACCCAATCGGCGTAATCGATAGCCCAAATGAAACCAGCCTGATAAAGTTTGGTGATCTCATTGCGAACTACCAATGCTACCTCAGGTTTAAACTTCTGTGCCTTTTGTTTTACTGGCTTCAATTTTGGATCAAGGATAATGTTGTGCTAGACGATTCGAGGATCTAACCCGGGCATGTCGATGTATGACCAAGCGAATGCTTTTATGTTTTCCCTAAGCACATACTCTATGTCCTTGGCTAGTTGAGGTTGTAGTAATGTACTTAATTTTAATATTTTAATTTCTCCATCGGGCATGGTGATGGCGGTTTCAGTCAACGGGTCTTCAGTGATACTATCGGCTTCTATATCAAGGGATCTTGTCATACCTTTGTAGTTATCTATTGTTTGTTGTGTTGAGGCTATGAATGCATCGTCTGTTGATAAACTTATGTGGATGAGATTTATGTCGATGTCCCTCACGATCTTTCCATACGGTCCATTGATGATTAACGGTGCGGATAAACGCTGACAATCCATCGAGCTCGCTCCTGCCAATAAACAAAGAGCAGAATGAGATAATGGGTATTGTTCCATGTTCTCTGGTAGCTTAAGTCATGTGTGCATGTATGATGGTGGTTTATCGTCGCATCAGGACACATGGCAGTTTAAGGCCTTACCAGGCCGTCATGGTAGTTTAAGGCCATACCGGGTCGTCATGGCAATTTAATGCCATACCGGGCGATCATGGCAGTTTAAGGCCATACTGGGCCTTCATGGTAGTTTGTGGCAGTTTAAGGCCATACCGGGCCATCATGGCAATTTGTGGCAGTTTAAGGCCTTATCAGGCTACCAAGGCAATTTAAGGCCATACCGGGCCATCATGGCAGTTTAAGGCCATACTGGGCCGTCATGGTAGTTTGTGGCAGTTTAAGGTCATACTAAGCCGTCATGGCAATTTGTGGCAGTTTAAGGCCTTACCGAGCCGCCAAGGCAATTTAAGGCCATACTGGGCCATCATGGTAGTTTAAGGCCATACCGAGCCGTCATGGCAATTTGTGGCAATTTAAGGCCATACCGGGCCGTCATGGTGGTTTGTGGTGGTTTAAGGCCTTACCGGGCCGCCAAGGCAGTTTAAGGCCATACCGGGCTAGATGTTCGCCGTATAATTTACATAAGAGAGTTTGTGCCAAAATGTTCAGTGCGAGCCTCTGAAGTTGGTTTACGAGAGAATCAGCATGTGGTAGTGTTCATTTTGTTTTATATATTTTTATTCATGCTTTGTATTTTTAACGATTTTTAAATAAAATTGATAAACTATTAAAAAACATTAAAAAACATCGAAGGTGGCGGCGACGGCAAGGTCGGTGTGATGCTATATATAGTGTGAGGTTGTCCATTGTAAGCACCATGAACTCAAAGCTGAGTGTGAGCGTAAACCTTAGAGTAAGCGTAAGTGTAGACCTCAGCGTAAGCATACACCTCAAACCCCAGCGTAAGCGTAGACCTCAAACCCCAACGTAAGCTTGAGCATAGAGGCCCCAACTCAGCGTGAGCGTAGAGGCTTAAACTTAGCATAAATGTGAGTGTAGAGGCCTCAACTCAGCGTGAGCATAGAGGCTCAGACTTAGCGTACAGGATTCAGTTTGGCGTGCAGTGTCGATCCTAGCATAAACCTGTCAATCTCAACGTAGAGGACACCAAAATGGGCAAGGGTAAGGAGGTAGAGGGACAGGGGAGGAAGGGGCCTGACCTGACGTTCACAGAGGAAAGCGAGGCCATGTTGTAGTGTCTGCCTAGGCCAAGGGGTCCATCATGGCCTAGATCGTCACACAGGTAGGCTCTAATCCTACCTCTATTAGTTATTTTCATCTGTACATATTATTTGGCATAAATGATTTTCGTAGTGTAGATAGTTTTAGTAGCATAGATAGTTTCTGTAGCGTAGAGGGTTTCGGCATATACGCCTAGTGTAGACAGTTAGCATAGAGGGCCTGTACGCTGAGCGTAGGTCCACAGCGTAGAGGGTCTCTATAGCGTACAACGTAGATGGTTTTGAATGTATATAGCGTAAACTGTTTTGTCAGTGCATAGCGTAAACAATTTTATCAGTATAAAGCGTAGATGATTTTGACAGCGTGTACGCTGATTGTTTTCACAACGTATACGCTGATGGTTTCCATGGCGTATACACCAATGATTTTCATAGTGTATACGCTGAGCGTAAACAGTTTATTCTTTTCAGGTGGGGTATAGCATAGACCTATTTTCATAGCATATAGCATAGACTGTTTTCATTGCATTCAATATAAATTGTTTCACAGCGTTCAGCGTAAACTGTTTCACAACGTTTAGCGTAAAGTGTTTGCATAGCATAAAGCGTAAAATGTTTGCACAACGTAAACCCTCAGTGTGAATTGTTTGCATAGTGGTTTGCACAGCGTATAGCGTAAACTATTTTCATAGCGTATACGCTGGTGGTTTTTTATAGCGTATACGCTGAGCATGAACAGTTTCTTAATTTTTTTTGAAGCGTTGGCCTGTAACATGGAATTTCATTTATTCATCTCATTTTCATATATGACTGATTTATCATGGCTTTCTAGTTACTTGCAGGGACACTGAGCCTTTCCTCCTGGTAGTTGAGCTAGTTGGGGTACTGGCATGGTTCGGGCCTCTAGAGACCAATCAGCCTACCCTTCATCTCACCATTGACAACAATGGTGTATGGTTCAGGGAAGGGGTGTGTGAATTCCTCGCCTTTATCCTGGACAGATTTAAGGTGGTGGTCTGGTCACGTTTGAGCGAACAAGTGGCACGAAGCGTGTTTGAGGCTATGTTGCCAGGAGCTTTGGAGGGCGTCATGATCTTCATGGAAGATATTAATGAGGGGCCGCTTGTGATCGAGGACGGTCCCTCCGACGGGCCCACATCTACCTGCCCGTTAGCGTGTGTGTGGGCCTTATTGCCCCGAGGGCGTGACTATCTCAACAACACTTTGTTTCTAGCTATGCATGCACACACACTATTCCAGAACCCTCCTGGCATAGTGTACCAGGTAGAGAGGTAAGATTTTTTTTGAGCTTATCATTTTTTGGTCTTTATTGTTTGGCGTTTGCTTATGTTTTGACAACCGTTCTTTTGCGGGCCCCAAGTTAACGAAGAGGGAACATGCATTAATGATGATGGGCTTGCCTTGGCTCATACTACTCTAAAGACCTTTATGGTGGATCCATTTTCACAAACGATTTTCTATAGCGTTTGCACAATGCATAGCTAGTGGATGGTTGCATGAAGATTGATCGCATAATGGACCAATTTTCCCTCGTGACTCTAACCTGACTTCTAGCACCTCTAAGTCCACAAAGGAAGGTAAGTAATAACATTTTCTAAATGCCTTCGTGTGTTTGTCTGACTACTGGGGGTTATACTGATGTGATGGTTTCAAATTGTATCTACAGTTGATGTCTCTCCCAGTGGAGACCCTGTCACAATAGGATGAACTGAGAGTACCCTCTCGATGAAGTTCGGGGAGATCAGTAAGGCATAGAAATGGTTGCACACCCATGCCTCACCGTCCATTGTTGGTTTTTTAGATGATGCCGACCTTATGAAGCTCTTTACAACCCCAAGCCCTGATGTGTCGATAGCCGAAATGATTGGGATTGTTGATTCATTCGACAAATCTATTTCTTACTACAACACCTGTATTAAGGGTGTTAAGATAGTCTTCCATCTGTCGGCTGAATTTTTTTTGGACCTGTTTGGTGTACCAGTGAATGGCGTAGATGTAGTTTTGGACAGGGTTCAGAAAGAGCTTCATATGGTACGTGAGCTGGAGGACTGGTTGGGTGTTGCCAAGGGCACCAAGGGATTCCCTATGCAGGGGAAGTCAAAAGTTAAGGAAATAAATGAATTATATCCCCTGTTTAGGGCATAGGTGTTCCCTAAATCCCTATCCCAGGTGAGGAGCCTTGGTGTTGAAGCTATGCATATTATGCGAACTGTCTTAAAAATCGGGATGCGTTATAACTGGGCTCAATTTTTATTGTCGGGCATTCATAAGGAGATAGTGCAATTGCGTTCAAATGTCAAGGCATAGTCCCACTTTACATTTGCATTCTTTACTGGCTATCTTCGCCGTTTGGACAAGTTTCTAGTGGTTTGCACGGACAATAAATATGTCCTATGGGATCGTACTCAGTTGTCTTGTCCGTGGATCAACCATTTGTTTGAGACAACTGAGTCCCAAGATGCTCCCGAGGGGATTGATGAGTTAGTGTCCATCACAATGGGAGGGTCATCTGGTACGTCAATCCACAGATGTGACAGTGTGGGGTTGGAACCAGATGACATGCCTTATACTACCAAGAGAGCTGAACGTGTTATCAAAGAGACAATTGGGAAAGCCAAGTCGAAGCTCTCGAAACGTGAACGCTCAATAGAGGTGGCCTCGAATGTGGAAGAGCCACGGGTGAAATGAATACGGTTCAAGATGCCTGTCCGAGGTAAGTAAACTTGGTGCACTTATTGCATTTTTCTTTTCATCTTATTCATAATTTTTATTTTGACCACTCACATGCCACTGATGCCTTCAGACTTGACTTGAGAAGTGAGGAGGCAAGAATTAGAGACCATCATTGAAGAGGAGGAAGCTACAATGGAATTAATAACTAAGGAAGAAGATGTGGGCAAAGATCAGGTGGGAGGGATGGAAGAGCTGGGGGAAGACACCATAGAGACTAAACTTGTCAATGACCAGAGTGGTGTCGATGAAATTTTCAGCAGCTTCCTTAAGGGAAGACTAGACTTAGGCAAACCCCCAAACCCAGAAGGGGATAGAGAACATGGTATATTTTCTTTTTAATTTGTTGTGTTGCTTTGTGAGTCATTATTTCTATGGTGTTTTACTTTTGTGATTTCATCTTTTCTAGATGAAGGTACTGAAACCATAACGATGCGGCTAGACATGCCCATGAAAATGGTTCCCCCTGAAAGGACCACGGAGGTTAGTCCGTCTCATACTTGTGGACCATTTATTTGGACCGAGATGCCAAGTAAAATGGATTTTGTGGCTGGTATCACTGAGGAGGTTGTTGAATGTATTCAGGAAGCCCACCCTGAGATAGGTACAAATATTTCAAGTCTTTTGCAGCTTTAGAGTTTCACACCCCGTTTTTGTCGTTTTAGCGTTTGTTCTTTTCATGTGCATAGGTGCGAAACTGAGGTGGGATCCTTCTAATACTATTAGCATTGAGAGTTTTCCCACACTACCCCCAGAAGTCGAGCAGATACCAAGGCCAGTTTATGATGAGGCGGCGGAAGGTCTTGTACACAACGCCAAATCACTTTGGACTTGTAGGCATTCCATCGAACAGTTGTGGTTGCAAGTCAGAGAAAAGGAGAAAGAAGTTTCCGAGTTATCAGTTGAGCGTGATGATCTCAAGGCTCAGTATGAGTTCGCCTCTGCTAAACTAAGTGGTGATCGCTCTTGGCAGACTTTCGAGGTCACGTATACTAGATACTGGAACCTACTCAATCGCCATGCATCATTGACCCGGAAACTAGCAGAGCGTAAGGCCCAGGTGGATCTGTTGAACGTCATGTCTTAAGATTGGAAGGATTTCACTTCCAAGATGCGTAAGTGGGGTCAAGATGAGAAGAACCACAAGCACCATTATAAGAAATCATTGAAAGAAGTATCTATTGAAAAGCATCAGCTTGAGATGTTTGTGGAGAGTCTGGGTCTACGTTCTGCGTTTGATACCTTTGCTCAGAACACAACTGTTGAGATGGAATCGCCTACTAGGATAATCACGAGCACTTCTGGGGAGGTTTTTGTGGGTGAATTCCCTTTAAAGCATCCTACATGATTAGCTATTGACACGGGGAAGGCGTTGGCAGATGTCGACGTAGGCCTTGATGGCACTAATTGGGCGAGCATCTCAGAGGAGGAAATCCTCCGCCGGCTGGAGTTTAGTTTAGGGTGATCCTCTACGGTAAGCATTTTGTTATCATGAAACTTGTTCGCTGAATAATTTTTGAAGGTTTTTTTGATGATTGTTTCTTTTGCATTTTATAGGATCAAGGTGACGATGATGTTCAAGAAGCTGGCCCTAGTGGAGTAGGGACCCATGATGCTAGCAGGTCCAAAGGAGATGATCCTCCTGTCCTTGATGTTTAATTTTTGCTTCGAAATTGTTCTAGTTCACATTCTTACATGAAATTGTAAATTGAATAATTTGAGTTGTGTTGAATGGATGAATAAAATCAGTTGACTCTTGTAATTGTACATCATTACATGTATAAATACATAATTTTTACTTATATTTTTTTGTTGTGGATTTTTGGTTTAAACGTAAACACGACATGACAATATAAAATGTTTTGGTTTGTTTTTGTAGTTTAAGTGTAGTGCATGAATATAATTATAAGTAGGACTATAATTATAAGCGAAAGATATTTGCGAAAATTGTTATTGACAACATGACAATGCAAACGTAAATTCAAATAGTGAACTGGAACTTGGGAGGAAAACGAAGTATAAGTGGATGATCTAGTTTAAGGCCATTTTGGGCCACTTGCACTAGTTTAAGGCCATTTCATGCCACTCGCACTACTTTAAGGCCATTTCAGGCCATGCGTACTAGTTTAAGGCCATTTCGGGCCACTCGTGAACAAGGGAAGTTTCAAAGGACACGGGTGGATTTCTCTTGGTAGACCAACCATTTCTGATCGTGGCTAGTTTTACGTCATTGCAGACATGATAGTTCAACGTCATTCTGGACTTGGAATGTAGTTTAATGTCATTTCGGACTATTTGTAGTTTAACGTCATTTCGGACAATTTGTTGTCTATTGATTTAGTAATTTTTTTATTTTTCTCATTTTGACATTAGGAGATGCGTTAGCAGGTATGATTCTATATTCAGCGTCCCCTTCGTTTATCATGTTGAATGGTAATTTCACCCAAGGGACATATGATGAAATTGTTCCCGCGTTGGTGTTTTCTTGCACTTCTACGTGTGTCTCAGTTTCCGTGTCAGTTGTAGTTTCTAGGGGAAGCTATGTATCTATGATTTCAGGCCCAGGTATTCCCGTTTTGGGTTGGTTTTCCTTTGTATTTACGAGATAATCACCTACTGGTTGTTGTTTAGTTGTATGGTCTTGTTTAGGCTCTTCGAGCTTAACCTCTGAGCCTTGTTCTGCATCTATGTACAAGGAGATGGTAGGTGTAGCAGCCTCCCCGTGTATAATGATTTCGCTGCCTTCATAAGGCAAGTGAATTTCTTGGTGTATGGGGGAAGAGATTGCTTTCAGTTGGGCTAACCAGGGCCTTCCCAAGATTAGGTTGAACCCTGGCATTTCATCGATTACCACAAAGTCAGCAGATGTGGGGAATTGATCCCCTGCTATAAAGTCTAAAGTCACGGTGCCTTTGACTATCACGCGTGACTTGCTGAATGATTTCAAGCATGTGGTGGTAGTTGATCTGATTAGCTCTATGAGCCCTAGTTGTTCGACGATGGGATATGGCACTACATTTGTGGTAGCTCCATCATCTACATGGACCCTATGTATCTTGAATTGGTTTACTCGTATTGTTATGAACATAGGGGCTATTGTTACCTCTCTTGTTTTCTCATCCAACTTGATGTTGTCATTGTGGAAACTTAATGGCTTGGAAGTTGACCCTTGAGGTGAGTATATTACCGCATGAATTGAAGGTTCATTTGGAGATAAGTCCTCGCTTACAGGGATAGATGTTAACATGTGCACTAAAGCTTCGCGATGGGTTTGGGATGTTAACACTAGGTCATATAAGCTCAACGAAGTATTTTTTTGTTTGAGTGCTTGCGTGACTTGTGTTAGAGCTGTTGCTAGGTCTCTACTGTTGGGTGTATGTTTATCGGCAATGACTTGGTCCATTGGGCCTAACAGTTTTATTCTGTGCATCGTTGGTTTGTCGTTTTTGCTCGGAATCGTTGATTTAGATGTATCATGTTTTCTGGATGATTCACCCTTATGGCCTGTGTTTGGTTTACTGTTAGCTGGTGTCATGGGTATTGCATTTAATGGGGTAGGTTTAGGAGGTCCTAAGGCTAGCCGTTGACGCTCCTTCTCCAAGCGTTCGCATGTAAGCTTATCTGCTAAGCGTTTTCCTGTATGGCATGGGGGTGCATTTGGTTTCAGAGCCTCAGGCTATTTTGGGATTCGTACTATGTATGGAGTCGGGAGGGGTTTTGGGTGGACGGTTGCATGCGGTTGAGTGCCAGGCTAGCTGGGCACCTTGATGACATAAGGGCTGGGTTTATTGTATTTTTGCGAAATGGAGAATTGGTGATCACTAGGACATTCGGGTGTCCTAACAACGTATGGAGTTGGCCTAGCTGGAGGTTGTACCTCCGCTGTTGCAACGGAAGGTGGTACTTGGACTATGTAGGAAGTGGGCTAAATAGGAGGTGTTGGTATGTTTAAGATAGTAGCGGCGGGAGGTACGCGCACCACGTATGGTTTTTCGCGTGTTGGGGTGTTAGAATTTGCTACGGTGGGGGGTACTTGGACAACATAAGGCTTCTGCAGTGAATATGATGACTGAGGCACCAATGTTTGTATAGTGGAAGGAATACGCACTACAAATAGTTTATTAGGCGTTTGCTGCTCATGGTCAGAATAGACAGTGTTAATGCTAGTTATTTCAGGTTTGTTATCAAGGTAGATTGTGTTGATCACGTACGATGCCTCTTTGGTATTTAGAGGATCTTTATACACATCCATGACCTGGTTTTGTGGTTGGACCAAGTTGGCTTCATCAAAGGTGATCTGACCTCCATCGATCATTCGTTGGATATCTTGTTTTAGGGTGAAACAATAATTTGTTTCATGCCCATTACGTTGGTGATAGTCGCGGAAATGGTCCATTCTAAAGCCTTTTGGCACTGGAGGCTCATCTAGCATTGCTAGGCTTGGGTTCTGAACCAGTTGATAGAACTGATCGTGCCTTTGGATCGTTGTAGGGGACAACTGTTTATGTTTCATTAATCCAGCCTTCAAGAGTTGGTCGAACAACTGCGATGGTTTCATGGGTAGTGGTGTGTATTGAGAGGGGTCCTTCCTCTAGAAGTTTCTTGTACAATTCGGTGTTGGGTTCTGTGTTGAGGATAATTCTGGAGCAATCGCGGGAGTGGGTTTAGCGTAATTAGAAGGGACAATAGGCAGTTTTCTTTGTTGTCCCACATGTGCTTGTTGTGTTTCTGCTACTGCCGCTATAGTTGTTTTAACTTTTTCTTTATCTTTCTTACCGTGTTGGTTCTTAAAGGCTGCATATGCAAGATCATGGCTATTTTGTGCTGCCTCCTCTATGTTCTTGATTTGTACAAATGATGGACTCACATTGCGTGCATTGAGATAGTATAGCTTGGATTTCACAAAACCGTTGACAATCCCTTTTAAGATGGTGAGGAGGTACGTTTCTGGGATCAACTCATGGAGCTCATTGAGAGCAGCACTCCATCGCTGGATGAATTTTTGGACAGGTTCAAGGGGTGCTTGCTTGACCTGTATGAGGCTGTCTAGCATTGCCTCGGGTTTCAAGTTATACTTGAACCTGGTGACGAATTGGTATAACAGATCTTCCAAAGAAGAGATGGAATTTTGTGGCAAGGCCCGACACCAATCAAGTGCTCTCCCAGCTAGGGACATGGGGAACACTTGTAAAATGGCATGTGGCCATGCCTGAAGTAGCACACACTCTAGTCTAAATGTTATGAGGTGAGCATTTGGTTTTGTCTCCCCCATGTATTTGGTCAGCGTAGGCAAAGATACACCCTTGGGTAATGTTAGGGGTGGAACCGAAGAGCTGATAGGATCATCGTGATAGAAGTCCACTACCTTCAGTTCTCCGTTGAGGTCAGTTTTGAGGTGTTTGACCTCGTCAGTTAGCTCCTGCATTAGCTTTTTGGCATCAGCCCAATCTTGGGTGCTAGGTGAGATGGCAGGTTGGGGATGTTGTACAGTGTACAGATTAGATTGTTGGATAGTGGGTTGGAAGGCAGAATGCTGTGCGGTCAGAGGCTATACTTGTGGGATATTTGTAGCGGTTGGTGCGAAAGGCGGCAGTTTGTAGGTAAGGGATTGCTGTTGTCGTTGCGGTTGTACTTGGGGGTGTTAGTTGGGAAGATTGTGTGAGGCGGTATGTTATAATGAGGGGGTTGATGTGATTGGGCACCAATCGCTATCCATTGCCCAGTCATGTTTTGTGTAGGAATCCCCTAAACTTGTTGGGTTGCAGTTGCAAAGGATGCTCCTTGGGTTGGGATTTGTGGTATGTAATGAGCAGATTTAGAAGCCAGTATTACATGCAGCATCCCGATCACTCGGGGCGGGAAGGTTGCTCCTACATTGTTTTGAGGCGATTGTATTTGCAAGGATGGGGCTACTGTTGCAACAGGGAGAATAGCAAGAGGAAGTGTATTGAGTTGTGGGTCAGTTGTAGGAGGAATATGAACAAGTGCGGATGATTCTTGTTGAGGTATTTGTGCTTAGGTGAATCTAAATGGTTGAAGGGATGTAATTTTCCCTGTGGCTGGATGAAACAACTGGTTGACATAGGTTTGTGGACTAAGAGTATGGTATGAATCTTCATGCTCGGATTGGGCTGCAAAGTCATCCTCCTCTTCTGGTTGAGGATTTACTACAGGCTGATCTAGAGACTGGCTCCTTTGCAGGAGGAGTTGTGAGATGAGCTCAAAGTAAGGCTTTGGAAGAGGGATGATATCGTACGGGGAAGGAATGAACTCTTGTTCTCCCCTATAGAAAAGTTTGTATTGCCTCTTAACTTCCATTTCGGCTCGGTCCACGGCTAGGTCGACCTGTATTTTCATGCATATGAAATTGTATTGGTCCTGAGTTATGATGTTAGATGATGGGTTCCTTCGTTCCAATCTAAGAGACCGGCGAGGCCCTACTGTGGGTTGTACCATGGGCTATTGAACAACCATGGTGCCTACAAGGTCTGTGACCTGGGTGGTTCTAGCGGTGGAGTTTGCGGTGTTCATGATGAAGGGTTGAGAATACGATACAGTGAAGGGATATGCAACTGGTATACCTAATATAGCGTAAACCTACGTTTGTGGCATACAGCGTATAAACTAGGTCTCAGCTTATAGGCTTCAATGACCAGCGTATAATGACAACGTATAGGTATCCAGCGTATAGTGGCAGCGTAGAGAATCTACAGTGTAGAGCGTACAGCATATATGCTAAGTAGCATAAATGGAGTCTACAGCGTAGAGCGTGTAGCGTATACTGAACGGCATAGACAGAGTCAGTGTACAGCGTAGACAAAGTCTATAGCGTAGAGAGTGCAACGTAAACTTAGCAGCAGCGTATACGTCAACAGCATAGACAGAGTCTTGTGTGCAGCATAGACAAAGTCTACAACGTAAAGTGTGCAGCGTATACGTCAGCAGCGTAAATAGAGTTCTGTGTGCAGCATAGACAAAGTCTACCACGTAGAGTGTGTGCAGCATATACTCAACAGCGTAGCCGCTAGGAATTTTGAAGACAGGGTTGGCGTATAGTGAACAACAGTGTAGACACTAGGAATTTTGCAAATAGGGTCGACGTATAGTGAACAACAGCGTAGACACTGGGAATTTTGCAGACAGGGTCGGCATATAGTGAACAACAGCATAGATGCTAGGAATTTTGCAAATAGGGTTGACGTATAGTGAACAACAGCGTAGATGCTGGGAGTTTTGCAGACAGGGTCGGGGTAAACTCAGCAGCGTGGACATTGGGAGCTCTTAAACTCAGCAGCATAGACGCTGGGAGCTCTGAAGCACAGTGAGTTTTAGGCAGTTTGGCCCTCCTTCTAGCGCCAATTTTTGTACCGTCCAAAATCGTCTGTCTTCGGCTAAAAGGAAACAAAGACCTGGAGATGTTTGGAAACATCATGCTCCTTGTTGAGTTCGACTTCACTTGAAGCTGTCTGTGGGGCCCTCAAGCTTTAGTCATGCTAGTGAATATCATGACTTAGCTTGATTCTTGTTGGAAAAGTACTAAGCTCAGAATTTTTTGGTGTTTCACAACTCTCCCAATAAGGTATCATCATCTTCATTAGAGAGTTGGGAATGAACTTGTTTAATTTTTTTCATGCCTTCAACATATGCACATGTTAGACTCTTAGTTGGCTCCATGCATATTATGTTACTATCTGAATTAGGTATTAGCCATTGGGTGCCCTCCTACTTTGTGGCTACTTAGAGACACCATTGAATATTAATTTCTTATTCACATTGATTGCATGTCTTAATATATGTGCTCTTGATTGACCAAATCTTTTGCACGCAATTGCACCTATTATCATTATACACGATGCATAGAATACACTTCTTCTCAATTTTTCCTAGCTCATTTTCCTTGGATATTTCTAAGGATAGCTCCCTTATTTCCATTCGCACATTGACCGTGCTTAACCAAGACCTTTCCATAATGATGGGGAAGTCACTTTTGTAGTTTTTCACCTTGATTACTTGAAAATTAGCAAGATAGGACCATCCACAAACTATGGTCACAATGTCCTCTACTAATCCCAAAGGGATATTATTTGACTAATATGCTAATTCTAAATGGATGTTGCTCTTCTTAAGAGGTGATAGGTTCCAGGCCTTGTACATATCATGGAACATGAGGTTAACTTTGGGACCAGAGTCAAGAAGAGATTTGCATGGCTCTTATCTAGCAATCTATAGATAGATGAGTGAACTTCCTAGGTCAGATCTTTTTGTAGGATGATTGCCAACCTTAATCTAGTTAGAAACAACATGAGTTAGCATTATAATGTGAATCCTAGGTGGCACTTGGTTTGAAGGGTACTTGAAAGTATTTGATGTAGAGGACAAGGGTGTTGGAGATGCAGGATGATCAACCAAAGTAGGTTGTGAGGATTGGAGAGGACCGGTGGGTGAGAAAAAAGGTCATTTCTTTGATTGATTATCCAAACCACTTGGTTGAAAAACTGTTTGTAAGTGTATAGCGCTTATAGTATTTTGTTGTTGTAACTGTGGAGGAATTTCACCCTACATGGATGAAGAAAGAGGTAATTGAGTTGAAGGTGGAGGTGTAGGTGTAGACGGATGTGGAGAATGATATGGATATGGATATGGATTCTTTTCTCAAGTAGATGGTAAATGTGTTCAGTGGTACTTTGGAGGGTAATAGCGATGTTGGAATGACGCATGACTTGTAGAACTCCTAGGGTAGATGGGTTACTAAACATAGTGCTTGTATGGATTTGGTTGCCTATAAGGGCACTACTACCTTGGTAGTCACACTCTCCATGATTATGGTTGATACCACTATTGGTATTGTTCGTATAGTTGTGGAGGAGCTCCAATTAGGTACTAAGCTTGTTGTTGCTGGTGGAACTATCTTTGACTACCTTGAGGGTAAGGTAATCATATTGGATCTTGCCTACATGCTAAGCAAGGATTCAATGCATACACTCTAGACTCTTGTAAGTATGACACCATAGGGAAACATCCCTTTTTATGTTCATATTGATAGATGTCACATTAAGTTTGACCATTAGAGTTAGACTCCAGAAATTCCTCTACTACAACAACTTTGCCCTTACCTCTTTGGTAGGCATGTTTAGTTTCTTTTCACCTTCTATGATTACAATCACTATTTTACTCTTTGGATTCTTTAGCAATCTTTAAAGAAATTTAAAACTTTGCATTCAAAGAGTCCCCTAACTTGTCAACCTTGGCCAAAATATCAGAAATAGATTTTTGGATGGGCAAGGTCTTTTTGTTCACCACTTCATCAAGTGGTGACTCCTCCTGGTCACTAAATTGGACCTCTCATTTTCTAATTGAAGGGTCCTTGTTATATTCTTCAGCACTTTCTCTCTTTCATAGCTCAGCTTCTTCTTTTGCTATTTGATCAATTAACCTTTGGATTTTAGACAATACTTTTGATATTTGTCATTGAATAGTTCTAACATGATACTCCATCTTTGGATAAATTTTAGCTCTAAGGATCGGTACCAACTTTTAGCTTCTTTAAAGAGCGTCCTTGGAAAAAGCTTGAGTTTTTGCCACTCATTCTCTATGTTGTATAAGGCACAGGCATCTTGAAAAGCTTGTAGATGTGTCTGCAGATCATAATTGTATTCCCCCTCAAATCTTGGGATATTGTTCAAATCTAGGTGCTTGATTTGCCTATCCTTCATATGCCTGGTCAGGATTTTCATTGCCTCTACAATGCTGAGCATATTGTGAGTCGCCAATAAAGGTTCATCATCATCATTGCGTTGATGACATCGATGATGGTTTTGACTACCCCTTCAATTTTGATGGCCTTCATAGTCATTGTTCCTTTTTCGATCACCTTCATCATGGTTATTTTGATTATGACTTCCATGAGAACCATTAGATGAAGAAGAATGGTTAGAGTGAATGAAGAGGATGAAGAAGAAGGTGGACCACCACTACCACCGTGATGTCTACCATCACTCTTATGCTTATTATGAT
Organism: Gnetum montanum; assembly: GCA_015680685.1. Classification (NCBI taxonomy): domain Eukaryota; kingdom Viridiplantae; phylum Streptophyta; class Gnetopsida; order Gnetales; family Gnetaceae; genus Gnetum; species Gnetum montanum. The sequence continues at coordinate 196,424 of MNCI01010799.1, read as the reverse complement.
TACTAGCCTTAGATCCCATGTTGTTGTGATGTTTACTCGAGTCCCTACCTTGGTTATCACTCTTTCCTAACCCTAGTTTATGAATGTCAATCGTAGGGTCACACCCTTGCCATTAGTAGTAAGAGGTGGAGAATCTTCATGTTAAGAACCTTCTAAGGAAGGATCCTCATTGTCCTCTTGATCTAGTAGGAACAAGCAGTTAGTGTAATGTTTTTCCTTTGTAGATTCATGGAGTTTCTCCATATGTTTATTTCTTTTATGTTGTGTTTCAGTGGGACAATAGTTTCGAGTGTTGTATCTATCCACAATGTACTCCTCATGAAGATCTACTATGCCCAACTTCTTAAGGGTTTTAAATAGAATTCCAGTCATAGATCTATCAAGGGCCAAGACAACGTTGCCCTCCATATCATGTCATCACATTTGTTCATCCTGATGTAGGATGAAGGTAAAATTTGACACAAACCCATCTAGATGAGTGTATACCACCTTGCATTCGTGTGGGATCTGTGGTTTTGTATCTTCAGGCTTGTGAGAAGAAGAAGACATTTTGCAAAAGAAAATGAAATTTTCAATGTGCTTTTATAATTTTATGTATAGTGGGAATGATATGGACCTTTAGGTTTGTACAATGATATTAATGATATTCACTTAGACCTAAATAGTGCACATTCCATAAATAAAACTCCTAAGTAATTGTGCCAATGATGAGTAGTGAGGTACCCCTATGCCTAACCATATGAATCACAAAGCATTTATGTGCAATCTACTTAAATTCTATGGACTTTATTGTTTCCAATGCACTAGCCCATTAGGAAGTGAATCTAACCTTAAGATCAAGTGTTGTCTTTCCAATTACACTTGTGATGTTTGTTGGTATCGTTAAGTGTAACTGAGGTATTTGATTTTTATCATTTTGTGTTTTATAAGTTGGTGCTCAAATGTAGATAAAAGCAATTTGATTAACTAATCTAAATTAACTAATTACTAACATTTAATTAATCCTAACATAAGTATCCATTCCCACTTTCTATGCACATCCTAAACCCACATATGCACTAATGGGTGACCAAGCACTGTACTACTGGCTGTACCAAGTAATAACGCTATTGAGATTATCAAGTAAATACATGTTATGTTCGAACCGATCATACTTATGTGCGTAATCTATCTCCATTAATTTTCTTATTAATGTAATAATTGAAAAATATTTAATAACTAATTAAAAATAATTTAATAAAGATTTGTACACTCAATGACTCCTGCTATGGAAACTGAGGGAAAAAATTCTAACTTTTGAATGGGAAAAATGTAAGAGCTTCATTGCTACTAAAATCTAGATTTTCATAAATGTGGTTGGTAGGTGCATATTTATAGGCAACAAATGAACATTTCATCGATAGGGACACATCAACGTAGGGTGAGATGCATCAACGAGACCACCAACCAATGATGACTCATCAATAATCATCGTTATAACACTGGCCCAAACATGAACCTTTTCAGGGGAACTATTATACGAAATATTACACTTTTCATTTTTAAATATATCTTTTAATCTTACCTTCATATATCTAATTAATATTTTGATGAATGGTGAGGTACCCCTACACTCAACCATACAAATACGAGCATTTCACGCATGATCCGGTCGAACTATGCAGATAGACTAGTTGTGGTATCTAGACAGTTACTCGTAGATCGTAGTTCATTATCTTCCCACCTAGACTAGTATTAGCTTTGTTACGTATGGTTTAGTCTAGAGTGAGGTGGATGATGTGTTCCTAATTAATGCTACTTCTAGGTATGATTGGTAAATAATATCAACTAAACTAGGAGAGAGTGTGTGAGAGAGAATCTAACCTAGCCTAAGTGCGATGAGCATCCATTCATCCGTACACATCTTGGACCTCATGCATGACTACCATTGGGATTATCAAACACATGGACTAGGTATGCTATTGGGTTACCAAGTAGTCCCACCTAAATACTCATGATTAAGTCATACTCATTTCACGTTACTAGGAGATAAGGGTAAAGAGACATTACCGAAGGAAGCAGTAGATAATAATAACAATTAAATGAATGCTGCAATGATGAAGTAATCTCGATCTTTATTGCCAGTCATGTGCATGTCCAAGTACATCACACTCGAATAAGGACGTCGTATAATTACAATCACCACACTGTGGGTATGCACTTGAGAGAAAAACTACTAAAAACCTAAGGACTCCAAAAACTCAAAAACTCCCAAAAAAACTCTAAAAACTACCTACTAAATCTTCCTACCTCTTATTTATAGATGAGGAGAAAGGCTGTGATATCACGTACACGATATCGCATCTAGGCTATGATATCGTGTACATGAGATCATGGCTGCGATATTGCAGGGAACAAATTTATGACTCATCACACCCCCATGACTGAATGAAAACTCATCCTCGAGTTAAAGTGAGAACAAGCTGTATTGATTACACAGTGGATAGGTATGAGATTATTGACTAATGAGAATGGATTTATGTCGTAGTGTGGAATCAAAAAAAAATTGAGACATAACACAAAGAATGCAAAAGAAAATACTATAGCTATAAAATTGATGGAACTCATGTAGTTCCTAGTGGCGATGGCTCCTCCATGGATGCCTTTCCCTTGTCTTGTGCTCTAGGTCTTATGACTTGATGGCATTGAAGTATGGCTTGGAGTCTCTCCTCTTCGGTTCGTCGATCCTGTGCCATTCATGCCAATGTTTCGATGTTTGATGGAGTCAGTACTTCCCATGGGTAGGGTAGTTGCGAAAACATTTTATTTGCTTTGACGTACTAGGCTACAAACACCCGTCATTCCTCCTTGTAAGCTTTGGCTTTGTCTCTGTATTCTTAAAAATCTATAAGCTGTTGAGCCAAGTCTATTGTGGCACCTTTTTTCCCTTGGTATCTTGCTTTAACCACCTTGATTTTAGAATTTGCAACCTCCAATTTTTGCAACAATTTCTTGTGTTCTACAAATTCTGTTTCATAGTTGACATAGGTGGTGGCTACGTGTTGCTCGAGCTTTGTTCTTGGGCACCTTGATATTAACATGGCAAGGTTGGCATACCGTAGGTTCACTAACTCCATGTATTCTGTAAGGTCCTGGGTCTACAGGTCCCAGTTCTTAACTTCCGCCTGGTGCATAAATGCATATGTGTCCAATATGGCCCCACAGTCAGTGTGTTGAGCACTAAGAGCATTGATGTGAGCCTTGGCCATATGGATCTCCTTCTCGATGATCTATTTATACATCCCCACTTGGTCTTAAAAGTGATACTTTAGCTTTTCATGTTGTTTAGCCTCATTCTACCATGTGCTTATTTCAATAGCCATCTTTTGACGGATGGCATGTACCTCCTCCATTGAGAGGGTTCGATTTTCCCTGGCTAAACAGTTCATGTCCTAGTTGACCCGGATGAGTTGTTTTCACAATTGTTGAAACTGTTCCACGAGAACATTCTTTTGCTTCTTCACAAAGGTCAACCGAAGGTTGTCAACAATAAGTTGCTTGTTTTCCTCATATAAGGCCTTGAGTGCCTTGGTATGCATGTAATTTTGCGCTCATGCTACAGAGGCATCCTAAACAAACTTCTCTTTTTCTTTTGCCACCTTCTTATTCTCTATCAATAGTTTGGTCAGTTGCTTAGTTTTGAAACTGTCTAGCTAGTCTACGAGAACAAATTGAGAAGGATCCCATTGCGTTGCTTGTAGGGTCACGAGCCTTTCTTGAAATCTTTGCACCTCTGCTTCTGCATGCTTAACCCTCATCTCTATCAAGACCAACTTTCCTTTGGTGGAAATGAGGTCTAATTAGATTGCTATAACATCCTATGCAATGTCAAATAAGAACATCATTACTTTTCCTATTTGTAGAAATCGATTAAGTACATCCTCATGTTCCGTAGGAGTCATTGAGGTTCTGGCCAAAGTTTGAGCATCCTGTGCTCATGTAAGATTTTTCGATGGCATAATAGATACATTAAATGATTCTTTAATGTACGTCTACAGCTCCTGTTGCATCCTAGTGCTACATGACCATCACCATGGCCCCTTTACCAGTTTCTAATTTCACTTGAAAGGATGCAGTGTTCCTTGAGATTTTTTGTAACCAAGTGCTCTCCACTCCTCCTGTATGGATGGACACTTTACCCCTTGCAAAATCCAAAGAACCCATGGGTTGTATGGCATCATCGATGATGCAAAAGAGATTTGCATCATCATGAATTCCCTAACTAACCATCTCAGTGATGGCCTTGAGATGGCCCATCGATAGTCTGTAATCCTGCAGTGGTGGCGGTTGATCCTGCTAGCCCATGCTAAGCCCTTCTTCTTGTTGTTGGCTAGGTCCTCTTCTTGGAAGTTCACTGGGTCCTACAAGTTGAGTTGTAGTTCGCCCTACCATCTATTATTTTTCCTGTTCTAGCCCCAGCATCTCACCAGTGATTTTCCTTGTGGCTAGTGGCTTTAGCAGTTCAGCATACAAAGCATTTTTGGCTTTTTAGAGGACATCATTGTGTATCCTTTGATACCAGCACGTCTACACAACTTCCTGATAAGACAAGGGAAGGGCAACACAAGCTTCCCTATCTTCCGTTCCTCAAACTACCTCAGGATCTCTGTAAAATATAGATGAGGTAGGTTAGCATTAACCTTTCTCATCAATACTGCACATCCTCTTGTCACATATGTTGAAATTATTTTTAAGCCCTTTGTGGGGAAGAGGTGATAAGTCCCTATTTTGAAATAGATCCTTTCTTTCATCATCGACTCCCCAAATGTCTCATCCTCCTTGCCATATGCCTTTTCAACCAAACTTGTCGTGCATCAAGGTCTGAGAAGGTCGACAACTAAGAAACCTTTGGCCCTATATTTGGAAGGTTTAATACTTTCAAAATGGCTTGAACAAAGAAATCCATAGTCACACCACAAATGTTAACCGCGGTGCATTGTTTTGTGTTATGCCAAAATAGGTATGTTTCCCCTAAGTACCAAGCATTGCTTTCAGAGAGGATAGGCCATAATGGGGGCCCTTTGAGGTGAACCCTAACGACCTTTGAAGAAAACTCTTTGAAATATCAAAATTTTAATTCCACAATCATTGCAGTGAATATGGACCTTTCATGGTGGCCTAAACACAATCTTGGTGCAACATGAGATGTTGTCCCTGTTCAGGTGTAGCAACAACTCCTCCTTCTGCCTGCCTTGAATGTATAGTAACAGGGTCCTCTTGGTGGATACTAAATGATTATTCCTCCTACTCTGCATGTTATCTGGAAGGAACTTGTCTTTCACCTCTACTAGGTTGTTTACTTCCACCTTGAGCAGGACCTTCCTATTGTTCATGTTTTGGTGTCATTTGCAATCACATGGGGCCAATTTTTAGTAGAGTTGTTTCCAAAGTTAGGTCATACCTTACTGCTTACCTTAATGAATTTTTCTTATCTCTATGTGATGTTTCCCAAAAGATTATAATATTTAATCCTTTTTACTTAGGTGGTTTCCAAATCTAGTTTCCCAGTATAACTAAGGAGATGAAACTATTTTTGGTACATTTATCCTTAATGTTATAAATAATTACCCTTGATAATGTCCTTTGGGCGATGAAAAATTCCAAAAAATTTATGCCCTATTTGGTGTGTGCCCTTCCCCCATGACTAAGCTGAACACTCCAGGTTCAAGTTGGTTCAGATGGAATGAAAATCAGAGGACCACCAAGTGAGTTATGGATATGAAAGTAAGGGATACGCAATCACAAGTCATACAGAGAATGTTAAAAGACTTCCCTTGCATGAAAAGTTGAAAATGATGGTAAGTAGTGCCAGGGGGTCACATATATATAGTTTTGTGGGGCGTAATATCGCGAACGTGATATCATGGCCTATTGATGTGAAGGCACAATGCAATATACTGAATTTTTAGGATTTTTCTGAAGTTAACGATGTAAACTAAGGACATGTGGACAAGTGTTAATGGGTTCCAGGGTAATTTAACTAGTTTTTAAGGCATAAATAATTATGATAGTGTGGAATGTATCTGTAACGGCCTTGAGTGGTAAGGGAGAGAAAAAGGCTATGTGATGGTTCATAGGAATGTTTGAATCAGAGGGATAGTAATAAGGGAAAGAATAGCATTGAAAATATGCTGAGGGTAATAGATGGTGTGTGGAAGATGTGTTATGAGTGAAAATTACAAAGATTATGCAAGTGGGTCGTCCCCAAAGCAGGTTCCAACCTATAATACCCTTGCGTAACCACACTTAAAAGTGTCCGTAGGCACTAGAAGGGTTAAACGTAATCCACACTAGTTCCAAAAAATACACACATGTAAGAATCACTAGAATGAGGTAGAAATTCTATGCTACACAAGACACGAGTAACAACTCCATGAACAATGAGATTGTATGGGGTATAAAAGGGATTGTAGAGATGGGGACATGAGGTAACTAACCCAGGGCACATTGAATCCTATGTGCAAAGCATGATTAATGTGTCATTAACCCATTGTTTCAAGATTAGGACCAAGTCCATTCCTTTGATCAATGACACTGCATTGTTTCATCCCATGATCAGTGACTATGAGAGTACCATAACAATAAGGCATACGATCACTTTGTATTTTGTTCAACGGAGGAGTGATTTTTGCTTTGTCGCACTATCTTTTTTTTGTTGTTGTGTTTTTTTTTCTATTTTCTATTGCTAAATCTAGAGAATTTTCCAACCTTCAAGCATAGGCGTATGTCTTTCTAATGAGACCCCTTAGAACAGCCTTGGATTTTTGAGTGTCTTTTGATTACTCTTACTCCCATTTTTTATTAGATCTATAAGGATCTTAGTACAACCAAGTTGCATGATAACTCTCACAGACGTCACCAAAGAAAATATGCAAGTCCCCTTGATGTCATATCCTAATCATTTCCTCTTGATCCATCCTTCTTCATTCTAGGTACAATGAACACAAAATTAATTTTAAGTTTTAATAATGTCAAGAATATCATTCTACCCTTAGATAGAATCTCTTATTTGTAGAATGGGTGATGAGTGGATGTAATGGGCTCACTGTCCAAATAATTGATCATTCGAGAATCGATAACATAGAACACACCTCAACCAACGAGGCACATGAGTGTCTTATTCATAGATGAGATTACTTATAAAAAGATAAAAGGGCAAAAAGACAAAAAGATACAACAAGAAATTGAAAAATGAAAAACTAGAAAACAAAAAATTGTAAAATTAAAGAAAATGAAAAATATTTATTAATCCTGCTTGTTATTAGTATGGGGGGTATCCCCCATAACTAAATGGTTTAGAATGGCAAGGATTGATAAATGAAAGATGAGGATCCTTGCATATTGGAAATATTGAAACCTGGTCATACTTGCCCCATTGGGGTTCACACACTTGATTATAGTAAGCATAGTGGGGAAATTTATAAGATGTGATTCCCGGGTAAAGAGTTGACCCACTATGATACTTGAGATCGTAATATGGTATGCAAGGATCAAAATGTTTCCCTCCATGGCTATATTCATTGGGCCATATGGTTGTTGGAGTGTTAATTGGTGGCCATGATGAACTGACATGAGGTGTTGGGTTCAAAGAGAAGGATGCACCACAATGTTGGACTTGTGCTGAGTTGGAGAATGCAGTGGCCTTGGAATTGTATTGTCCCTTCCTACGGTCATGTCTAAAGAAGGGACATATTTGATGTTGAGGAGGTCTCTCATTGCTATTGGAAATAGTAGCACAAGTAATGTTTGTTGGTTGTTGCTGTGGTGCAGACACTTTAGGAATAGTTGGTGGCAATATAGAAGGAGGGAAAGGATGAGAATGTTGAAATCTAGGAGAAGTGTGAGGTACACAAGGTGGTGACTATGTTGAGGACATGGGATTATAGTACGGAGGAGAATAATAATGCGGTGAGATAGAGTATGTTGACCTAGTTGGGGAAACAAGATGTTGAACTAGATAAGCATTTAGATTCAGATGATATGAAGGGTGTCTCTAGTTTAGGGAAGGCTTCCCCCATGATTGGGATTTTTGCCACTATGAACGAACACAGTATCTCTATACGAACTCTGGGTGTAAGGTGGTTCCCCAATGCTCATATCAATGTAACAAGATTGGGCATTGGACCTTGGAGTGATCATATAGGAAAATGTTGCATTCATATGTATAATTGGCCATTGAGCTCTTATCTTCCTCATCCCTTCTTTTTGATTGTCTAATGATACTTTCTCCTACTTCTCGGGTTGTCAAAACTCTATCTCCAATAATATCGATATATTCTCCACACTTTCTATGCATCCATTCCAACATCTTATTGATCTTTGCCTCAACTTCCTCTAATGATTTTTGTACTGGTAAACATCGTTCTTCCTTCTTGAGATAGGTTGATCTCTCCTTTTTATGATTATGGACCTCTGTTATGTTAAGACTTTTGTCCTGTTGATGTTTTTCAACACTTTTCCATCTAGCCATTTATCATTCTTCTTTTGCTACCTGCTTAATAAGCTCTTGGAATTGATGGGTTCATAGTTCGTATAGTTGGCCTTGGACATACATCCCTAGGGTTTCTCTTGTTTCATCATGAAGCCCATCAACGATATGGTCCATTAGCCTTTCCTCGGAGAACTCATGGCCTGGATAGTTGTTTAACAGTGCATAATATCATTCTAAGGCCATGTTCAAGGGTTCATGTTGTGCTTGTTTCCACTCTTGGATTTGTTTCCTCAAGCCTGACACTCTTGCGTAGGTTTGATATCTTTTGTTAAAGAGTTCTACCATTGTTGGCCAATGTCGTATTGAATTTGGTTTTAACGATCTATACCATACTTTTGCTTGGGCAATGAGTGTCATAGAAAAGAACTTGATTTTTTGCCAACTGTTATCAATGTTGTTCCATGCACATGCATCGTAGAAGGCTTGTAAATGTTGTTGCGGATCTAAGTCATAGCCTCATGAGAATTTGGAAAAGTTGTTTAAATTAAGCCTGAATAGATGGCTCTCTTTATGATGCCTACAGGAGATTCAAACAACCTCTTGTATTTATGTTAGACTTGTAGTGGCTAGTTGGGGCTCATCATCATCAAGTAAGTTATGATTTTGTGTGTTGGTACAATGTTGCTTTCATTTATGTTTATAAGAAACCCCCACCTTGGATTGTGTACTCCAATCTTCATTGTCATATAATTTGTTGGTTCTCTAATGAATTGCCTCACTAGATGTGGCATTCTTGTAGTCTTGTAGGAGAGGCATGATTGTGAGATCGTGTGTGAATTTTTGTAATTATTTCTTCATATAAGATATATTGTGAATTCTTATACAGTGACCTTATATGATATAACTAATCTAGATAACTAGCACCGTCCTTGACAACGGTGCCAATGATGAGTGGTGAGGTACCCCTACACTCAACCATACGAATACGAGCATTTCACACACGGTTCAGTCGAACTCCATAGACGGACTAGTTGTGGTATCTGGATAGTTACTTGTAGATCATAGTTCACTATCTTCCCACTTGAACTAGTATAAGATTTGTCATATATGGTTTAGTCTAGAGTGAGGTGGATGATGTGTTTCTAATTAATGCTACTCCTAGGTATGATTGGTAAATAATATCAACTAAACTAGGAGAGAGAGTGTGAGAGAGAATCTAAACTAGACTAAGTGCCATGAGCATCTGTTCCTTAATCATCTATACACATCTTGGACCTCATGCATTACTACCACTGGGATTACCAAACACATGGCCTAGGTATGCTACTGGGTTACCAAGGAGTCCCACTTAAATACTCATGATTAAGTCGTACTCATTCCATGTTACTAGAAGATAAGGGTAAAGAGACATTAACTAAGAAAGCAGTAGATAATAATAACAATTAAATAAATAATTAAGTTAAGTGGATGCTGCAATGATGAAGTAATCTTGATCTTTATGGCCGATCATGTGTGTGTTCAAGTACGTCACACTTGAATAAGGACACCGTACAATTACAATAACCACATTGTGGGCATGCACTTGAGAGAAAAACTACTAAAAACTTAAGGACTCCAAAAACTCATAGACTCCCAAGAAAAACTCTAAAACTTGCCTACCAGATCTGCCTACCTCTTATTTATAGATGAGGAGACAAGTTGCGATATTGTGTACACGATATCGTGTCTAGGCTATGATATCGCGTACACAATATCATGGCTGCGATATTGCAACCAACAAATTCATGACTCATCAGCTTTGTTAAAGAAAACAACTATCATTATAGAGCTAAGCCAAAGGCTGAACATTTTCACCAAAATTATTAAGGGTATGTAATAGGTGAGCCCATTGCTAACAAAAAATTTAAGGATCAACCATTGCCATGTTAATTATGAGTTAGCTATGCTTTGTCATAGAAAATAAATAATTATCATCATGGAAATTATTATAGTTATGTAATAGCTAGGCCAATTACTCAACATAAAATTGGAGACTTAACAAATGTCATGGAAAAATTTATTTAATGAGAGGTAGCTCAAATTGTCACTTCATTCTTCGGAAAAACAATCTTTATAATCAATTTTAAACTATTGACATTGTGAGCTATTCACACTTAGTTTTCTTATTATGCATACACATGTTCATTTACATATAAATGCATGTTGAGACATTTACATACAAGTACATGAATGTTCAAACATGACATTACCTACAATCACCTTTTATATGTTTTTCTTAGCATATTAGCCAACTAGTCAAGTAGAAAGTTTTAACACAAATATGGACTAATGCAGAAGAAAAGAGGCAATTTTATTTATATCAAATTAGATCTAATTAAATAGATATAGAAGCTCACTATCTCTAAGCTAATATTCCCATCAAGTATCGAAATGATATTACCAAGTTTCACTCTCCTAAGATAGGTTTGGAATTAAAAGTGAAAGATAGGTTTAACTCTCCTAAGAAGAGTGCATTTGTAGGTTTTCCATATTAAGAGCCCTTCAATATCACTTACATGTGTTTCTTTCTTATGCTATGACTATGGATTTGAGACAGCATTATAATGTTACAACAAAAGGCCTATATGATTTTTTTTGATGCCCCATTGGTACTTGGTCAATTTGTAGAGTCTATCTTTATTTTTCATAAAAATGTAATATCTGTCTAATAGATCCTATGGGTCTATGGACATAGTAAAAAGTTATTCCATTTCATTATTTTTACAATGATCCTATCATTGTCTAAATAACAATAGGACCATGGCTTAAATATAATTAAAAACAAAAAATTTATGTAAAAGAATTTATGACCTTATGATAAAATACTTAAATTTCAAAATGAAGGTTGTGAGTTTAATATTTTCTCCCTTTCAATGTGAGTTTTCTTTTCATTTTGTTGATTCAAACTAATATTTTTAAAGAATGATTGAAATGATTCCATCTAATTAACTTTTCTTTTAGATGGAGTCTACTAGTATATATAGAAATCTTGTTGATGTATGGAAATTTCACAACTAGATCAAAGTTACACATTAAAATAAAACTACTAATATATGGAAATCTTATTGTAAATGAGAGGTTCAAAATAGAGCATGAAATTACTTTTAGATTAAGTAAAAGTGCTACATATGTGCATATTTAAATTTATTTGTAGTTACATTGAATAAGGAACACTTGCATTTTCTTGTTAAGTATAATTTTAGCTCAAACGTAAAGCAATTTTGAGGGCTAAAAAGATAAGGAAGATAAAGAAAAGAAAGTGGACATAAAATTTCACATCCTTGAAAAATAGCAATTTAAAATCAAACTTTATATTTTTTAGTATTCATAGTGGGGCTATTGTAGCAACTCAAAGATTGTATGAGAAAGTGATTATTGAAATTATGGATAGTAATTTAGAAAAAAAAAAGTTCAATTCTAGAATAAAATTTGAGCTAAGCAAGGTTGTCTACTTTCTCCAACTCTTTTTTGTAACCTTATCAATGAAATTCAAGTATGGTTATGCAGTGGGCAAGATCTTCATGCTATCAAAATTGGATATAAAACAACGATTTTTTAAATATGCAAATGATGCTACCTTGATCTCCACTATTATAGAAGGTATACAAAATATATTGCAAATTTTAGAAAATTATTGTTGTTCATCTAATCTTCATGTAAGTATGGATAAAACCAAATTGATGATTTGGGGTATAATAAATAATTGTCATAACTTATATTTTAGAGGTACTAATGTGCAAATGGTAAATTCTTTTCAATATTTAGATCTCATTTATATGAACAATTACATGTGGGGGAAGTGCATCAAAGAAAAAATAGTGCAAAGTTTCAAGGTTCTATATGCTTTTAGAAATAAGTACAAGGATTTAGAACCCTAAGATTGGAAGGTTAGAAAATAAATTTTTCAGACTATCATATATCTTACTGTATTATATGGATGTGTTCTTTGGGGACTTGCACTTAGTGTTAAACTTTCAAAAGATATTGAAAAAGTGCAAAAAAAAATTCTCCCCAGTAAGTTAAAGGTGTAGATGCAAACACCTATCACAATGTTATTATGTGAATGTGATCTATTATCTTTAAAAGTAAAAACTTTGTGCTAATTCATTACATACACTTATAGCTTTCATATTTCAAGTTAAGACAAATTCTCTAAAGCAAGTCTTGAGAATTTGTGAGACTATGGTTAGTATTTTCAGGGGGTGCAATGGTTGAGAAAGTGGAATATCTTTTGGGAGGATGCAACAAAATCCTAAGCATATTCACCAACTTGTTAAGCAGAACTTGTTAACATAGATGTGGTCTAATGTGGAAAGTAAGAGGCAATTTTATTTACACCATATCATATTTAATAAACTAGATGTAGAATCTTACAATCTTTTAGTGTTATTCGCATTAAGTATCCAAGTGCTATCAACAAGGTTTACTTAAGTTTTCATCATCTTAGAATTGAAGTGGAAGATTGATTCAACCCCCCTGAGAAGAGCACATCTGTAGGTTGTGTAGATCAGTAGCCCTTGAAGATGAATTACATGTGGGCAGTGTTATAATGTTATAGTTAAAAGCCTATATGATTTGTTTTTGATACCCCCATTGATGCTTAGTTAATTTGTAAATTCATGAAAATATAATATCTATCCAATATATCTTATGAGCATACAAAGGTAATAAAGCTTTAATTTATTTTCATTTTCATTTTCAAATTAAATGGTATTTAACATGCAGCTATTCAATTGTTTTGTTTTGTTTTCTTCAACTACAATCCTTCTCATAAAATGGTTATCTTATTTTTATAATTTAATTTTCAAAATGTGCATAACATAAAATATTTCCAAGTTACTTTTCCCTTGTAACTACAAAGCGTGTTAAAGACTACAGCGAAAAATGAATTTAAAAAATCATGATGTTAACACTTTTAAACTTTTTCTTTTACCTTACCAAAAGGACCGATGTTACCTGCCCTTGGAAAATCCGTCCCCTTTAAGTAACGCTGCCCTCTAAATCCATGGCCCATGTCCAGCTGTTCATTTTTAGTATAGTATTTTAATACAATCCATCCTTTTCATTCTTTTATTAAAAAAAAAATGAAAGTGAAAACCGAGAAACATCGCTATCCATCAATTATCATGACTTCCAGCTGCAGCGTCTACAGCATTAGTGGATTTGAATTTGAATATGAGCTCATAGTAGGTTCAGCACAATGGATAAAATGTTAGCAGTTCAATTCCGATTAGGTGAAAATTAAAAATCACATCCAGTATTTCTGATTTTGATGCACGGGCCTCTTAGCTGAGCTCCTTATAGAAAACCATTGGTACTATGGCTTAGAAAGAAAAGTCTTAAACTTTGAAAATGGACTTCATATATTCAGCTTTTAGAGAGACCATATTCTTAGAAAAATGCATGTAGCATTATATCTCACAGTGATATGTCCTATAAAATAAAGCTTTTAAGAAGGGAAAGCAGGCCTGGTATATTTATTATCTGAAGTAGTAAAATAGCATACAGATAACGCAAAGGAAATAAGAAACCCTACATTGATAATAACTTAGCAAGCTACACATCAGCATTATTTTACTATAACATTATTTTACTATAACATGAAAAAACACGAAAGATCACATATTAGTTTCAGAGCAAGAACCGAGCAAGAACCAAACAGAATCAAGAAACGCATACATTAAGGAACTTGGAATGCACAACTGTGCTCAAGTTTCAGATACAGAATGAGTGCGTTTTTCGCTGGAAATGCAGCAGCAGAAAATCACTTGCATAAAGGAGGAGATAATCCTGCTAAGGATTTTCCCTCTCCGCAGGGTTGTCCCTTCATTGCTTCTTTGCGCTCCTCCTGTTTCTCTTCTCATTTTAAGCACAGTAGTTCAGGCCAGAGACTCCTACTTACCTGCGATAAGAGTAAGAAAATTAATGCAAGCTATATCTTTCTGGCCTTCAGTTGAAATCTGGCTCTGGTTCTCCCACACTGGAAAACGATTTAAATCTCTCAAAGCCTGCACACAGGCAAGTCTGAGACAGCATTTATCTTTTAAAATCATCCTCAAATCCTTCACGGCAGTGACTGGTTAGAAAGGCACAGTGACAGATCAAAGGATCATTATTCTGACGTTCAATGTTTATTTTATAATTAAGGGGTCCTGAGAGGAGGAGATGAGCAAAAGTCTAACCTTTTTGCAGTTACTAGGGTCAGAAACAAGCACCTTACGATTACTTGAAGTGATGGTGATCAGGAGATATAAAATAAAACATTATAATGAAATTGATTCGTTTACAGAAACATTTCAGTTGGAGGGAACACAGACAAGTTTTTGGTGTCTCGGCAATTTCAGAAACTTTTGTTGTCATTCTTGACACTGCCACCTGACAGTAATTGACTTATTCATTACTTGCTTTGGTAGATGCCCTGCATTTTCCTCGTCTAAGACCCCATGGCAGTGCACAAACAGTTATTAACCGACATTCTGGATTTGTTGGTTCTACCGTCCGATTCAGCGTTCTGAAACTGTACACCCAAGTGACCCAACAAATACAATGAACCCAACAAATACAATGAAGATCAGATCTTTGCAATCTATTTTGATAATAAGGTCATGAATCATGATTATGGTTGCAAAAATGGTAGCAAATCACTGGAGATGACGAAGACTGGAAGAGTATATGGAGAAATCCTTAGTTCACATGACATAATGTAGAATCTTTTGTGGAAATGTGAGATACTTTAAGATGCTTGTCCGCAGATTGCGGTGAAAAAGCAGCCGACAATTTGAAATTTGGGAACGGAAAAAGACATGATAATACAGGCTTCAGTGGAAGGTGGATGTTTTAAACCAAAACATAAGAGAGGATTCCATCCACGTAGCTTGCTCTAAGTAATGTTTATCAACATAAACAGTAATGGGTCGGGAAAATCTCAATGAAGTTGCAAGTTCCTGATTTTGTTGGAAATTTCAACAGGCTAAGAATAAAGAAAATTTGGTCGGAAAGTTCATCGTGACAAGCGACAGCAGTGAAGCGATTATTAAAATGGCAATCAAAGCACAATGGCTCATCATGCTATTTCAACAGCATGATAGCACATCATTTAATTTGAACCTTGTTTTCACTAAAAACTGAATGAATCCCAAAGCTAGTGCCTTGCAAAACTTTATGGCAAATTATCTTTAAAACTGTTAAATTTTTAGGACAGCGAGAGTTGTATTCATAGGCTGTGCACATTGTAGATGCATGTTTTATTATTTTATTGGCAATTGCTGTTGATAGAGAAGGCATTAAGCGAATCTCAACATAATCAAGAAACTTGTAATTGTGGCAAGTGGCTCCTTACAACCTTCTCCATATTTTTAACATGTTGATTTGGAAGGGACAAAGTTTTTCATAAGGTGTAGTTATTATTTAGTTGACCAATGAGGTGTTAGCCTCTTAGTAAGATTCTTGTTTTGCAAGCTTTATAGGTGAACAATTTGAATTATAAAATTTTACTTGAGCTAGATGTTTTAAGAATATATATTACGTTTTAAGAAAGAGTTTTGGTTCCATTGTACCCTTTAGCAGGTATTTTTGTTTACAAAAAAAAAAAAAAAAAACTTATGAAAAACTTTGTGGGTTCACTAACACTTTATCACTTCTAGCCTCACCATTTGGTGAACTTAAGTATAATTCTATCTTAAGTACAATGTAAATGTATTATGAAAGCAAGTCCAATTATGTCAAAGGTATTAGTTATGAAATTAAAATTAAAATTTTATTACATCCATAACCCTTTTAAATTTATTTATTTATAATATCTTAAATATCGTTAAAGGATAATTTCACTTTACTTTTTTAAAAAATAGCCAAATAGTACCATTATACCATGCATATGTATTTGGGTTTTGATTACTTTGACAATATTCCATGGTATAACTTTCAGTAACAAATGAAGCGCTTAAGTCTAACCATTAGACAGTCTTATAATACTATAATATATCAAATTTTTTTGTTATAATTTATGGATGTTACAAGCTAGCTATGCATTTTTACATATTACAGTCATAGATGGACAAAAACCAGGGAACTGTTCGTGAATAAAGACACAGTAATGATGATGGTTTTCACTTTGATAAGAACTTTGTACAAAAACCAGGGAACTGTTCGTGAATAAAGACACAGATGATGATGGTTTTCACTTTGATAAGAACTTTAGACTGGAGGAATCCAGACATAATTGTCTCAGCCATTTGAGAAAGTTTTGTTGTCATTCTCGGCACTGCCACCTTTCCGAGGGTAATTGACTTGACTTATGGTAGAGTTGGTTTACTACCTGCCCTACATTTTTTGTCTATGGCCCCACGGCACTCTGGATTTGTTGGACCAACCGTCCCATTAAGCATCCTGAAACTATTGTGACAATAAACAAAAGATTACGGCTGTAAAAATGGTAACAAACCACTGCAGATGGAGAAGCCGGTGTTCAATCAATCCTTCATTAACGCATGTTAATGTCGAATTTTAAGTGACATTATGAAATATTTTAATATGCTTCTCTGCACTGGCCTCAAAATTCAGCAGCAATGCGAAATTTCGGAACTGGAGGTGTATTTTTTAAACCAAACCAAGAGAACTTTAATTTAAGTTGCTTGCATGCTTTCCATTGCAAGAGTACCTCTTAATCCTTGAAAAGCATGTTTTTCCTTTCCTTATATCTTTTCTTAATTTCCTATGACAAAGGGGTAAATGCAACGTACTTTTTTGGTAATGCAACTCGCTTTATTTATTTTTTAAATTGTGGGGTTCTTACCAAGGTCCTCAAGCATAAACTTTCAAGTTCAAAACCTCCTTCAATCCCAGGGCATTCAGGTTTCTTATGCTCGATACTACGCTCGAAATTTTATTTTGGTAGAACTATCTGATGCCTCTCAGGTTGAGAAGGCTCTCTCTTTAAAAATTTTTCCAACAAGAAATGCAACTTTAATAGCACGTGCTTGGAAATTTGACTTTAATGTCAACGATCCTGCTTTTAATATAATCCCCTATTATGTGGAATTGCCCAATTTTCCACTTATTTTCTCATCTGTGGAGAGGGACATTGTGAGCACCCTGGGTCCTAATATTTCTGAGCATTGCACAGTGATTAATGGAACTCAAATTCATCGTTATTGTATTGAATTGGACATCGCTCTTTGAAGGACCTCATTAACCCTTGCTGCTCGGGGAAAATTCTTCACCCAAAAAGTGGACTATTTTTACCTTCCAAACTCGTGTAGCTATTGTCATAGGGCCGAGCATCATATATCGAAGTGCCCCATCCTAGCCAAAAAAAACAACCTATAACATCTTAGAAAACCCATTCCTCAATCACACCATCACGCCCACCCTCAGTATCCTTTAAATTTGACTCTCCTTCTCAAACAGCTCCACAATCCTCCTCTCAGTCTTGCCCCTCCAAGCCACAAAAACAACAATCAGGTACTCACACCTCCACCCATGTCATCCCCTATAAGGCAGTCATAGACTCAATCTTGGTGGATGAGTTCATGGCAGGTAGTGGAAGGAAACGAGTTAAAGCTTCCTTCAGTTCTACTCCTTCCTCAAGCTCCTCTCCACTGAAAACTTCCATGGCTCCTGTCTCCACCAACAACTCCTTTGCCCTCCTGTCAGGAACAATGGAAGTCGATACTTTGACTTTCGAACCTTCCATTGACCTCTCACCCAAACTACCCCTTGTTTCTCCATGAACCTCCTTTCATGGAATATTCGAGGCCTTACTGATAGGCTTCGACAGAAGCGAGCAGGCAACTTTATTTCTAGTCTTAATATAGCTTTTGATTTTGTTCTCCTTCAAGAAATTAAGGTTTCAGCCGACCTTTTATACTTTTCTTCCCATTGGTTTCTCCCTCACTCTTCAATCCTAACAACGTCCCATGCGAGCGGGAAAGGAGGCGCGGCCATTCTCCTTTCGCCCTACTGGAAATCTAAAATCCTTCAAAGTGGTTCTGATTTTGGGCATAGAGTTTCCTGGGCCACCTTCTCTTCCTTGCATGGACCATTTGGTATTTGCTCGATTTATGCCCCGAACGACTCCGCAAAACGAGCTCTCATTTGGCAAGAACTTGCAAATTCTCTTCCCCCAGTGCCTTGGATCTTTGGAGGAGATTTTAATATGGTTGAATTCCCTCAAGATAAGCTCGGAGGGGTGTTTTTTCAACTACCCAATCTTGAGTATCAAAGTTGGTCCACCTTCAAGAAAAGGTTTTACATTTCTGATGGGGTAGACACCTCCGTGGGCATATCCCTTCACAGACTTACCTAGAGCAATCTCCGTCTTGGGCAGGCTCGTATCTATAGTAGGTTAGATAGGTTCTATTTCTCCACCCTTTCCTTCTGGCAAGCCCTCTCCACTACTACGGTTCATCACCATGCCACCTTATCAGACCATCTTCCTATCTCCATCTCCATCAAGATTCATGGCAGCCCTCACCAATGAAAATTCCATCTCTTCTGACTACAGAACAATTGTTTTTCCTCTCATGTAGCCCAACTTCTTCTATCCAACCTTTGGAATGCAGAACCTAGGTCCCTAACTTAGGTGGGTTGGATTAACTGGTGGCATCGGGCTTCATGTCGAGTACGAAACTTTGCTCATTCGTATGGTAAGGCAGTAGCTACTTGGGCTAGATAAGAATACAACAAAATTCACCTCACTATTGAACATCTCACTAATAGACTAGATCAAGATCCCTTCAATACTCTGGCTTATGAGGAGCTAGCTAGAGCAAGATTATCCTTTCAACATTGGGATGTGTACCAAGCATAAAGTGCTCTAACTACTAAAAGTTGGCTCACTTGGTTAAATATTCAAGATGAACATTGTAAAGAATTTTTCAAGTATCTAAATTCTGGTTCCCCTTCACATTCTATAGACAAAATCTCTAGTGATGGTACCATAATTACTAACCACAATAGTATCCTCTCCTTTCTCAAGAATCACTATGAAACCCTCTTTGCAGCAACCCCAATGGACATCTCTTCATTCAAGGCTGCCACCCCCAATTATCCTCACCTTATCAACTCCACTATGCTATAGAGTCTTGATGCTGCTATCGCTCTGGTGGAGCTACAGGTGGCTTGTTCTAAGTTAAGTCGGGGAAAGGCTCCTAGTTATGATGGTTTCCCTGTAGATTTTTTTCAAAATCATTGGGATTTGGTGGAAAATGATCTTCTACACGTCATTAATGAGGCTACCTTAACTGGTTCCCTAGGGCCCAATCCAAATCAAGGGGTAATTCGTCTCCTCCCCAAGTCTGGGGATCTTGCCGATATCTCCAATTGGCGTCCCATAACTCTCCTCAATGTAGTGTATAAAATTTGGGCCAAGTGCCTTACCTTACGATTGAAAAAAAATTCTTGGCTAAATCATATCTCCCCAACAAATAGGATTTGTTCCTAGTAGATATATTTTAGACAATGTGGTTGCAGCATGGGAAGGCCTCAAGTGGGCCAAGGATGATGGAAAAGATATTCTCCTAGTGAAACTTGATTATGCCAAGACTTATGACAACATAAAATGGGATTTTATCTTGCAGACCATGAACAAACTTGGTTTTGTTCCTAAGTTCTTGCATATGGTGAAATGCTTATTCTCAGATGCTACTGCAAGAATTGCCACTACCTTTGGCATTACCTCTCTCTTTCCAATACATAGGTTAGTGCGACAAGGCTGTCCCCTTGGCACCTATCTCTTTATCATCACCGCAGACTTTCTTTGTCATTAGATTAACATGGACATTCAAAAGAAAGTTCTCACTGGGGTGTGCCTATCTTCCTCCTAACAACAACTCCTCAATATGCACTTTGCCGATGACTCTTTCTTTCTAGTTCAAAACACATCTGCCAATTTTCACTGCCTCTTATCAAGGGTGGAGCAATATTTTACACTCTCAGGTTCCACTATAAATTGGAATAAATCCTCTATTTATATATTTTTGAGCAATTACAACCATGTGACCAGCTATAACTGGAAGCAGCTCCAAGATCAAGACATCGTTAAGATTCTAGGGATCCCTTTTCATTTTAAAGGTTCAACATCTATTCTCTGGGAGCAGGTTATTCTTTAGATTCAAAAGAAACTTGATAAATGGAAGACTAAACCCCTCACACTTGCAGGTAAATACCTGGTTTGTAAGTCCATATGTGCGTCCACCCATGTGTATTACTCTTCATGTTGGGCCCCCTCCCAAGATGCCTACTTGAAGCTTGAATGGCTATTTCGTGACTTTATGTGGTCCTCAAAAGACTCTTAGAAAGGATTTCATCGAGTCACCCGGAATATTGTTACTCTCCCCAAGAATAAAGGTGGCTTAGGTCTTTTGAATTCCTATAAGCAGGGAATTACCCTGGTTGCTAAGTGGTTGGTTCAGCATTTAGATGCCTCAGACATCATTGGGACCCTCCTTCAATTACGGCTTCATCAAGCATGTCCTAGAAACAAGCCCTTTTGGAAAGGAATCCATTTTTTCAATTGGATCTTTTCCCCTCACACTATCATTCTTCCAGGTTCTCATGTTTTCAAAAGCATCTAGAGGGCCTGGAAAATTCTGCACAGTTACATTGACTAGACTAACGTTAAGATCAACCCTACTCTCCTCTCTAGATTGTGTCTATGGTGGTTACCTCTGTCACCAGCTCCCCTTGCCATCACAAAGGCTAAGGTGGCTACCTCGTGGTTTTGAAAAGGTGTCATATCCTTGAATTGTCTTCGGCTAGCTAGTTGTTGGATTTTAGGGGTCAAGTTTAGCAATTTATATGGGGAGTCAGCTGCAATGAACCATTGCCTAGTCCAGATCTACTCCTTTCTCCATGGTCATTGGCACATTGATGTTACAGTGCAAAGCCCTTTTCAAGGCCTTCAATGGCTTAATGGGGTTAAACTCTTACCCTATCGGCCATCTATCCCCTTTCATCTTATGCACGACCCATTCGAGGTCATTCAACGCTACAATAAGCATTGGCACAAACATGAGTCAGGTTCATTCTGGATCCCTCTCTTCCAAAATATTTGGAATCTTTCGACCCTCCCCAAAATTAAGCAATTCCTCTGGTGTCTCCTTCACCATGGTCTACCTATTGGTAAATGGTTAGAATATCTAGGAATTCCCAATCCCAATTTCCCTCTCTGTGGTGGACAAGAGGACTTTGTCCATGTGTTTTTGCATTGTCCCTTTGCTCAGCATGTGTGGAAGTGGGCTTCCATAGTTTTTCCTTCATACCAGCTATCTCAAGAGGATGCCATATTTGGCTTTTTAAACATTACTTCTACTAATCTCAAGTTTCTACGGAAAGTTAATAGGCCTACTATTTTATATTATATTTGGAAGCAAAGATGCAATGTTATATTTCAAAGGATAGATTACTCTAATAAATGTTTGCTCACCAGGTTGGAGAAGTTGCAGATCTTTCACCTCATTCATTTCCAACTCACATCTCAAGCATCCAAGTTCAATATAGATAGACATCAGTTGGTTCATCTCATGCAGCTGTGGGAACGACTTGTGCATTCCAGTAACACTCATCATCAGTAATCTCTGCAAGGATGCTTTCTGTGTCTTTTGTTGAAGAACTGTGGGAAAGACTTGTGCATTCCAGTAACACTCATCATCAGTAATCTCTATAGGGAAGCTTCCCCTCTCTGTTGAGTGGAGTCATCATTGGAACTCTCTCTATCATTAATTGAGAGTTGTTTGCCTCATCTAATTTTATTTCATTCTATCCAGTAATGAGTCTGTATGTGTGGACGTTTGATAGTGCCCCAATTCGAGTTTCCTCTTTTAATACTCATTTATTTATAAGGTTTTTCTTAAGTCCCATTCATAGTGCTCCCAGCTTTTCCTTCCCCTTAAACCTATGACTTATTCAGGTTACTGTAATTGATACACTTTTAATATCAATAGAACTTCTTTTCGGGGTCCGACACCCCCC